>CM060734.1:15286344-15623930 GCA_030704615.1 Takakia lepidozioides | reverse complement strand
ACCTCTATACTTTCCCGAACGGAAATGTGGCACGGCATTTCCATTCATCAACTAACGTATGTGAAGTGGGAACGGGAAATGTGGCGCCGCATTTCCCTTCTGAATCTATACTTTGGAGCTGTGGGACGGAAATGCGGCACCGTATTTCGTTCAACACTAAGGTATGTGAAGGTGGAACGGAAATGCGGTGCCGCATTTTCTTCCAACAAGTACGGATGTGTGCAGTGATCGTACTTAACTAAATGCGGCGCCGCATTCGCATTCTGGCTCCAACTCATCAGACGCTGGGACGGAAATGCCTTGAATGTGACACGTGGAGCAACGGAACTGAATTGCTGCAAACATGTCGGCACTCTATCTGACTGATAGGGGCATGAGCGGCGCGGCCTGACCCGTTGGATAATGATGTTTGATTTTCGGACGGCGGACGTACCCTCAACAATTCGAATTTCGTAATGACGCAAACTCCACGAGGAGACTTTCGTCCAACCTTCGAACCCAAGTGGTGCATCCACCGCCGTTTCATCTACTTTTGTCGTGTCTCCTCAGTCACCCCTCTCGCCCTTCTCCATCTGCACTCTTTGCCCCTTTTCCCTCTCTCTGTTCTTCTTATGGCTCGAACCTGAGTGGGGGAGTTCGTGCACCAGACAGGAGACCTCGTCGCAAAGCTCCGGAAATTATACTTCGGACGTAGCCAATGCCGAAGGGGAGGAAAACAGATGCGTCTCAGGAGGAGATCCATCTCCGAGCAGCAGGCCACTCAGGCAACCCAGCCACCAGTGAGAGCTCCACGCGATCGGGCTGCGCGCAGCTGATCGAGCACCGAACCCCCATTTGCTTCTGTATTCTTAGACTGAATGCTAGAGACTTGAATGCAGAACATGTTTGCATGCCTAACCAGGAAAGGTGGACGTGCTGGAGGGATCGCGAGGAATCCGAATAAGCCGCAGACGAGTCGCAGGATGCTAGCTGCAGCACGTACACCCACCCGATCCCCGAGCGCGGGTACTCCTGCTCCTTGCCTAGCCCTCTGCGATTCAAAGAGCGTCTTCGAGGGCAAGTTCAAAGTTCTCAGAGATCGACTCGCGTTCTTCGATCATGGAGAATCGCCAGCAGGGGTCGGGCCCTTCTCCAGCAAAGTCGAAGAAGAAGCAGCCCGTCCCTCTAACTGGCTTCTGAACCGGCTCAGGCCGATTCACCCCCCCAACGCGAATGAACGCAGCAGGTAGAAACAAGATTCTATTGCCAGGCAGACACCTTCACCTGCAAGGATGAGGAAGCAGAAGCAATCAGGGCGACGGTACCGAACAATCTCCCGCAAACCGCTCTCCACGAGCTGAAGCTCAGTTCCTGAGGATTTCCCGCCTGCAGATGTTTGGGCCGACTCTGCTGCAGCGAAGGCAATGGGATCGACCGTTTTGATCTCGATTTTTGTACCGTCGAGGAGGGGTGCTGCCGAACTTGAACGTTCGCAGGCAGACCTCACCACCGATGAGCTAGCAGGCCCGGAGGAGGCCTCTGCAGTGGCAGAATTGCCGCACACAGGCCCCAGAGTGCAGCTCCAGTTGAGGATGTTCCACCTGCTCAGCCACTAAACTGCACCTACAGACTGTCTCCGGAGATTTCAAAAGTTGCAGCGGATAAATGTTGGAGGAGACACACAGTAGCATTGGCAGAGTTCTGGGCAGCAGGGTATTCCAGCGGACTCTTCGAATCCCACTCCTGTCGCATGGTCCCCTTCCCATCGTCAGGCAGGCCCTTCCCGGAGATGTGGATAAGCTCCAAGTTCGCATTTCGAGAGAAGGGTACCGTTCTTGGGATCGGCAGCGTTTTACGTTTCCATAGAGATTAGGACGGCTAACCCGTGGACCCCTGCGATGAATTGTCAACGTGGGTACCCACTGGCACACTCGCAACCACGAATTCGAGGCGACGCTGAAGGGTGATCCCGACTTCGGCCATATGGCGGGAAAATGTTCTTTGTGTGGGACGGGAATCACCGACTTCCTCGCCTGGTGGAAGTACATCAAGCAGAACCATGCCAAGCACATTGGCTGGCATTACCATGGTGGAGTGTGTCAATCCTCAAGGTGAAGGCGGCAGACTCCTCCCTCCTCAAGAATGCCATGGCGGACCTCAACTCGTAAGATACTCATACCCTCCCTAGCACATTCGAAATGCGGTGCCGCATTTCGGTTTCACTTCTGGTTTTATTCCGTGCTTCCGTGTACTGAACTAGAACTGGAGAGTGATGCCTTGCAGGGTCACTGAGAATGCGTACGTGCATACCCACATGGGCACATACTGCTGTACAGGTGAGGAAAACTAGTCTTACTGATCCGCAGATGTTTGCGGAAATGCTGGAGCCGGAGCTCATTCAGAAGCCGTTGCAAAAACAGACCGGACATGGTATCGTCTCACTATGGATGGAATGGTGGAGGTGATATACGAAGTAAGTCGTGCTCCAATTTCCCTCTGCTCATCCTTCCCCAATTTCCAGTAATGTTTCCACTGAATCGAATGTAACGCTTCTGCATGTTTTTGTTGGCAGTCAAACATCAAGCTGGATTTGGCCCATGCCAAACGCTTCTTCATGGAAAGTGAGGGCAGGTCAAAACGTTGCAGTCATGACTGAAGCACTTGAAGGAAGCCGGTGTCAAGTCAGAAACCAAATAAAGTCAAAGCTGTGAAGCTGGTGGCAATTGCAGATCCGGCACTTGGAAAGGACTTCATCCCCAAGATTGCAAAACACTATTCTCGGGCCATGCAGCGACCATGCAATTGGAGAAACTGCATCACCATCTCAACGGCATGTGTGGAGGCGAAGAGAATGTGAGGTTTCAATGGCACTGATATTCCTTCCTAGCAATAGCCACTCTCTTCCAGCCACTGACATTGGATCGGAAATGGCAGACACGTGGCTGTCGATCTGGAAATGCATCCGAGGAAGCATAAGGACAATGTGGTCTTTTCCACTGGAAGTTTCCGACCCTGCAGTGGATGTGTGGCTCAACCGTCATGACTTGGTGGTTCCAGGTAATTCAAGGTACTTCCCCAGATTGCTTTTTGACATGAATTCCCTGAACTGCTACGTGACAATGCATTTGGGAATGGCAGGTAATGTCGAATGCAAGGAGCAAGTCGTAATGCACACAAAATTCGTTCGGCTTGTACGTCAAATGGGATGGAACACAGACATGGAAGACTACGTGACACGTTTCAGCAATGTGCGCGTCAAGGACAACCTTTTCGCCAGAGAGCTACAGACAGCAAGAAGGAGCGTGGAGTTTACCACATCAGGGGAGCGGGGAAAGTTGCCAATGCGAATTGTTTACAGGTGAAGCACAGCTGCCCTTGTATGCGAAGCCTGGTTACGAGGTTTGTCTCGGAAATGCGGCACCGCATTCGCTTTTATGTTTTCGGTGGCACTCTGCCAGTAGGTTGGTCTCAAGTTTTCCTCACGCATGCTGACTGCCTTGCAGGTATATGAAATACGTGCTCCTTCAGACAGGGGCCCTGGCTCAAGAGCCCCCGTTCTTCATGGCTTGGACCGTGGCGGGCCCAAGCTGTGTCTACACACCCGAGATGCAGAAACAATGGCATCCCGCGCATCTCGTTGGATGCCCGTGGTACCTGGACATGTCTGGCGGTATTGTTGACGAGTCTGAGAAAGATCTGCACGCCTTGCAGAAGAGAAGAGAAAGGAAAGACGTGTCCCTGCTGGGCCAAAGTCGGCAAAGGAATCTGCTGCTCTGGAAGAATCCAGAAAATGGCAGCTGAGATGGCACAAAAGACGGTGGATGCAGCTGTGCAGGCCCAACAGAAGGGGTCGAAGAAGAGGACTCGCAGCAAGGAGCAGCTGTTGTGACACCCGCCAAAACGAAGAAGAGCAGAAACAGCCTGTTCAGGAAGAGGGTGAGGAAGGAGGACTCCGATGGAGACTTTGCAACCAGCCCACCCCCCCAACGCAGGCTGCCTCCCCTGTGCCCACCGTTGTCACCAGAGGCACGAGAACTGGCTCGGCAAAGAAGGCACTCTTCAACCCCCCAGGGGGGCACCCTTTCGAGCCGGTGGAAATGAAGAGGCCGAAAGTGGCTCCCGAAACTGTAGTCCAGTGTGTAAATGAGAGTTTCTTGGCGGCTTTGGATGGACGGGCAGCCAAGTTGGCATACATGAAGACCATGGAGGGTCTGAAGGGCAGAGCACTGAAGAAGGCGACTGCCGAAGAGCCTTCCGACACCCCAGGATTTCAGAATATGGTCTCGTTCTTTGAGAGGGTGTGTGCAGACAAGGATTGTAGGAGGGGCGGAAATGCCACCGAGTGGTCTTGCGATATGATCATCTTGGATATTCCGGACGGAGAGCCTGGGAAGGACTGCAAGCTTTGCCATCTTGGAACAGGTACTCGGAGGACTTTTGGAAGAAAGGATTCGGGCTTGCCCGCATGGTGTTGGACGACAGAGGCTGTGTGGTTGTCCTGGCGAGCAGAGGAAAAAACACTCAGACAGGAATTGCGAAGTGGACCGCAAGAGCGCCGTCCCGATTCTGAAAAAGAAGTGGACGTGCATCAACACACTGGGCCTTCGGTCGGAAGGGAAGAAGGTGATTACGACACTGGCACTCGTCCATTCATTTGCTTGGGTGCTTTCAAATGCGGTGCCGCATTCGGTTTCTAATCGTTTCCCCCTGTGTATGCAGACGAAGCAGTTCGATGCATACTGCTTTGTGAAGGAAAACTCCACCTTTGCTTTCCGGAAGGAGGGAGGAAAGGTTGACCCGAACTGCGACCCACTCGATTACGACGTTCTGTTCAACAACGTTCCCAAGGAACTTCTCCCTCATAGCCTCACTTCAACGGAACCCCTGCGGTACTCACGGACTCGGAGCCCTGCCTTCATTCAGACAATTATGGAGACATGCACAGACGTGGAGGGCACAGTGCTGGACCTCATCTGTGGGACAGGTATGCAGAATCTTGATCTCTGCTGTTCTGCAAATTCTCGTTAGGATGTAGTTCGCAACATCTGAAGCGCCATGTGGTAATGTGTGGATGGCATTGTAAACAGGCCTCAATGTGGGCTGGGCGGTTTTCCGACCGGCACCTCTTTGCCTACGAGGAGGATTCATCCGTGTGGGGATCCCATCTGGAGGGGCTGCAACAGAATGTGAAGGCTCCCGACAGAGCGGAAGTCTCCTCGGATTCGTCGGAGTCCGAGGAAGACACAGTGGACATTGATGCAGAGGAGAACCCGGAATACGAGTGAGTGCAAACATTGTAAGTTTGCAAAGCCTTCTGGGTCATTTATGTCAAAGGAATTTCCCGACTGTGGTTCTCATTAGTCTCGTTGATGATTGTCATGTGCAGGATTGCAGGGTCCGGGTCGAAGCATGTAGGGCCTACACTTCCTGCCAGGAAGAATGTCCCGTTCTTTGCGAGGGCCGACTTCATGACGAGCCCGGTGAGGGACTACTCCCTTCCTAGTTATGCAGCTAAACTCGCAAATACAGCGATTAGAAGAAGTGAGAATCCCAGTAAAGTAGAGCAGATTTTGGAGAGGGCTAGGGAGGACAGAAGGATAAGGAAAGAGTTGGCAGCAGCTCAGACAGGTAGACGGGTACGAAAGTACATATGTGATTCAGCGGATGAGAGCGACGCAGACAGGGAGGAGGACGACCCAACGGAGGTGAGATGGACAGTTCCGCAAGGGGAAGATGGGATTTTTGAAAGCCTGGCCAACGAGCAGTCCGCTGGAGATGAGAGAGGCACTGAGGGGGTGGAGGAGGAGCAGGACAGTCTAGAACAGGATGAGGATTCCGATGATTTTCAAGATTAATAGAATTTTAATGAAGTCTCTGTAAATGTAAATTCTCTTCCAGAGTATATAAAGAAAATTCTGCCCGACATTCGTGACCCCTCTCCAGTGTGCATTCCAGCCAAACAATCGCCCAAACCAGGACGCTCCCAAAATCAGAAATGGGTCAGGGCATTTCCAAAATTTTGGCAACTCTAAGAACCTCTTTTGGAAATGCGGCACCGCATTTCCAAAACAGGGGAGGGACTAATTTTTCCATTTCAATGTTGGCATAGTAAAAAGTAATCTGAATTGGGAATGCGGTGCCGCATTTCCAAAATTTCCTTTGTCCACACGCCAGTTTTGGCCTCTCCCGCTCATTGCATGGATGCCACCACGCTTACAGAGGTCGAACAAGGAGGTCGAACAAGGACGCCGACATGGCGGGATTGGAAATGCGGTGCCGCATTTCCATATTGGGGATGGTGGTTGTTCGAACTGCAGACCCATCAACAAAAACTGGCACCGCATTCCATTGTAAAAAAAAAGTCGATGACGGACATGGAAATGCGGCGCCGCATTTCCAGAACGGACATCGCAATTTGTCAATTTGCAGACCCTCTCTCGGAAATGCGGTAACGCATTCCATCGCGCTGGTCGGAAATAGGTGCACTTTTCGAAGTGTTGGACGGAAATGCGGCACCGCATTCCTTGTCCAAAAGAAGTTTCCATTGCCAAGCTGGAAATGCGTCGCCGCATTTGCAATGCCAACCTCGTTTTCTGATCAATTTATAGACCGTGTTGGTATTTCGTGTACCTGGACGGAAATGATGCACCGCATTTTCTTGTCCCACATAGAAATGCGGTGCCGCATTTCGATGTCCGACATGGAAATGCGGTGCCGAATTTCGATGTCCGACATGGAAATGCGGTGCCGCATTTCGATCCCGACATGGAAATGCGGCGCCGCATTTCGATGCCGACATGGAAATGCGGTGCCGCATTTCAATGTCCGACATGGCGTTACTCTGGTATATTCTTGACACATGACTCACATACCGGTTACTCTGCTTTATTCAACCAGACAGACAAATTGTAGAAATGAGACATCAAATTGTAAACAGTGGGCCAAATCCGAGAGTTATTCAACACAATGAAACACAGTCATACAGAAGTGAGGTACATTCCAGGGCACACTCCAGGGCACATTTAAATTTCCCCCGTACAGGATCCTGGACCGATGAAGATTGGCTGCCGCATGAATGTAGCCGTTTCAGTTTCCTACCCTGCCATGCAAACTATGGGCAGTCACTGCCAGGTGGGCCGATAGCCACTGGACACGACGAAGTCCATCCCCTCTTCGATGTAAATGCGGCGCCGAATTTCCATCCGGGGGGATGGACTTCGGTGGCAGATCTCAAACTATAACTTGTTGATGAGAAAGATGTATGGCTTCATCCACCGCTGGCGTGATGAACACGTTCCACCTCCGTCGGTGGGTACGTGTGACCCAGATGCTCCATTTTGGAGGCCGGACTGCTCTTCCGCTTCGTATCTTTTCCAAAATCTAAGGGCTTCGTAGCTGTCCGCAAGGTCATCGGCATCCAAGTCGTCCTCAGGTCCTCCATTGCAAGGATGCCGTGCTTCCGGAACCGGGACGACTGCCCCTTTGGAGGCATCGATTATGCAATGTATTCGGCCACATCGGGAGACATTGTTATCTGGTACACAGATTACACAGAAGATACTGGTTCGATTGTGGAAACATTGGTGGCTTTTGAGTATATCGTAGGCCACTACGCCTTCGAGCGGGGTGACGATCTTGGTTTGAGGAGTCCGTGGCTCCTGCGCATCCTCGATTCCGATTTTCCCAGCTACGACGGTCACCCATGCAGAAGAAGGCGCACTGCTATGCTGTTGCGGTGGAACTGCTGCCACTGGACGTGGGTGGACTCCATCGGAGAGACCTATTCTCCTCGAGGAGTGCGCTCCTCTTCTCCATTGTATGGGGACATTCGCATTGGTGTGGACGACGAAAACGTGAAGATTTCCATATTCGATGGTGGTATGATTGAAGGGCAGGACATTGTGGTGAACATCACTAGGGGCGGTACAACGGCTGCAATCGACTTTACATGGAGGAGCCCCAGGACTCATGAGCTAGTTCTGAGAGCAGTCGAAGTCCCATTGACAACGTGACTTGTATTCAGTAGGCACAGGGCTCAAGATTTTAGGGCACAATCAGCACAGTAGACGTGCTTCAAATGCAATTCATGTGGATCAATAAAAACCTCATTGTGCCCTCTTTTTATTCTATTCTGTGTCCATTGTTCCGAGAATGCGTCATTGCTCATTTCGTTTGGGATTGGGAGTGTGGGTGAATTTTGCAAATGGCTGGTAGGCTGAAATGGGCCCCCATTGTACAGAGCAATACCACCCTACCATTCGCGAAACATTGCCTTTCAATATATAATTCTAAATAACATTGCCGAACCTCCTTCATCGGGAGGTCCTTCTCCCCCTATGACCGTGGCACCCTAAACCCTATTCCCGCGGACACTCATTTCCGGAAAATAGTGCTGCTCATGTTTTTTTCCACACTTACGACTCTGCTCATGGCTCATGGCTCATGAAATAGCAGCCCCCCTCCTATGTCCACCAACAACGACACGTTAGTTCCGGAAATTATCCCACTTACGAACAATAACTGACTCCCTTTACGCAAGGCGCCAATTTCCTGATACAACTCACAAAAGTGGTTGCCTACCTTGCAAGTCTTGGCGACCACCGCTTCCACCAAGCGGCTGATGGAATCTTCCGACAGCTCTGTGGTCGCCTGAGTCATGTTCAATTGTCGGGGATTTGCACACTTCTTAGCCATGTGCCCGAGCTCCCCGCAATTAAAGCACACTCCATCAAAGGTCACCTTTTGTCCGCCATAAGCCGTCGCACCTGATTTTCCTTTCAAAGCACCGGGTGTCGCATTGGCGAGTGAAGGCCCTCCCTTCGATTTCCATGTGCCATTGTCGTCGAGTGGCTTATCCCACTTCTTTTCCGGTCGGAAGGAGTCACCCTCCCGCCGAGTCTTCTTGTGGTTCAGCTCTGTACGGCCTTGTCTTTCGCCCCTAGGGACATCCGAGAAACATTCAGCCCTCTCAATTGCCTCGTTTAAAGTCTTAGGTGGCTTCTCCTCCAACTTCCGTCTGGCCCATGGGGCCAGTCCCGCCACAAAGTTGAAGACCATTTCTGGTTCCGCCATAGCCGCGACTTTGAGCAACAACACATTGAAAGCCTGAACATATCCCCAAATGTCATCCGTTTGCTTCAAATTCCTCATCTTGTCCTGGGCGAGCCAGGACGCGTTGAGGGGAACAAACTGTCTTTTCATAAGTTCCTTGAACCCACTCTAGTTCAAGGTTTCCGGGTTTGGACCTTGGTGGTGAAGGCGTTTCTGCCACCACAGCAGATACCTCTTAAACAACTTAGGCTTTCCAGCCGCATCTCCGCAACCTGCTCCCATTCTGGGTGTGCAGCAAATAGGGTAGCTTCCTGCTCCTCATCCAGTCCTCCTCTCCAGTCATACTCTCTGACTCCTCGAGGTCTTCTTGTAGCAAGTAATCTACTAGATTTCTTTGTGGTAATTTGTATCTCGTGCATCCCATTATGCACAGTTAGTAACTGAGAATTCCAGTCATGGAATACCCTGGCCTGTTTCAGCCACGGACGTCCCAATAATAAGGAGTAAGCCTCCATGACTTCATCCATTTTTAATACAGTTCCAAGAGCTAGGTGTTGAGTGCCTTCCGATTTTGGACGCCCTCGAAGGTGCCGGGTTCTTTAGGCTTCACCTTAAACTTTTCCTTAGTGGAAGTGGTATTAGCCGCCTTCAACACGTCTTTTAACGTCCCGCCAAACTGCGCCAACAACCCTTCCCAAAAGGCTGCTGGCATGGGAGGCATTTGTTGGTCTGCCGGAGCCTCCGGGGAGTCCTCGGGCTCCGACTCCCCAGATTCCTCCCGTTCTTGAGTGGCCTCGCTTTCAAAAGCATGAATCGCCTCCTCAAATTGCCGCTTCGGTGACACGTCGCCCCATCGGGCTCACCAGGATCATCATCTTTCGGGCCGTTCCGCTTTCGCTTTGGCTTGCCCGACCCCATGATGAGGCCGATCTCAAGGACAATTGCGTACTGAACTCTAAGCTCTGATACCAAGTGTCACACACCTCACTTCGGTAAGCTCCCCTTCAAGTCATAGTTACTCGCTTTGATGCGCGCGCCTAACTGCCCAACTGGCCGCCGGGCCAACTCGTAGCTTCGGCTGCTCACCGGGACATAACGGTCCCCCTTTGCTCCTCCAACAAACCCTCCACCAATTTGGGCCTAGTGGAAATTCCCTTTGGTAGATGGCAGTCCGGAATAGCTCCCCACTCCTTGGTCGCTTTCCGGCTCGCTCGCTCACTCACTAGTTTTTGGTCACCAACGGGCTTGCACCGTTCTCGGGGTTACTGCTCCCTATATATACTTCTGCGACTGTCCGCGGGGGTTCCACAAACAACACCATCCTTTTATGGCGAACCACCACGAAGACCCTCGATTCCCGGTGATGATCCGCGGTGAGTCTTGGCCCACCCACCACGGCCTCATTTGACCGTGATGAGTCCCAAGACCCCCCACGACTCCCACCACAAGGTCTCCGCCCTATGGTGAGTCCTATGCCACCCCCACTAAGACCCACTAAGCTACCACCACCCCTCGTGGAACCACCCCCCACCAACCCGGTGTGCGGGGCTCCACCTAGTGAGCGCCTCCACCTCCTTGAGTGCCTTGGGCACTCAAGGGTGCTTCAGCCCACGTACCTATTGTTCCCCCTGCCCCCACCACAGGGGCAGCCCCTCTTGTGTCCCGACCCCCTGCCTTCAAGGCAAAGGGCCACGACAGTCCTGGGGTCTATGAGTTGCCACAAAAGAACATGCACTTACTCACATGAAAAATCCGAATCCACATCCAGAGCATCCAGCTCTTGCAGATCCTGCTCCTCCACAATCTTCTCAGTCTGAGTCGAATGCGAGGATCCCTCAGAGAGTGGAGCGATGACCCGGCAATGGAGCAGGGGAAACTCATTGCTGACATGGAAGGATACTCTCTGTCGCAATGAAAAATAATTTAGCAGTTGAACCAGGTCAATGCCCAGAAGAACATGCAACTTTTACAGTTGCAGCAAACGATCACAGTACGGGAGAATGCACTTTCTGTGAGTGAAAGGGCCTGGAAAGAATCCAATAATCTATCAGCTGCCTATGCAGCTTTGGTGGAGCCTCATGCAAAGCAAATAGAGGGTTTACAACAGCAATTGGAAACATACAGGCTCAAGGAGGAGCAGGATCTCCGTGCTGTTACACAGGACTTGGTGGATAATCATCTTTTGCAAGAGTGGTTAACACAAGGGCCAATGGACGGAAAAGCACCAAGGAAGCTGACTCAAGAGGAGATGAATGATCTCAGGCTACGGGTGCAGAACATTGCCACAACCACTATAGACAATGTCTATAGTCGGATAGCCGAGTTGCAAGAGGATGTGGAAGGGCGTCAGACTCAAGTGGATGAGTTGAGCTTTAACATTGAGAAGAGGGCCTTTGTTCCTGAGGAACAGCTCATGGCTACTTACTTGCAGGCAAAGACTTTGATTTTTCAATCTTGAGCACAGGAAGTGCAGGCCTTGCCACCATCAGGAGGGACTGTGGCAACAACATCACATCAGCCACTCCAGGTAGTCAGTGTTGATACCATGGCACAGCAGCAATCAGTGCCTGAGGTTTGGGGTGATGCTTCTTTTAACCCACCTGTTGCACTTGAATACAATCGAGCTATGATTCTGCCCTTCAACCAAATTCCCATTGTTATGGATGTGGCTTGGAAAGAATTCAGTCCTCCGGAGTCTTTGGCACACTATTACCAGATCATGCGCATTTGGTTGCCAATGGCAACTCGGACTAAGGTTCTTCCAACTGACAGACCCATTGAAGATCACCATTTTGCACGGTACTGGTACGAGGTAGGAACCATGCTGAAGGAATTAATTGCCTTCCAGATCGTTCATGGATTCATACACACCAAGACCAAGGAGGTACCTAGTCTGGTCATGGGCTGTGGGATGTATTGTTCCTGCGGTTCCCTGGTCCCCTGATCCCCCGTCCAGCTCCCGACATTCCCTCATCCCCTCATCTCCCGGCCTGTTCCCCTGCTTCCCTGATCCCTTGATCTCCCCGCCCGTTCCCCTGGTTCCCTGATCCCCTGATCTCCCCACCCGTTCCCCTGCTTCCCTGATCCCCACTAATGCCTTGTACAATCCCTTGTCTTCTTCATCCCGTCATCCCCCGACCCCCCCTGAACCTAATCCCCCTAATCTCGCAATCCCGCGATCCCCCTGACCCCCTCTGAACGCTTTCCAGGTTCCCTTATCTCCCTCATCCCCCGATCCCCTGGCTAAGTGATCCCCTGTGGCACCAACCCCCCCGGTTACATGATCCCCCTACCCCCTCATTCCATGACCCCCTCATCCGCCATATCCTTGGTTCTTTGATCCACCTCAAGGATCCCCTCACCCCTTGATCCCCTTCACATAACAGTGGACGCCAAAGAAGGCACAAAGGGATTACAAAGAACTGGACAAGCTTCATTTTTTTTTCGTGGGGAATGGAGATACAATAGCTACATCCTCAGCATCCGAGGCATGCACATGCGACAGTCTACGCTGCAAGTCAGCATCATCCCAATTATCCACTATCCATCCACAAAGAAAATCCTGCTTTGATACTGCGTACTCACATGTGAACCAATCTGCTGTAAAAGTTGCCCCCATTTTGTTGTGATTTTGGTCTCCAAGTAATTCTGTATGAAAGTCATTACAAAGTAGCCACACTCCCAGCCGCTTGGTTGTTGTGGCACCTCAGGTTCAAGCCACTCCCATGCCATTATTTCCTTCCAAAGTACTGAGTCCGGTTCGGCTTTGTGTAGGTAAGCTCTAAAAGTGCGAAGACGCGTTTCAAAGGCAAGTCGGCTATGGGATCTGAATGATGTCATGGAATTCAGATAAACAAACTTGGACTTATCAAAAACCATCAAACTCCAATGGCCCTTGCAGAATGCACATGTGTTTGAGGCCAGACACCACTAATGCTTTGCATTGTCCAAATCAAATATTCAAAGTCGGTCAAAGCTGCAAAATAGGAGGATTGAGGGACGTACCCAGTGCATAAGGGGATGAACCATGTCTGAACCTTATCTAGATCCTTCCCTAGGCACTTCTTAGCCACCCAATCATTTACAAGACCTTTGGAAACGTCACGAAGGTCGTCCTTGGACGCACCCTCCAAAGACGTCCATATCAGTGTGTCCATCACAGTCCACTAGCAACAATTAATCTCCTCCAGGGATAGCTGCAAAATATTGGCATACAAAAACACCCCTCCATCCCCTGCTTCCCCATACAATTTTGACAATCGTAGGTAATCCCATGAACCCAGAATGGACTCCTGTGGAGTGCCTTTGAAGAAAATAAGGGAGCCCTTGTCCTCTGGGAGCTTTTCCCTCAGTCTATTCTGGTTTCTGCATTTAACACAAGTTCATGAAGTCAGACAGGTAGGCAATTAACTGTTAAGGGTGTTTTCAAGCAACCATATCATCCCCCTATCATGCGTATAAGCCCTGCCGAATGTACTCACCATGAATTTGGTCCCCCCTTGGTCGTTGGAAGCCCTGGCCCACTTAGTGAGTTCTGGCCGACCAGATTTTGCCTTCCGTTTCTTCCCTGTTTTGGTGATTGCTTTACTTGCCCCCTCAGCTACACGGTTCTCCTCCCTCCCCCGCATTGTCACCTTGATTTTTGTGGCATGCTTCGGCTCCCTCTCAACCTTTGGGGGTCTTTGCTTCCCCTTGCCGATCGCCTCTCTGGTCTGCTAGGATGGTGCGACACATGAATAAGATGGAAGATGGAAAGATGGAAATATATTTACAAGAAATGAGCTGAAAAGCTCACAAGGGTTCAGTAGACTGACCCTGGGACGTACATGGACTAGGACTAGTCATCCTCACCCTAATCCTCAGTGGAGGACTCATAGCTATTCGATGAGCCTGATGACTCCGCGCCCTTTGCCAGAGCACGTAAATGAGGCGGCGTTCCCCTAAGTCCCACAAAGCTCTCATCCAATCCCTGGGCATGACCCTCGACGTCATCCATACTAGTGCCCTGTAGTGCACTCATCCCCTCCGTGTTGGCCATGTTCTTCATAAGGGATTGCCAACCATGCTCCTTGGCGTAGTTGGAGCGTAGCTACGGCGTGAGCCCAACCCCGTGAGCCTGGGAGCTGAGCTCACGTTCAAGCTACAAAGCGTGAGCTGAGCTCACGCTTCAGGGAAGCGTGAGCGGCACGAATCTGCTGGAGAAGAAGGTCCTATAGGCGAGGATTGCAGGAAGAGAGCCTATTACCATGGACAAAACAAAGGGGGCCAACACACACCATGTCTGCAATGCCCGCTCAAAAACAGAAATATGAAAACATGGCAGATTTGAGCTCAGAATGATTGTCATAGTTTATTTCAATTCACAGATAGACGCTTACAATGAATTGCATGTGCATTTGCCCTGGTTCCGTAAACAAAATCCATATGTTTGTCAGAAATGCAAAGTCTTCACACGGCAACCTGCAAACCAGCATGGGAAGCGGGCATGGCTCGTATGTGTTCAAAGAGACGTTGGCGGAGCTCCACGCGAGGTGTCCCGCTGTAGAAGGGTGTTCACTTCTCCATAGCCTAGTGTGGCTTGGTGGATGAATTGGTCTCTCTTACCGTCGCAACACATAATCACAAGATATATGTAATATTGATGCTTGCAGGGGACCCACTTCCCTCTCATGCCGAGAGCGCCCTCACGCATCGTTACAAAGTCCGGACAAGTGCACGAAGGGAAATTCCCAACGGTAACCTGATATTCTTTGCCATGAAGAACTGACCCAATTGACAGCACTGTGTAAATCCGTCCATACCCCGGAGAAGGGACTTTGGTGATACGAGACACCCGAGCCTGCAAAATTCTAGCAGATTCCATCTTGCATTCGTGATCTGCACCCAAAGCGAAACGGCGCACTGTTTTTCCATCTTTTTTTGTTGGGTGGGAGTCGGCACCGGGTGGCGGCATTGCCGGAGCATGTGGCACATCTGTGCCGACAGTGCATGAGGGCACCACCCGGGACCGTGCAAGACAAAACCCTCCCTCCTCCAGCATGCTTATCTCGGTTGATGACAGCGACGTCCCAATTTGCACAGGCCAAATTGCGGGGGAGGGGGTTTCATTATCACCGAAGGACGAACTGTTCCCTTCACGCATCGTGCCATATCGTCTGGGCAGAACCAAAATTTGTGGTCCTTTGACTCCCCACTATGATAAGGTCGAAACAACCCTGTGAATGTTGGAGCTGGAGTCCCCCTGGAGCCTTTGCATATCTTTGATTTGCATTTCTTGAATGAGGGGGTCCGAATTGCCATGCAAGCCACTCTAGATCCTGGTGGGGTGCGTTCTATATGCCACTCACTATCAATGCAATCGGATTCCTGCACCATGGCCACCACCTCCTCCAATGGGATTCCCGCTGCTGTGCTTGTATGTTCTGCACCTGCTCCACTGGAGGAGGACCCACCTGGGAAGGGGCGGGCACACGACTCAGTCTGCAGTGGAGACACCTTTGGCACAGAGAAATTGACCCTGTCTAGCCGATGGGAATCTCCATCTGACCCTGGAAGAGTGTTCAATTTCCTTTTGCATGATCCAAATCTTTCCTCGCCTTCCAAATGGGGGAGCCTGGATTGTAGAGGGGACCCTTCAGTGCATCTGTTTAGAGCTCTGGCCATCTTTGACGGGACTCCGGACCTACTCGCAGCCCTTAGCATCAACAAAGTCGTATCAGGGCCCTTGCCTCCACCCCGTCCCATCAGAAAATTGCGGTACCTGGTTTGTTGTGTAAGTGCACGCACCATGTCATCAGCAGTGGCCACATACAAGTCACGACCTGCTTTGGTAGACTGCTGCATCCAGGCGTTGTGAACAGTCTCCGCCAAATTACAGGATGGCATGTCGGCCAAGTCCTCCAAGGACATGTCCTGCAGGAGGCATTGCATGGATATGTGAGGAACGAAAACAAATGGTAGAGGTTCTTCAAGTGACAATCGAAGAACCCCAAATGAACAGGCACGATGCAAAATTTCTGTTTTTGGGATTGAAGAGGCTTACCGTCGTCATGAAAGCTCCCCACTGTCTGTACCTGAAGTGCCAGAAAACCAACCAGTCCTCCAACTCCTTTACGTGGGTACCTGTTGCAGCACCAGAGGAGAACCACCAAGCCCGGATTGCCTGGTAAGTGCTCTCAGCTTCTCCCATTGAGGTGGCATTCTTGTACTTGAGACAGAGCCTTCTGTGCTCCAACTGCAGGTCAGGGCGAATGCAGCGCTTTGTATGACGTGCCAGAGATTGAGTCCAATGGAAGAGGCATGTGCGCTCCTTATTTTCCATTGGGACCTTAGGATCCCCCGAACCAAACACGCGTCGCACTGCATTGAAATTTGCCTGTGCACTATCAGCCATGAAGCCCGCAAAATTTGTGTTTTGTATTCCATTGCGCTGCATGACGGCCAAGAGCGAATTCCACATGAGCATCTGGGATTCAGTGTCCTCCGACTGCATATCACAAATTGCTATGGAGAGCACACGCTGGTACGCCGGATCATACACATGGCACGCCATGGTTGTCCAACCCTTCACCCGTTTGCAGTGATCAAACATTAACCAACATTTAGCCAAATCTCCTCCTGGTTGCATACGGCGGACAATGCTCACACCACTGCCTTCGCCCACAGCGGACATCTTGAACAAATACACCTTGGACGAGCCCTGGCCAGGGAAGATACTGTTTTGAATGAATTCATAGCGACTCCTCCGTTTCAGGTCCATAATGTTGTCCGTGAATCCAGCAATGCCTGTGCCCATTCTGAGTGCATTCACCTGGTTTCGAATATTGGGAGAGCTCAACACGGAGAAATGGTCCATGATTGCATTAAGCAAATCTGCATCCAGCATAAGTTGTGTCGCATCCCCTTCACCCAGTATGTGTTTCTCCAGGAATGCCTTGCTAGCTGCAAGCGCTATAGCAGAAGGTGTTGCACAAGGGGCATTATGGAACTCCTGCTTCAGCAGATTTCTAGCGATGTCCACGCTATCCCTGCAACTTCCTTTGGACACAGGATGCTCGTGTGCACCCATATGAATGCAGGCACGAGTCATTGTCTTGCATCGGTGTGCCACCTGATACATACGAGCGTGGCACACAGAAACACAGGACGGGGAAAGTTTGCAGAACCTGCACACAAAAGTATTGGTCCTGGGAGTGGCAAGCCCTGGGGTGAAAGGATTCAGGGGCACACCTTCCCACTCACTTTCATTTGGTTGAGCGCTGTTTCTCAGCCGAGGGCAAGAAATATTCTGGCACTTACAATGCCCAACGCAGACCGACCTCCAAAATTTCAAGCCAATGTCGTTATGGATGTTCGACGTTTTTGTCCTGCACCAAGGATGTCCGTCATGTTTCTTGTCCATGCCCTGCAAAAGCCCAGCCAGTCCAGTGGAAGAGGTGGGAGGGTTGAGCTCAAACAGGATGTCCCCATCAAACTGTGCTGGCACGTATTGAACCCGTTGCACAGGAAGGGACTCCCAATCAACAAAACGCAGCTCGCTCTTGCACCCAGGCACACCTGCGAGGGCTTTCAATTTTGGAATGACACTCGTTATCTCTTGCAATTCGTCATCATCCAATGACGGAGTCTGCACTGGCGGAGGAATCTCAGAAACATCCTCCGAGGACGAGTCTGAAAGAGTCACGAAGGTAGTGGATGTGCTCACCTCTTGTTTCACAGGAACTGTGCCCTTCTGTTGCACGACCGATGCTGCAGTGCCAGGGGTAACGACTGATCCTGCTGATTGTCTTCTCTCTTTTCCAAGGACACGGTATGTGCCTGGAAGGACTCTCCACTTCCTTCCACACTTGCCAACCAATGGTTTCTCCAAGTGCCCAGAATCCAAATTCCCATCCTCGTCATACACCTCTTTTTGAACAAGGAGAGAACCCAACTCCAGCGGGAACACTGTAACCAGCTCATCCTCATGAACAACTGCAAACCCATCGTCGTCTGCAGTGGCAGTCAGTGGAAGAGTACCTGCATTGGAATGGAATCGAGCAAGTGTATCTCGCTCCCTCGACATGTTTTCCCTCACTGAACGAAAGTTGCGGAATCCTCGAACTGATAGCCCGCAATCACCGAAAAGGGAATTAAGACAAGCAAACTGAGGTCAACAAGGGTAGCTCCAACCCAAAGGTTGCGGGTGATGCATGCAAAGGATGTAGGGATGAGATGCACCTTCACTTCGGAAACAGCAACGCTAAGAGGCACTAACCAGAAAAACTGTTTTCAAATACTACAAGAAGCCGTGTTGTTTATGGATGAAAACAAACACTGAAAACGACATGAAACCATCCATTATGAAAAGACGGCAACAACCCTGGAGAGCAGTAAACAGGAAGACCACAAATGTCATGAGGTTGTGCTGTGCCAGAAGAGCACAGCACAAACACTGACACTGAAGAAGATACCTCGCACGAATGCGTGCCAGACATGGTCGTATCCGACAGAACCCTTTATGCCGAATGACCCCATGGCGACGGTTACGGTAAAATGCAAACCACAGGGTAGGCAGTACAACACACGTGGATGCATATGTGAAGCATAACAATTATTGCGGATCTGCAAGAACTGCTCGAAAATGAACTAGCATTAGATTTCTACGACACATCCAAATTTGAAAGAAAGCAAGAAGGCCGCGGTGTATTGGCAGGCGGCGCCGTACATCTGACATATATCGCTAGTGCATGCAACGGATGTACTTTTTTTCTAGCGCTTTATTACTTGGATAATACGGAGACGACGGAATGGATGAATTCCGTTCGCACACAATAACAACACCCACATCCAAATATGGTTGACAACGTCCAATTTTGATTTTGGTTACATGCCATAGCAGCACTTGTTACAAACGTCAAACTGGAGAGCTCTAGAGGCATCGTGGGGAGCCCTTGTTTCCAGCGGAGGAGGAAGAGAAGGAAGTCATTATACTTCACGAGCTCTAGAAACAGGATTAGAGCCAGAGATAGAATGAGGATGGAAAGAGTGGACGAAGAGGAAAAGGAGGTAGAAGAGGGAGTAGAGGAAAGTGTGGCGATGGAGGAGCAGGAATCAGCAGAAGAACAGCAGCCCGCCATAGTTCCAAGAACAGATGAAGAGGACACTGCATCTGAGGGAGAGACAGACGAGATGGAAGAGGATGTTGAAGGTGGCCTCACGAGGAGTCTGACTGCGGGAAAGAGGAAGGGGGAGAGGCTCACGTACACGCTCGGCGCAGAGAGCAGCCCGAAGCGCAAAGGGTCCCCGACAATTGGGGAGTCTTCTGGAGCAGCCAAAAAAAAGGTGAAATCTTTAAGACCCACATTTGTGTTTCGTTGCTGATATGAATATAGCCCACACAGGACATCTGCACCAGGCTGAAAGCACCGCAAACTGGAAGCTCAAACAGTGTGAGGCAACGCACACTGTTTGGGCCTACCAATTTGCTTGATTGTTCAGGTGCAAAACGCCCAAACTTGGGCACTACAGCAGGTTCAATACAACCCAAATTGCAAGCTCAATCAGTGTGAGTTGAGCTGAACATTTCACTGCTGTTTCCATCTGGATATCGGTTTTCCAGGATATGTATGTCAGGACGAGAGAACCCTTAAGTGGCAGCTCAAACAGTGTGCGTTGGCGCACACTGTTTGAGCTCTATATGTCACGGTTTTCTCCGTGTTGAATTCGCCCTTTAGGGCACGTTTCTGAGGATGAAAGAATCCCTCACTGGCAGCTCAAACAGTGTGCGTCAACGCACACTGTTTGAGCTGTACATGTCACTATTTTTGTGTGTTAAATGTGGACTTCCACTGCAGGTTTTTGAAGATGAAATAACCATTCAGTGGCAGCTCAAACAGTGTGCGTTGGCGCACACTGTTTGAGCTAAACATGTAAGTGTTTTTTCCGATTGTAATTCGACCTTTATGGCACGTTTCTGAGGATGAAGGAATCCCTCACTGGCAGCTCAAACAGTGTGCGTCAACGCACACTGTTTGAGCTGTACATGTCACTGTTTTTTTGGTGTTAAATTTGGACTTCCAAGGCAGGTTTATGATGATGAAATAACCATTCAGTGGCAGCTCAAACAGTGTGCGTTGGCGCACACTGTTTGAGCTCTACATGTCACGGTTTTCTCCGATTGAAATTCGGCATTTAGGGCACGTTTCTGAGGATGAAAGAATCCCTCACTGGCAGCTCAAACAGTGTGCGTCAATGCACACTGTTTGAGCTGTACATGTCACTGTTTTTTTGGTGTTAAATTCGGACTTCCAGGGCAGGTTTATGATGATGAAATAACCATTCAGTGGCAGCTCAAACAGTGTGCGTTGGCGCACACTGTTTGAGCTGAACATGTAAGTGTTTTTTCCGAGTTAAATACGGACTTCCAGGGCAGGTTTATGATGATAAAATAACCATTCAGTGGCAGCTCAAACAGTGTGCGTTGGCGCACACTGTTTGAGCTGAACATGTAAGTGTTTTTTTCGATTGAAATTCGACCTTTAGGGCACGTTTCTGGGGATGAAAGAATCCCTCACTGGCAGCTCAAACAGTGTGCGTCAACGCACACTGTTTGAGCTGTACATGTCACTGTTTTTTTGGTGTCAAATTCGGACTTCCAAGGCAGGTTTTTGAAGATGAAATAACCATTCAGTGGCAGCTCAAACAGTGTGCGTTGGCGCACACTGTTTGAGCTGAACATGTAAGTGTTTTTTCCGAGTTAAATTCGGACTTTCAGGGCAGGTTCCTGAGGATGGAAGAATCCATCACTGGCAACTCAAACAGTGTGCGTCAACGCACACTGTTTGAGCTGGACATGTCACACTGTTCGAACTCACCTTTTCACTTTTTTCATCCAAAATCGGCCGCATATCTTGGAGTTTACAATGAACACTTACCTGGCACAAGTAGATGTTCAATGATCATTTACCTGGCAAGTGAAACAGTGTGCGTCAACGCACACTGTTTGAGCCCACTTTTACATTGTCTTTTTCTGTGGAATTCGGCAACATAGGACATGTCTGTGAGGGTCAATGTACACTTACCTGGCAGTTTAAAATAGTGTGCGTCAACGCACACTCTTTGAGCCCACTTTTTCATGCCTCAGCCGACGTTTCATGCCTCTCTAATATCAAGTTGAATGAACAACCCTGCAGGAGAAGATGCAAAGTGTGGCAGATGAGGTCCCTTCGGGTCAGGAGAAGGAGATAATTGTTGATGTGGACGATGAGTTCTATGAAAGCAAAGCCGCTGAGATGCTGGGGGGTCAGAAGGTAAACTCTCAGCTTGTGGTGCAAAGTATGCTTGCCCCGGGTGGGAGGTTGAAGATTCCCCTGTGTAGGTTGGTTTCCATGCCCGTCGTTCGTCCACCCCTCGTCAAGGACATTCTCAAGCTGGAGGCCGAGTTTTTGGAGGAGAGTCGCCAAAGATGGTGAAGGTGGGAGCCCACTTGACAACAGAGCAGGCCTTGGAGTATCAGGCACTGTTCAAGGAATTTCGGGACATTTTTGCATGGTCCTGCACCGAATTGAAAGGAGTGCCTTCTTACGTGGCAATGCATTCCATTCCCCTGATTCCGGGAGCCACCCCAAGACGACAACGCGAGAGGAGGGTGAACTGTTAGAGGGCTGTCTGGGACTTCGACACTTTTATGGGCTCTGTGGGGTACCCTTAATTTTTGCACAGACTTACGGATGGTAGACTTAGACCAACAGAGGCCTTAGGGGTGACAAGCACAAGCTTTAGGGGTGGTAGACAGGCTTACACACTCAGTTACAGTCTTACACAATCATACACAACCTATCATAGTCTATCACAGCCATACACAGCCTTACACAGTATGTCACAGTCAATCACAGCCTATCACAGTTAGTCACAGTCTATCACAGCTCGACACAGCTTCGCACAACCAGTCACAGCCCGACACAGCACGACACAGCCCGACACGGCTTTACACAGCCAGTCACAGCTCGGCACAGTCACAACCCAACACAGCTTGGCACAGCCCGTCACAGCGTACGTAGGGAATGGTTATCATTGGCAGGGAACGACATCTGCAGAGGGAACGTGCTTACTTCTTGAGATGACAGTTAGTTAGTTAGACGGTTAGAACAGCTTGCGGGTAGATTAGGCAGAGTAGCAACTTGGAGAGGACACTTCACAGGGGGGCACTTCTTGGTCGTTCACGAGAGGAAATCAGGCGGAGAGCAGGAACAGGGGCAAGGATGGAGAGCACGGTGAAGGAGGAGAGATGATCAGTAGATGCTCGTTACATGCAAAGCTGTAGTGATACTGTAGAGCAGATTAGAGACACCATGGCTTCGGCCTGATACCTGATAAATTTAATCTGATACTTATTCGATACAAACACACTGTGTAGAGTAGACTCGAGTGAAACTGTGGAATGAATGGATGAGTGATTGGAACCTGATAGATACTGAAGCAATCCGATGCTTCAGTATACACAGTAAGGTAATTTGCTAACATGAAGGCAAGAAGAAAGTCAAACAGGAAGCACAACCATGATTCACTAGCTGTAGGTCATGACTGATTGTTCTGAGCGGGCTGAGTGCTTAGAGATATCCAACTCTTCTATCTTGGAGTTCCCACCTTGGATAGCGAAGGGATGGGTGAGTAAAAGCCGCTCGACATTTGGCAACCATACTGGGGAACTCGGTCAAGAACAACCAGATGTGACAGGCATCTGGTGGGATCATGGTGGTTGGAGAATTAAAGAATTTGATGTGAATTCCTTGTGGAACTGAGAAAGAAAGATTGTCCAAGCAATTCTTTCAAAGATTCTTGGAATTGCCAGATGGTTGCAAAAAAAACATTCTTAAGAGAGTGCATGATGCTGATCCTGAGTGGGGTCTGGAGAAAGGAGTGATAAAGATTTATCAAGTGGCCTGTAGAGGGAGAGCAAGTTGGTTACCAACGCTGGTTTATGTGATAGCGTTGCTATCCATCAAACGAGTGGAGTTTGAAGGCTGGGAGGAACGGAAAGTGAATGTTTACACTCATATGCATGAAGAGTTGGTACTGGTAAAGAATTGGATTCCTAAGGATATCCTGTGGATCAAACTAACACCAAGAACAGCTTTTCAGACGTGCTTGCCATATGGTTATATGGTAACAGAGACTTCTAGTATAGCCAAGGGTGCATTGAAGCTTGAAAGAAATCCAGGCATATACGAGAGATACTATAAAAGAGAGTTTTGGTTATTGCCTCATTGAAGATATGAAAGACATGGGACATGAGTGATGAAAGAGAAGCTAGACTTCACAGATATTCAGCAAGAAGAGAAAGTTATTTGAAAGCTAATTATCCATATCTTTGGGAGAGAGGAATAGACATAGGAGAATCATCTGGACCTCTCACACCATTAAGATCGAAGAGTACATCACCCATACCGGAGGAACCAAAGTTGGATGCCACTCCTTCTTATTCTTTACAAGAAAGATTAAGGGATTTGGTATAGGAAGAAGATCAACCACGAGGGGAGAGATCTGAGGTACATCCCTGGATAAAAGTTTTGATAGAAATCTTTGATAAAAGTTGGCATGGGACACCAAAGGCAGGAACTCCAGTTTCTGAAGCACAAGATAAAGAAGGGGAGGAGGATGTGGCAGAGCCAATGGAGAGTTCAGACTCTCCAACACCATTGCAATCGAGTTACATGAGTGAAGAAGAGGAAATCCAAGAGAAGAATTTGGAAGATGAGGGGTATGAAGAAGTAGACCCAACAGTTGAGGTTGAGACTACAACCAGGACATCCCAACCTGTTGGACCTGGATCAAGTAGAACACTTGAATCACAGGCCAACAAAGGTGTCGGCTCAAGGGGATCAGGCAAGAAGCTTGGATCTGACTCTGGGGGGACAGGGAGTGTGGGAAGTAGTGCAATTGAAGCTGGGAATACTGTGAGTATAGAGGGGCCAGTAGCAGGGAGTGCTCACGGGCCAGCACCTGGTGGGAGTTCCACCACTACAACAACAGGTCCTCAAGGACCAGCACCAACAAGAGGACCAGCACCTGTCAAAGGGCAGGGTGTAGGGCCACAGATGGCGGTACCTCCAACACGGGCAAAACCACCTTTTCCAATATATGCAGGGAAAGGGGATCCTGATGTACACATTAGCCAATTTGAGCACATGTGTATTGTGAACAATGAGAATGGCGATGATGCCAAGATGAGATTATTTCCTTGTTCACTTATAAAGAAAGCAAGTGAATGGTATGCAAGATTCCCTGATAATCATTTCCTAACCTGGAATGGCCTTAGTATAGCATTCCGAAATAGGTTCAGGACAAGCAAAACTGAGGATGAAGTGTATGGGAGTTTACAACAGTTAAAGCAAAAGAAGCATGAAACTGTTGAAGAGTACATGGAAAAGATAGAATTGATGATGAGAAAGTTGGCTGTTGTGCCAGCACCAGGGTTACAGAAGACCTGGTTTGTGAGTGGATTAAGATCTGAATTACAAAAGAAAGTGGATATGCTACCCCATAATACAGTGGAGGAGGCATTTGAAACAACCAACAGAATTGAGCAATTGGGAATGCTCAGGAGAGAGAAAAGGGATGATGAGGACTCTGAAGATGAATCAGATGAGGAAGAAGAGCAAGAGCTAAGGAGGAAGAGTAAGAAGAAGGAAAAGTTGAAGAGGGATAACTATGAGAAAAGATTGGAAGAAATCTTGAAGAAGTATGCCACAGAGGCTGTAACACATTGGAGGAAGGGTGTTTGGTGTGCAAAATGCCAGAATGAAGGCCATACCACAGCTGAATGCCACATGAAGGAGAAACACTGTACTATCTGTAAAATGGATAACCATTCTACTGAGAATTGTTACTACAACAGAAGGACAGCTGCAAGAGAACCTAGGCAAGTGAGGGTGCATCAAGTGCAGCCCCAGCCAAGAAGAAACAATGATCAGGACCACTATGGACAGCCTGGTGGTTATAACAATGGTATGGCAGGGAGGGGTAATCCAAGAGGGAATTACCAAGGCAATCCCAGAGGCAACTATCAAGGTAATCCAAGGGGGAATTACCAGCCAGGGAATCAGGATTATAGAAATAATCTCAGAGCAGACCAAGGGCGAGGACCTAATGGGGAAGAACTATGTTACTATTGTAATCAGGCAGGACATCGCAAGGCAGCCTGTCCATTCTGGATCAGACACCAGAATGAGATGAGAGCTCATGTGAATGAGGGCCCGGTGGTGGCAGCTCACATGGTTAGGCCATGTTTTGTACCAGAAGTGAATACAATGATAGTAACCAGAAGCAAAGCTAAACTAATACCTCTAGTAGATGAGGAAGAAGATGGTAATGAGGATGGCAGTGATGTGCCTGAAGATGATGAGGCTTGGAGAGATGAGAAGGAACTACACAGGGAAGTGGCTAACACCATAAGGGAAATGCAGAAGAATACTGATATCCCTACGGTAGATACCTCTGACTCTGATAGAGAAGATGGAGAGGGTGAAGAGGAAGTGAAGAAAGAAGTTGCACAAGTGCAGAGTAATGAAGGGACTTTGGCTGAAGTAATATGCCAGACCAAAGCTGAGATTACCATTGGATAGCTATTGGCTGTGGCACCTCATTGTAGGCACAGGCTGTATCAAGCAATTAATCAGATTGCTCATGTGACAGAGAACATAGACCTGAACAGCAAGGTGACAAGTTATAATGTGAGGCCTGAAGGGCGAGAAGTAGTCATGGACTTTGATGATTCTATGCCAGTAATCCAATTGAGGATTGGAAGCACAGACTTGACTGATGTACTGATAGATGGAGGCTCGGGAGTGAATATTATGACAGACCAATTAAGGCAGAAGCTTGGTCTCAGTAACATGAAACCAGCCCCATTTACAGTAACAATGGCAGATCAAAGGAGTGTACAGCCTTTAGGCTTGATAAGAGGAGTAAAGATACAGATCCAAGAGATGATTTTTAAGATCATAGTGACTGTGTTGAGAATGGATGATGTTATGGAAGCTTACTCCTTATTGCTGGGTCAACCATGGCTGAAACAGGCCTGGGTATTCCATGACTGGAATTCCCAGTTACTGACTGTGCATGATGGGAAGCACAAGATACAGGTCACCACTAGGAAATCTAGTAGGCTACCTGCTACTAGAAGACCTCGTGGAGTCAGAGAGTATGACTGGAGGGGAGGACTCGATGAGAAGTAGGAAGCTACCCTGTTTGCTGCGCACCCAGAGTGGGAGCAAGTTGCAGAAATGCAAGTGGGAGGTCTGAGTTGTTTTAAAGGTAGTTGTTGTGGTGCAGTAACAACAACACCAATTGAGGGTGAAACAAGTAGTTACCCACCACATTTCTATGAAGAGAGAGAGGGAGAAATGGAAATCCTATAATAACCAGCCACTGTGAGTTTACAGGATGAAATAGTGGCTGGATGGACAATCACAGCTGAGGAGCAGGTGAGAGAAGTGAATGTGGGAACGGAGGAGGAACCAAGATTGGTGAAAGCGGGGGCTGACTTGGAGCCAAAATTCTTTGAGGAAGCCAAGAGTCTGTTCATCAAATACAGAGATGTATTTGCTTGGAGCTATGAGGATCTGAAAGGGATACCACCTGAGATCTGTCAGCATAAGATTGAACTGGAACCAGGGTCAGTACCAATCAAACAGGCAAGGTACAGGATGAATCCCAACTATGCACAGAAGGTTGGGGAAGAGATCAGAAGTTGGCTGAGGCTAAGTTCATATACCCGATAGAGTATACAACTTGGTTGTCACCCATTGTGATAGTTCCCAAGAAGAATGGTAAACTGGGAGTTTGTGTGAACTATAAGAAGTTGAATGCTTGTACAAAGAAGGATCCCTTTCCTTTGCCATTCACAGAAGCTGTGCTAGACACTGTGGCAGGCCATGAGATGTACTCATTCATGGATGGCTTCAGTGGGTATAACCAAGTGCAAGTGGCGGAAGAAGACCAGGGGAAGATAGCTTTTATCACAGATTGAGGTGTTTTTGCATACAAAGTCATGCCTTTTGGACTTTGTAATGCACCAGCAACTTTTCAGAGAATGATAAGTGAATCTTTCCATGAGTATCTGGATGATTTCATACAAGTGTTCTTAGATGACTTCAGTGTGTACAGCTCTAAGAATGAGCGCTTGCAAAAGTTGGAATTATGCTTCGCCAAATGCAGGATGAGAGGACTTGATCTAAATCCAGAAAAGTGTACTTTCTGTGTGAATTCAGGGGTACTCCTGGGACACATTGTGTGTAAGAGGGGACTGCTTGTGGATCCTAGAAAAATAGAGGCCATTAAAGCATCTCCACCACCAGGGAATGTTAAAAGTCTAAGGAGATTCCTTGGGCAAACCAGTTACTATAGAAGGTTTGTCAAACGGTATGCACAGATAGCAGCTCCATTGAGCAAGCTTTTGAAGAAAGATGCAGTGTTTACATGGACAGCTGAGTGTCAACAGGCTTTTGAGGAACTTACATTGTCAGTAACAACTACACTTGTGCTGATTAACCCACACTGGCATGTAGTATTTCATGTACACTGTGATGCCTCAGGAGAAGTATTGGGAGCTATGTTAGCCCAAAATATCACAGGAAACATGGATTCACTTGTGTATTATGCTAGCAGGTTGTTGAACAGTGCTGAAAGGAACTATAGCACCACTGAAAGAGAAGCATTGGCAATGATTTATGCAATCAAGAAATTCAGGCATTACCTATTGGGAAGGAAGTTTATGTTTTATGTGGATCATCAGGCTTTGATTTATCTGGTGAACAAGCCTTTGATAAGTGGCAGGATAGCAAGATGGTTAATAATCTTGCACGAGTTTGAATTCAAAGTTGTTTACAAGCCTGGCCATTTGCATCTTGTGGCAGATCACTTGTCACGCCTATCAACATGAGAGCCCACCACGGGAGTAGATGACCAACTACCTGATGCGAGTCTATTTGCAGTGGAGGTGCAAGGAAGTGCAGATGATTGGTTAGATTGGCAGTGGCCAATTAGATACTACTTTACTCATGGGCAGTGCCCACCTAGTTATGGGAAGGAACAGAGGAAGAGAATAGCTATCAAGGCTTTACCTTACACTATGATAGGTGGCAGATTGTATAAGCTAGGACCTGATGGAGTACTTAAACGATGCTTGTACCACCATGAAGTAAATAAAGTTCTGGAAGAAGTTCACAAAGGAGTGGCTGGAGGTCATTTTGGAGAGAAGACTACCAGCAGAAAAATACTACTTGCATGTTACTGGTGGCCTACTCTGTTCAAAGATGTGCACGAGTATTGCAAGAGTTGTGATGAGTGTCAGAGGCTAGGACCTTTGCAAAGATCTGGAAAGATGGCTTTGCATCCGACGATGCCTATTGAACCAATTCAGAAATGGGGACTAGATTCTGTTGGACCAATAAACCCACCAGCCAGAAATACACATAACAAGTATATAATCACAGCCACTGATTATACTACAAAGTGGGTGGAAGCTAAGGCTCTGAGGGACAACACAGCTAAGTCCACAGCAAGGTTCATGTATGAGAACATACTTACAAGATTTGGTTGTCCCCTGGAATTTATCAGTGACCAGGGTAGTCACTTCATTAATGAGACTAAAGAGTTCATGATTGTGCACAGGAAGAGTACAACCTATTACCCACAGGGTAATGGGCAGGCAAAGGCCACCAACAAAATACTATGCACTATTTTGGCTAAGATAGTCAATGCAAACAGAACGGATTGGGATACAAAGCTGCTGACAGCTTTGTGGTCATACAGGACTTCATATAAAGTCACCACTAAGTATACACCATTCCAATTAGTCTATGGTATGGAAGCTTTACTTCCAGTGGAATTCTTGTTACCTACCATGAGAACTGAATGGGGAAGGAGAATGGAATTGGAGGATTCAATTAAAGTCATGAAACATGAATTATATCATGTGGAAGAAGTACGTGCGGATGCAGCAGATAACATGACCAGAATTTAGATGAAGAGGAAGGATCAATTTGATGAAGGTAAATTGAAAACTTTTAAGACGGACGATTTGATACTGTGGTTGCAGAAGAAGGGAAAGATCAAAGCTTCTAAGCTTAAGTCACCATGGAAAGGACCTTATGTCATACAGAAGATGTATGATAACAACACAGCCATGTTACAAACCATTAATAAAGAGATGCTTGGAAGAGTGAATGCCAATAAGTTGAAGGGATACAGTGGTATCCATGATAAACCATTGCAGCATGATTTGCATCTTGGAACACAGATGCCATCACAGCCTACACCAGTAACACCAACGAAGCATGAAGTACTTGTCGTTAAGCCGAATGTGTATGGCCTGAGCGTAGAACACGGGTGTTCACAAAGTCATCACAGCCCATCACAGCATCACATATCCTGTCACAGCCCAACACAACCTACGCGGATTGCACAGTCCATAGGGTCAGTGACAGGTGGACGCGGGTTAACATCAGAAGAGTGGCCCGTTAAAGAAGTTTGGAAGTCAAACTCGGAGAAAAAACCACGCGGACAGAGGGAGACGGGAGAGTGTTGGAGTTCAAACACGTGGCATAAGGGGCAAAGCACTCCGCTTTGCATGAACTGCAATAGCGGGTGTCATCATGCAAAAAGACAAACTGGGCCGTCGAAGTACCTACCCGGTACAGCAGCCGAAATTAATTGCGGGACCATTAATGCATCCAGGAAAAAGGTAACGGAACCCTTTACACGTACAGCAAAGGGGGATCTTTGCCACTTGTGCTGTCCTAGAGGACATTCCAGGTGGGAATGTCCACTGAGGGGGGTAAAAATTGGAAGTTACCTGAGGAGGCAACAACCAATAAAAAACGTGAATTTCATGCAGGTGGTTCCCTCCAAGAAACAAGAACAAGAAATTAGAAAAGTTTTGTGCGGAAGAGTCGGGGTTGCTCCGAATAACAAGCGTTTCGACGGGAAGGGCAATCAAAGCTATAGCTTTGTAGCTATGGCGGATATTACAGACTACACATTAGCTTTACTTCTCACGCAGTGGCGCAAGGACGGACGGGTTGAAAGGACATTCTCACTTCACCCACTATCTCAAGCCCCACAGGCTTACACGCACTTACCCGTTCCTTTCTGTGCCAACCATACCTTTATGCTCTATGCCCTGCAAGCTTTCCTACAGCTGTTTCAAACAAGGCCTTTTTGTTTGTCTGGGATGAAGAGAGTTAGGGGAATGGAGGATATCAGGGTGAAGAGCACCACGATTCTGCAGAAGCAAACAATTGCTACACCACAGGCAGTGCAGCTGTTGAAGGAGTTGCGATTGGAAGGGCTGCTACGCAAGGACTAGTCCTTGCATCATCGGAAGTATATGATTCAATTTATTCAGAACTTTAAGCCTCGGACAGGAGTTACCCAGGTGAGGGGAGTAGATATAGAAATTACTCCCCAGTACTTGCAGCAATTGTTCGATTTGCCATCGGGTCATGTGGATGTGGATGAGCACAGGACAAGATTGCAGATAGGGAATTTGTTCCAAGAAGGGAGTTTCTTTAAGACTCAAGGATACATCTGCACCAAGACCGAGTACCCAGGGCTAAGAGAAGTTGGCCAAATACTGAACGTCCTGTTTGCCATGAAACAGAACCAACAGTATTTGAGCAGATCATTCACGGAGGAGATACTGAAAGCCTTGAGGGGAGAGGATGTGGCTTGGGCGGAGTTAATGTACAATGGTCTGGTGGAAGAGATGGGGGCTGCTATTTCATGAGCGGCATGAGCATGAGCGGGAAAATAAAAAACATGAGCGGGCCGAATTGTTTCCACGGAAATAGGGTTAGGAGGCACGGAAATAGGGTCATGTGGACTCGTCATAGCAATGAAATGCAACATTTTATTGCAAATTTGGTGGCAAGCCATGTCTATACAAGTGTGTCCTAACTGTCATAGCAGGAATGGGAACTACTCTCCTACACCTTCCGAGGAACTTGGCCCTCCTTCTTCCTCATCCCCCTCATCCCCCCCATCCTCCGAGCTCTGTGATGCATCGGTTGCAGTATGCCTCTCAAAAATGCCGTCCTCTCCTTGGGGGACTGTCCACTTCACCTCCTTGGAATCTTCTGCCTCTTCTCCCCCACTTTCCTCAGCAGAATCCAACACAAATCTACGAGCCCGACGGGCTCTAATAGCTGCTCCCTCCTCCCTCATCTTCATTTTCTTGAGGCTAAACAAGGGCTCCCCACGATGCCTCTAGAGCTCTCCAGTTTGACATTTGTAACAAGTGTTGCTATGGCATGTAACCAAAATCAAAATTGGACGTTGTCAACCATATTTGGATGCGGGTGTTGTTATTGTGTGCGAACGGAATTCATCCATTCCGTCGTCTCTGTATTATCCAAGTAATAAAGCGCTAGAAAAAAAGTACATCCGTTGCATGCACTAGCGATATATGTCAGATGTACTGCGCCGCCTGCCAATACACCGCGGCCTTCTTGCTTTCTTTCAAATTCGGATGTGCCGTAGAAATCTAATGCTAGTTCATTTTCGAGCAGTTCTTGCAGATCCGCAATAATTGTTATGCTTCACATATGCATCCACGTGTGTTGTACTGCCTACCCTGTGGTTTGCATTTTACCGTAACCGTCGCCATGGGGTCATTCGGCATAAAGGGTTCTGTCGGATACGACCATGTCTGGCACGCATTCGTGCGAGGTATCTTCTGCAGTGTCAGTGTTTGTGCTGTGCTCTTCTGGCACATCACAACCTCATGACATTTGTGGTCTTCCTGTTTACTGCTCTCCAGGGTTGTTGCCGTCTTTTCATAATGGATGGTTTCATGTCGTTTTCAGTGTTTGTTTTCATCCATAAACAACACGGCTTCTTGTAGTAATTGAAAACAGTTTTTCTGGTTAGTGCCTCTTAGCGTTGTTGTTTCCGAAGTGAAGGTGCATCTCATCCCTACATCCTTTGCATGCATCACCCGCAACCTTTGGGTTGGAGCTACCCTTGTTGACCTCAGTTTGCTTGTCTTAATTCCCCTTTCGGTGATTGCGGGCTATCAGTTCGAGGATTCCGCAACTTTCGTTCAGTGAGGGAAAACATGTCGAGGGAGCGAGATACACTTGCTCGATTCCATTCCAATGCAGGTACTCTTCCACTGACTGCCACAGCAGACGACGATGGGTTTGCAGTTGTTCATGAGGATGAGCTGGTTACAGTGTTCCCGCTGGAGTTGGGTTCTCTCCTTGTTCAAAAAGAGGTGTATGACGAGGATGGGAATTTGGATTCTGGGCACTTGGAGAAACCATTGGTTGGCAAGTGTGGAAGGAAGTGGAGAGTCCTTCCAGGCACATACCGTGTCCTTGGAAAAGAGAGAAGACAATCAGCAGGATCAGTCGTTACCCCTGGCACTGCAGCATCGGTCGTGCAACAGAAGGGCACAGTTCCTGTGAAACAAGAGGTGAGCACATCCACTACCTTCGTGACTCTTTCAGACTCGTCCTCGGAGGATGTTTCTGAGATTCCTCCGCCAGTGCAGACTCCGTCATTGGATGATGACGAATTGCAAGAGATAACGAGTGTCATTCCAAAATTGAAAGCCCTCGCAGGTGTGCCTGGGTGCAAGAGCGAGCTGCGTTTTGTTGATTGGGAGTCCCTTCCTGTGCAACGGGTTCAATACGTGCCAGCACAGTTTGATGGGGACATCCTGTTTGAGCTCAACCCTCCCACCTCTTCCACTGGACTGGCTGGGCTTTTGCAGGGCATGGACAAGAAATATGACGGACATCCTTGGTGCAGGACAAAAACGTCGAACATCCATAACGACATTGGCTTGAAATTTCGGAGGTCGGTCTGCGTTGGGCATTGTAAGTGCTAGAATATTTCTTGCCCTCGGCTGAGAAACAGCGCTCAACCAAACGAAAGTGAGTGGGAAGGTGTGCCCCTGAATCCTTTCACCCCAGGGCTTGCCCCTCCCAGGACCAATACTTTTGTGTGCAGGTTCTGCAAACTTTCCCCGTCCTATGTTTCTGTGTGCCACGCTCGTATGTATCAGGTGGCACACCGATGCAAGACAATGACTCGTGCCTGCATTCATATGGGTGCACACGAGCATCCTGTGTCCAAAGGAAGTTGCAGGGATAGCGTGGACATCGCTAGAAATCTGCTGAAGCAGGAGTTCCACAATGCCCCTTGTGCAACACCTTCTGCTATAGCGCTTGCAGCTAGCAAGGCATTCCTGGAGAAACACATACTGGGTGAAGGGGATGCGACACAACTTATGCTGGATGCAGATTCGCTTAATGCAGTCATGGACCATTTCTCCGTGTTGAGCTCTCTTAATATTCGAAACCAGGTGAATGCACTCAGAATGGGCACAGGCACTGCTGGATTCATGGACAACATTATGTATAGGCTGTGTTTGGCCATAGTCAATTTGCAAAATCTCCCTTATAAGATCCACATATCTTGTAGGTTCCTCCATGTCATTGCCTGAATTGTTGGTAATGGGCTGGTGCTGGAAAACAGATGAGACTCCATAATCAAAAGACACCATACTTGTTGTGTTCATGCCGGGGGATGTAACCCTGTAATGGTTACCATACGCTGTCATACTCTTGAATGACAGGGCAGTAAATGATGGAGGCCTTGAAAGATCCAGTAATTCCTCATGTGTTGTAGGATCAAGCCCATCTGATTGAATTGAGAGATGATCCCGTACACCTTGAGGGAGCCAAACAGCAAATGGAGGACAAGGATGCAAATCAGGAGGGTACTGAATTGCCGTGGGATTGCTCATGCCTTCCAGTCCTTGCTCCTCACGAAACAAGCGTCGTCTGGCTTCTATCCGTGTGGACTCTGCTTCATATATCCTGTCACAATCCGAGGGTCAGCCAGGAGATTGACAGAGGTGGCGTGGGAGACTTGAAAAGACGCCATATGCCAACTAATGATAAATGACTAAAACTTGGAAATCTGAATGTCAATGAAGTAGATTTCTTACCCCAACATGACTAATAGACGAGGATGGTTCTGAATGATGTACTCATGTACAATATCACACAGGTCATTCAATTTTCGGGCTTTAGAACTTCCTTCCACAACTTCACGTTCCACAGATTCTGCCTCATCTGCATCCCACACCCTTCATACACTTCCATCAAATCCTGCCATATACTCTGTGCAAAAACCCAATGCTTCTTCAAATTGGTATCCTTCTGCCATGCTCCCCTCGGGCCTTGCCATGTTTCTTACGTAGCCCTTCATATCTTTCATTGCCCGCTCCATGGGGTACATCCAACGAGATGCTACGGGCCCGCATAAGTACAACTCATCCACTAGGTGAACAACCAGATGTGTCATCACATCAAAAAATGATGGTGGGAACTCCTTCTCTATAAGACACAGAGTGAGAACTGCTTCAGTTCTCAATTCCTCATACTCTACAGGATTCACCACTTTTGCACACAACTTCTGAAATACACGACATACTCGCAAAATGGCCCTTCAAGGACCACTTGGCATGAGCCCACGGATAGCAAGCGGTATAATTTGTTGCATGAGCACATGATAGTCATGTGATTTCATGCCTGACAACTTCTTCTTCACCACATGCTTTTTGAAAGCTGATGCGTAGCCTGTTGGCACTTTCAAGTTCTGCACAATCTCCAGAAAGACTTGTAACTCAGCCTCAGTGAGGACATAAGGGGCAGGAGGCATAATTAACGTATTTGCTCTGTCGGGATCACGTTGTAGCCACAATTCCGGGCGCATCCCAAGTAGCTCCAAATCACGGCGAACTTTCAATGTGTCTTTCTCACCAAAGATAGTTTAATAATATTTTCAGCCAAGTTCTTCTCGCAATGCATTGCGTCAAACGTGTGGCGGATGAGGAGACCCTACAAAATGAACACATAAGCAATTGAGGCATTTACTCATCACAATTTAAACAGAAAACGCAAAAATGTACACAGCCAATTTAAAGGCCATGAAGGAATTACCTCCCAATAAGGTAAGACATATAAAATTGACAATCGCTTAACTCCATGAGTTTTTGCTGGGTCTGTCCTGCTATCTGGCGTCCCTCCGTTTTCCACCCATGCAGTGCAAGCTGTTGCAAGGTCCTTGATTTGTGTTCCAGTCTGCGTTTTTGGAGGAGTTCCATGCTCAGTAGCGCCATTGAACATTCTTGACCTTCTATATGGATGATTGCGGGCCAAAAATCTTCGATGGCCTAGGAAAACAATTTTTCCACATGTGTGTAACTGCTGTGAAGTCACCCCGGGTCCACAAGCTGGACAACCAGCATAACCTTTCGTCACTTGACCTGAGAGCAAGCCATATGCAGGGTAGTCATGGATTGACCACATCAACACTGCCCTCAGTGTGAATTCGCGTTGACCACGAGAACGGGAAACATCATGAGCTGCAATCCCTCTCCATAGTTCCAATAGCTCTTCCACTAGGGGCATCAGGTAAACATCTACGTTGTCCGAGGTAACAGACTCCTTACCAGGAATCATTAGCGCTAACATGACAAAGAACTTTTTGGTCATTAACCACGGAGGCAGATTGTAATTGACCAAGAGAACGGGCCATGTGCTCCAACTTGTGGATTGAGCTCCGTAGGGATTTACACCGTCATTACTCTATTCGATCGATGGTGCTGGATTGTGATGGGAACATGATGGGTCTTCTGATGGCAATGAATGATGTGAACAAGTTGGTTTCTCATTCTACATGTTCCACTTGTGGTTCCGTTCTTCTTTGATTGAAGACCTTGAATTTCATTCTGACTTACAGATATCATTCTGCAGAGGAACGGAGACATCGCATGTCAAAACGAGATTGGTTCACACACTGTATAGGATACAAAGGATCGGGCAGATGCCCTTGACCAACTTCAAGACCATCCTTTCAGCGGAGATGTACAAGAAGTGCGAAAGCTCCAAGACATCGGAAACGTGGTACTCGTTGACCCGTGAGGCTTTCATGGAGTACATGTACACGGTGAGATACATCTTCCTTCATTTGGTCTTCCATATTCCACATGTTTGTTTTTGTTTGTTTCCCTTGACCTTGTGCTGATGCAACTCTCTTGCATTCCCTTGCAGCAAGACATTGCAGATGCAGGGGAGCGTGGCAAACTGAAATACTACAGCTCTACCCCTGAGGAGAGAAGGACAGCAAAGGGGGTTGAGAGTCACATCCAGAAAGAGATGACCGCTACAAGAAGGACTATAATGAGTGCTTTCGTGAAGCAGTTGAGAATTGCCGACCCATCATTCGGACCGCAGTTTCTCCTGGAGATAAAAAACCATTATAACAAGCCAGGCAAGCCAGAAATGGCCCAGGAGAAGTTGCATAGGTTGTCTACCGCCGTAGTGTCTCCAGAACAAAAGGTGAAGTGGCTGCAGATATGGAACTCCGATCCCACAGTTAGGGATACCCACATGTTCCCAAGGCCGGAGAAAGAGAAGAAGACCCAGCGTGTCATTCCTGTCAGTGACAATGTGCTGGACACCTGGCTTCACAAGGCCACTTACTGGAGCCAGGTGTGATGTCCTTCCCTGTGTCACTGTCTTTTCTCTTTTCCTGTCCTTATCTTTCTATTGCCTCTTACATTCGTTGTGATTGCTTTTGGGTTCATTCTTGCATTTGTATTGTTTTGTAGTTGGAAGAAAGGGCCAGATCGGTTCTGCATACTCAGCTGGCTGACTATGGCATCAGTATGATAGCACCGAAGGTGTCCTTCGAAGCATACATGAGGAAATGGAGAGCCACAGTGTGGCACTCTTGTTTCTTTAGAGAGTTCAGCAAGGAGGGTGGCATCAGTCGAACAAATGAGCTGGACCAGCAAGAAAAAGGAGAGGAAGCCTGGAAACGATGCCTTTACAGGTGCACACTCTTGCACTACTTATTTGTGCTGTGGTTGCAATGTGTTGTGTGGCATACTGTTGAAGGGGGTCTTCCTGGTGTGATGGAAAAGTCGCCACACAATATTTCCATTGTAAAATGAGGCTGCCTCTGTTGCTGCAGGTACATAAAGTTTGTTCTCCTGGAAGAGAATTGCCTGGACAAACATCCAGATTTCGTGGACCTGTGGCTTGTCCCTGCTGGCAACCAGACCATGTTTACTACTGGGATCTTGCATGACTGGGGCCCAGACCATCTTTCTTCTTGTGGTTGGTATTTGGATTGCCCTCCTTCTGAGACCCCAGCTCCAGAGGTGTCTTTGAGGAGAGAGAATGACCGTATTGCAGCCACTGCCACAACAGCCGACCTCGACATTCATGAACGAAATTTGAGGACTCTTGCAGAGAAGGAGCCTCCCGCTCAGGATACCCCAGGTAGAGGAAGAAAGGCAAAGGGAAAAGATGTTGCTGGTGTTGTGGGGAAGGAAGGGGTAGAGGGAAGGTGGCACAAGGGCAGGGAAGTGTTGCAGATATTGGCCCTGTGGAGCATGTCCAGCAAACTCCACCGCATGGTAGGGATCCGGGAGAAAAAACAAGGGGGTGGTTGATCCCAAGGACCCGTACCATGCAGTGGAACATCCCACGAGGGTCATTCGCCCAACCAGGTTGGAGATGGCCAACGTCGGGTTCCTTGCCATGATGGAGTCGAAGAAATCTGATTACAAGGGCGAGCCATCACCAATGTGGGACAGGATTGTGGAGTTCCTCAGCACGGTGCGTGTTCTCTTTGGGTTCTGTGGCTTCTGTTGTCTTTGTCTGCTGTGGGCATGGATCGTTCCTAAACTTGTGAGAATTCCATTGTATTTTTGTTTGCAGGCTAAAATGACCAAATCCTGGGTGAACGGGAAGGAGAAGCCATATGCAGCCGAACTCATCATCTTGGACATCCCTGATGGGTTGGCAGTCCCGGATATCCCTCCATCGGGTGCTTGTCCGGGTTGGAATGCTTTTGATGAGCGCTACTGGCGGTGGGTTTTCTCCTTTTGCAACTTCTTCCTGTTCGATGCAGGTGTTTTGGTGCTCATCCAGTCCATCGACGTTCGGTGTCGCCGTGCACTTTCCAGCTATTTGAAAGCCTCGGGCATGAGAGTCGTGAAGACATGGAATTGTGTGAACAGCATGTACCTTACGAAGGGGGATCGTCCGGGAGAGATGGTGAGTTTGCCTTCTTCTTCCTCTTCTTGGTTGTTCTCGGATGGGGTTGTATAGGTCGCTCAAACTCATATGTAGGGGCCCGATTTTTTTTTGCTTCTTAGTTCTTTGTGGATGTCATGTTCGCAGACTCGTCTATTTGAAGCTGTTTGTCTCGTCCGGGTGCATCCACAAACGACTCCGGCCGGCATTACCGAGTTCGCTATCACTCATGGGGCCAAGTTCATAGATGACAGGACAGATCCTCCCACGGATGACATGCATCACAACTACGTCGACAACAACGTGTGCTTGCGAAGGGGGAATGGGGTTCCTTGGAGAGGGGCGAGGGAGAGGAGCCCGGCTTTCATTCAAACGATTGTGGAGTGCTGCACCTACACAGATGCCAGAGTTCTGGATTTGTCGATGGGCACAGGTTCGTCTCTTCAACATTCACATTTCATGAGGTTTGATTGAGCTTGCACTTTCAGCACTTCCCACCGTTCCGAATGTGTCTTCAATGTCTGCTTCATTCATTATATTCCACTGCAGGTGCTTCTTACCACGCTTGCAAGGCCAGTGCACGACATCTCTTTGGGATTGAAGGGGATGCTGAGATTTACAAGAACCTCCTGATGGGTTTGGGTGGACACACTTCTCAAGTCCTTCTGAAGCCCCGTCCCGCTGATACTGATACAGAGGAGACTTCTGACAAGGAGCTGGACTCCGACTTTGCCTGTGAGTAAGTTCAACCTGTGCATGCTTGCATTGTTGTTTCAATATCGAGAATCGCTGTTCTTGAGGCAAAGTGCACATGGGAGACATCCTCTTTGTTGGACTTGTGCATTGCATCATTGTGTTAAAAATGGGGTTTGGTGGACATGTGCAGGAGTCCGCGTGCTTCCACTTGCCCTCCAGGGCTATCACACCTATTTGGACTTGTTTGCAGTCCTCCTCGGTCTTGCGTGCTACTTGTCTATGTGGAGGCACTCGCAGCAAGCATGTCCGTTCATGGCACTCGGAGTCCACCTTACGACGGCCTTCGTAGAACACGTGGTGTTGGGGCCAGAATCTTTGTAGATGACATAGCACAGGAGGTGGACACTGATTGTGATGACTGCGACACTTGATATGAAGTTTTCTTTTGGTTTAATTCTGGGCCAAATTTGAAATGGGATGGTTGTGTGTCCTTGTTGTCCTGTTTGCAATATGTGCGTGGAATTCACATTCATGGTTACAAACTATTGTTGGAGATGGGGGTTGCATGGACTGCCTGGATTGTTCCTTCAATCTATTTGGTGTTTTGTGGACCTCACAGACTTGAGTACATTGCGAAAACAAACAAACCACTTTGGTTCGTGTAGAGCATTCTCGCATCATTTGCTAGTTGGTCCCCAAACTATTCCTGCTAGAAGAATGGTTGGTGAATCCATCACGGTGAAGTCCACCTCATCAAAAACTGTTCAGGCATTCTCAATTCTACCCACATCAACCCGCGGAAATAGGTGACACCACTCGGAAATAGGTGACATCCGCGGAAATAGGCACTGTTTGCATGTTGACGTGGCGTGAGCCTGTGCTGGGCTCACGCTTTCCTGGGCTCACAGGCTCACGCCTCCGGGCTCACGGAATAGCACCCCCCGCGTAGTTGTACTCTACCAGAGATGGCTTCCTCTCAAACGCGCATTGCTACACATGCCACAAATTAAAGTCAGTTCTTCGCGATGATGGAGCCAGAAAGAAGACATAACAAAATCCGTAGGGAAGTACGACTTACAAATCGCAAGATAAAACCCTTGGATCCGCCGGCGCCCCACTGAGGGTTTACTATTTCATGAGCGCATGAGCCCATGAGCCTATGAGCCTATGAGCTCATGAGCGGGCATCCGCGGAATTGGAATTTTCCTGCCTTTATTGACGGTGTTATGTCCTCTTACCTCGGTAATAGGGTCTGTTTCTCCCGGTCCAGGATGCGGAATGAAGTATTTCAGCGCCGTTATTCCCAAGAGCAGTGTGCTAAAATGGTGTTTTGAAGACATCCACCGGGGTATTTCGGCACCGAAATTACCTCTTAAAATGTGATATAGTGCGGTATTTAATGGCGCAGAACGGGCTATTTCGGCGCCGAAATACCCAAGTGGAATGTGCTGAAGGCTTCCATCGCGATATTTTGGTGCAGTAATTCATCCGTGGAATTTTTTAGGCCCATATAACGAAGGCGCGCACTGGGCTATTTCGGCGCCAAATTTCCCAATAGGAATGTTAGAAACGGCAGGGTTTTCATGGCTTTAAGTTCCCGGCTCGATGGTGTGCATAAATTACTTGTAGGGTTCTTCACTGAAGTTTGCGTCTCTTCTGCTTTTATTATACATTTTGGTTGGCGGAAGAAATGTAGGGAGGCCATATATGATAGGGTGTGTACATTGGCTAAGTAAGTGTGGCCAGGTGTCACGTTCTTGATGGGTGCCTGAATGGAGTGGGCAATATGGAGATGAAAAAAGACGTGGCTAGAAAATGTGCTTGCGCCGGTGTCCCATGTACTGGGCGTATCTAAATTTAAGGATTTGACAGATTTGTGCATCTGTAGTGATTTTGGTATTCTAGAAGTGATTTGATAGTTTATGGTGTAGCACATTGGATTGTGTCCACTTTTGAATGTGGACTTTAATATGGCTAATTGATGCAGCAGCTTGTTTGTTAGCTTCCCTGGTGAGAGTGGCAAGGAGATTGCGAACGGGTCTGGGTGCAGGTGGATCTGGAACAGTGTGGGAAATGTGAATAGGGTCATCAGAGGGGATCACGGGAGGTTGGGCAGCGCCAGCTTGAGCAAACTGGTCGGCAGCGTCATTTCCATGTATCCTCGTATGCGAGCGGACTTTGCAGAAATGGATGGGGTGGGATTTGGAGAGAGCTAGTTGGACAATGGCAGTGATGAGATTGAGGTCTGGGTGGTGATGGTGGGATGAAGGGTGGGCTATGTGGTTTCTTATAAGGAAGAGTGAAGTAAGGTTGTCGGTAAGAATATAATAGGGGGAGGGAAGGTGTCTAGCCTAGATAGGGCTTCATATATTGCCATAAGTTCAGCGCGTAGGATTGTGGTAGGACCAGGTAGGCGGAGGGCGACACCCTGCTGGGTGGCCGCATGATATATACCATATCCGGCAGTGGAGTTAAGGAGGGATCCATCCGTGTAGTGAGAGTGGGTGAGGGGAAATCTGAGGGGTATGTTTTGTTGGTGCATCTGAGGGATGGTGGGTGGGGCCTCGGGAGGGGCGGCATGTGGTGGGCGTGGTAGCGCCTTTAACCATGTCTTGTTAGGTTTGATATTGAGGAGAGGGAGGGGAATATTTTCGTAATTGGAAGTGGGTTGGTTAGTCTTGTAAGGGGGGGGGGGCGATGTTAGCTTTCATTTTGTGAGTTTGTGTAAGTAGTTTATGGAGACACTGGAGGAGGGAAGGGGGTATGTTGGTCGGAGAGGTGCGTTGTACGAGTAGGATAAGGGTTAGAGATGGTTCCTTTTGCTGGAGGTATTTGGGAAGAGGGGGGGTGTATGCGTATTTAAGTTGATTGGGTTCGATAGTGGCTAGTAAATTTGCTCCTGTGGGGAATGTGTCGGGGAGCCGGGAGGGGGATGAGCAAGCCTCTGTCAGACCAAGTGTGCTATGTAGCTGTGCCTACGACGCCGAAGAGGCAGTCTCTATGGTGCGGGCTGGCATATGTGGTTAGTTCCATGGGGCATGTAAGGGGGCTGGAGTAGTATGAATGAGTGAGTTGAAATGAGTTAATAAGCAGTGTAAGGATGTCTTGGGGGAGGGTACTGTGAGCACATGCATGTGTCAGTCGGTTTGGAGAACGTGGTTTTTTTGGGGGGGTGTCTTTGAGGTATCGCTCTACTAACCAATTGATTTCGGTAGCGAAGTCTTGTTTGGGAGGTTGTAGGGATGTCAGTTGAGTGTGTGTGGTGGAGTATTTTTTCCATAACCATTTTAAACGGGTATTAGGGATTAAGCCAATGAAACGACCGTACTTGGCGTGTATATTAGAGAAGCGGGGGCCCATGCAAATCATGGGGGGGTCGTGATTGATGTCTTTGTCAGGGTTGCATTCTGTTATGCAGATATGGAGATTAGGGGCCTGTATTGGGTTGTGTATGAATCGCTTGTCCATGGGTTGAATGGGAGAAGCATGTTGTTGATGGATATGAATGAGAAAGTTGGTGTTGGTAAGTTTGTGAAAGGTGGTCAAGAGGGTGAGGTTGTGTGCGGGGTCACTGTCATCATGGGAGCCGAAAAGATCATCCTCTATTTGCCAGGTGTTATCTTCGGAGGGGTATCCGGCCCATTTGCAATGGTAATAGGTGTCTATACATGTGGCTCCGAAGGAATCAATCGATGTTTGGGTTTTTATGCCTAGGATAGCTTCAATAACGTAGGCATCTGGATTTTCAGAGTTGTGTGGTGGGGTAGTGGGAGGTGGTGTTGGTAGTGGTTGTGAGATGAGGGTTGTGTTTGGCGAGTTAGAGGTGGTAGAGGTATTTTGGCAGCTATCTTGACTTGGTGTGATGGTGGTGTGGTAGTTGGTGTTGTGGGGTAGGGACGGGGGGGGGACATTGTCGTTATTGGTGTTCGTTGTTTTAAGTTTTTGGAGAATGGAGGGTGCGGGATCTGATCGGTATTGGGGGAGTAGATCTTGGGGAGTGTGTGGGAAGTATGGGCAGGGAATTCTATAGTCAAGAGTACATGAGGGGGAGGGGTGGCAAAATAGGGTGCGAAGGAAGTGTAGGTATCGACAGGTTTTGGTTGTGGCTCTGGAGTGTTTGAGGGTGAATTCCTTAGGCGTGTTGTCCAGTTGCGGTGGTGATTTGGGTAAGAGTGGTAATGTGGCGCTCTCGTAAGTAGGAAAGGGTAGGGTTTTTTTTGTTTAGGGTGAGAGTTATTAAATTGGGAGAGGAATGGGCTGGCATGAGCCAAACTCGTTCTGTGATTCATGAGGTATTGGGATAGTTTGGCAGATCGGTTTGTATACTGATGTTCATTTGTCGTCAAATGAGCAATGTACGTGCAGTAGGGGAGTGCAGGCAGGCCTGTGGGTGTAGTGACGGGAGAGAGTATAATCCATTGTACTCGAGGGCAAGAAATTTGAGGAGTCCTTGATAGATGGTACCTAAACGGCCTAGATCATTGAGGGCTTCTTTTATTTGTGTGCCAAGTGTGCGGGCATAGGAGATGATTAGGGGGCTAGATCCGATCCCGTAGCAGTCGGTGGGAAGTTGGGTAAGGGCATTAGGAGTGCTAGTTGGTAGGCCACATACCCATTTTGTGAGCTGGACAATATTTTTGTCAAGTTTTCTTATGTCTGGTAAGGAGAAAGGTGCAACATGAAATGAGGATTGGACTTGGGTTTTGAGTACTGATTGAATGATGGATAGTTTAGGTCTAATGACAATTGGGGATCATTTGAGAAGGGCCAAACTTTTGTTGATTAGTTTGGTGGTAGTAGAAGTTTTTGGACGTGCCAAGTAAGGGAGGGTACCAACTGTATGCCGAGATATGTGTAAAGCAATGGCAGATTTGGTGAGCCGGCTATGGTGTGGGGCCGCAGTGATGGCGCATTTGTGGAGGCTAAGTTCCATACCTGACCACAGGTTGAAGCGATGCAATTTGGTGACTTGTCGGTTTAGGTGTTGTGGTTTATGAGCGAGGATGGCAAGATCATCTGCATAAGCGGCTGCGGAGATATCACTGGAGGAGGCTTTGTAGTGGTATCCTAACTTTCCACGGGCAAGCCATCTGAGGAGGGGTTCTAAAAAGATTATACATAGGTAGGGGCTGAGGGTGTCACCTTGGATGGTGCCTCGTAGAATTGGGATAGGGGGGGTGGAGCCGTAGTAAGCTCCCGTATATTCCGTGGTGCTATTCGTATAAATGTTACCAATAAGCTGGATGGCATCTTGGGGTATCCCAGGTCTGTCATGATGGCAAGTAAACGTCCGTGGTCGAGGGAGCCAAATGCATTCTTAAAATCAATATAAAGAAGGTAAATGTCTTGTTTTGTGAGCTTAGCATCTTCTAGTGCGGAGATGACGTATTGTATTTGTCTGGTTGTACTGCGTGTGGCTCTGAAGCCCTCCTGTGGGTCGCTGAGTATGTGGTGTTGCTCCCATAAGCAGAAAGCATGGTGGTGAGTGTACTTGTGAATAGCTTGTATATCATGTTGGCCAGTGCAATGGGGCGATAGTTACTGAGGTCTGTGGGTCGCCTTTTTTGAATAACAGTATGGTGCGGCTATGCTTCCAAGAGTGTGGGATACGTTTTAGCTAGTAGCAGAGTCTAAAAAATATGTAGATGAGGTGATGAAGGTGCGGGTCTAGCGCTTGGAGTATACCGTTGGGTATAAAGTCAGGGCCGGGGGCTTTGAAAGGAACGCTAACAAGCTTTGAAAGGGCTTTGAGGCATGAGTAGTAGAGATAAATGGTAAAATAGTCCAGGATGCGGTCGGTTGTGGATCCATGCTTATCTAATGCAAAGCCATCTATGTCATGCCACGGATAGTGTTTGATTTGACATACACAGTCATGGGAGTGTATGTTTGGGTGTAGGCAGTTTGTAACAGTGGGTATGTAGGTTGAAGATGCTTGGGCCCATTTCTTTGTTGATGGTTGTGGGGTCAGTTATTAAGTGGCCCAGTCGGTGTCGGAGGCAGTCAATGGGTGGGCTGAGTGAGGGGTTAAAGATGGCTTTATGAGCCTTTATGGGGTGATCATGGAGTAATTGGTTGAAGGAGGAGACGAAATTTTTATGATTGTCAGCGGCTTTTTGTTTAGTGATGTTGTATGCGGTTTTCTTTGCTTCCCTGCCTATTTTGGATAGGGCCGCACACCAGTTAGGTATGGCTGAGGGGTCATTAGATGGAGGCACAAGCGCGTGACAGGGTGCCAAGGTGTTTAAGCAGGTGATACGAGGGTCGGATCTCCAATTGTTGTTAGGATGGGTTGTGGGTGTTTGGGGTATAATGGTGAGGGCGCGTCTGATCGTGTGATAGGTATTGAGGTGTGCGGTCCAAGCGTGTTTGTGTTAGGTAGCCGCCATTTTGTGTGGAGCGGGTGGTTTGTGGGACGTCTGGGGGAGCGCAGCATGTGGCAAGGACGCTTTTGGTCATTTCGGTCATAATGGTTTTGAGCGTGAGTTCGGCTTGGAGCCATGTGTCTTCTGGAGACAGTGTTGTGTTCTTGTTAGAGAGTATTGACTTTCATCCATACCGGATGAGTCACCAAAGAATGAGGAATTACTTCTATGGGGGTTACCACTGGCATCATGTTTTTCAGCCATACCGGTGGCCTTGAATTTTATGGCAGCAACCTGGTAAGGCACTGGCCTGCATTTGGTATACAGTGGATCATAGTGAAGTGCTTTTGCAAACCCTAGCATTAGCATCTTGAAAAATGGTGGTGGTAAACTTTAAAGGACTCTAGCCAGTGTTTTTGGACTTATCATGGCATCAGACCCATGACCTGCAATTTAAGAACCCAATATACTTGCTTGACAGTGCATATCTTGATAAAATTATTGGCCAAGAGGGCCAGGTCTCGAGTACCCAAGATGCTTGCTTGAAGTGCATGACTTGAATCTGTACAGTAACAGGCTGGTCTCACATACCCAAGATGCCTTGCTTTGTGCATGACTTGGTATATTTATGACTGGTATGGTAAATTGCTGCAATCTGTTTTGTCATGTGCCCAAGTTGCTTGCTTGGATGCATGACCTGAATCTGTAAAGTTGCAGGCCCATTCATATACCCAAGATGTTTAGCTTGATGCATATCCTAGTGTGAAAATGGCTGGTAAGGTAGGATGCAACAACATGTTTTGTCGTGCACAAGATGCTTGCTTGAATGCATGTCTTGAATCTGTAAAATGGCAGGTTGGTGCATGTACCCAAGTTGGTTTGCTTGATGCATGACCTAGGGTAATAATGACTGGCTGGTCCATATACCCAAGATGCTTGGTAAGGTAGGCTGATGCAATCTGTTCCGTCATACCCAGGATGCTTGCTTGACGTGCATGTCTTGAAGCTGTAAAATTGCAGGTTGGTTTCACATACCTAAGATGCTTTGCTCTATGCATGTCTTGTTGTATTTGTGATACCAAATATTGGTATGAATGGCTGCAGCAGTCTGTTTTTCTAGAACACAAGATGCTTGCTTACATGCATGTCTTGTTATCATGACACTTACATGAACAAACCCCACCCTCCCGCCCTGTTTTATCATGACTGATTGGGTGATGTCAATTTGGAAGTTATGACAAGAGTGGAAGTGTTAGATGGTGCTTTTTTTTGGGCTGTTTATGTCTTTAATTGACAATGACCCTAGTGGGTCTTGTCCATGTCTTGACATTACATGAATATCTTCCCTCTCTTCCTTGTTCCAATGTACTTAGTGGTGTTTGTACACACTATGTACCATTTTCATTTCTGGTTATAGCTTCACCATTGTGACAAACTGACATGTTGCTTGGCTGGCCTGGCAGAAAGCCAGCAAGGCCATGCTTGAGTGGAAGGATGAGCTTAAGGCCCTTGGGTATCAGCTGCCCCCTGCCTCCTCCAATTCCCGCAAGTGCAAGCTACATTTGCACAAATTAAACCAAGTGACTTTCATGCCACCTTACCAAGGCTGGAATCTGAAGCTATTGAAGATGCCGGTGATAACCGACCTATCTTATTGCTTGAAACATTATCTTTGGAGGACTGGGTTGCTCTTGGCATTATGGCAAATAAGAATGGGAAGTGGCTGGAAAAACTCCAGAGATACCATTCTAGGTTGATGGAAGTATTGGAAGATGTTGCTACTGAGATTACTGCTTGGGAAAAGAAGGGCTCCTCAATCAAGGAGGCCCTTAGGCTGGCTAACAATGAAGATGCCTTACCTGTGTCAACCCAGAAGTCCTCAACCACTGTTGAAAAGGAATTTATACCCTTAGTGAGCAATCACCCAATTCTGGGTTGTATGGACGTACCTGATGAAGAAAAGGAAGCTGTAAAAGACTTTTTTGACCAGGTTGTGCTCTCTCAAGTGGAACAGGACCGGGCAGCAGGTGCTACACCAGGTAACCAGCAATTTGTTCCTTGGTTACCCCCTAGGGCAGTTGAACTTGAGGTTGCCAATAATGACCATATGATGTGGCATCCTTTGGCCAACATCAATCTATTGGCCCCTATTTCGTTTGATATGTGGGTCAAATGGGGCAATATTACACCAACAGAACGTAACAAATGTGCAGAGGATGCCAATGACAGCTTCCAGAGGTTAAAAAAAGAGCCGATTGCCCTGGCATGGCCTCTACGAACCTTTTATTATAAGCTTTGTGACCAAGGTGAGAACTTGACCTTACGGACCAAGAATGACCTACCTACGGGTTCGGCCAGATCTAAGAATCACAAAAGTCAGCTGTTTAATTGGCATAGGTACATTTGCTGTAATTGTGGGTCTAGAAATGCATCATCTCGTTGTGCTGGAAGTGTTTCTTGGTTTGACCATATGGTATGGTATATGTTGAATAACCTGACGATTTTCTTCCCTGATAATACATACCCTTCAATTCAAACCAAGTATTATAATTTTCTGGTTTGGATCACGAAGGCCACCAGATCTGCCGTACTGGCACAAATTACCTTCCAGATGATCCGGGAATTCATCATGGAGGCAGCCTGTGAATTTGCAGCTGACCCCAATGCTAAGTTGCTCGTCAGATTGGGTGACTCCAAGACGGCCAGATACATTGAAAAGATGCTGAAACCTGGTACTTTCTCAGACAACCCGCCCAAGCCTCAATTCAGTAACTACAAGCGGCAGCGTATGGAGGGGCAGACGCCTCACCAACAAGATAAAACATATGCTTCTCGGGGAAGAGGTACCCCGGTACATGGAAGAGGCCTCTACCAAAGGGGTGGACACTCTGGCCGGATGCAATCTTCTGCCAACACATCGGAAAATACCAGACCACCCAGCCGTTCTACACCTGGCAGATCGGGGTCTAACTCTACTACCACCATCAACATTGCCAGTCAAGAATCATACAAGACCCGGAGAGGCTCTGAGGGGTTCTCCCCGATCCGCAAACGGGATTTCGGATCTTGGAAGGATGTCTGATTGGGTATGCTCCTCTCATTTACTTGTATGTATCTTCTTGAGAATACTTCTGGATATATGCAGGCTGAAACCCACATCCATGGTAGTTAATTATCTACTCACGACAAAGTGGCTCAATCCTTTATATGTCATGCAAATACCAGGGTTTGAAGTGGGTCTGTCCCTTGTTCTCTTATCCCTGTTTTCTGATCCATGACACCCAAATGTTGGTCCTTAAACATGGAAAGGCGAGGAAGTAGGTCTTTCCAGTCCCTATGGCAAATCTACCCTGGGGTTGGAAACTACTTTGCAGAGGGAGAAACCTTATGAAGGGGTCTGGTATGCACTCCCTTACGGGGTGAGTGCATACCATACTCACTCCATAAGGGACTGCCATACCAGGGGCTGGTTGGTGGGATCCCTCTCTCTCCCTCTCTCTCCCTCCCTCCTTGGAATTGGCCGGTTTCACTAGAAGGAAAACGCGGAAAACCCGCTGGCCCCTTTAACCACTCATGTCTTTTACCACTCTATAAACCACTCACCAGTAATGGTAACCATTGGCAAGTGGTTAATCCCGACGAAATGCCACGGTGGCATTACATGGAGTGGTTGGAAGTGGTTTCAACCAATGAGTACCACGTGTAATATTGTATTTTTTTATTTAGGATTTATCATTTGGTAATAATTTTTGTTAGTAATATTCCATGTGGACACCTCAGTAATGGGAAGTGGTTGAAACCACTTGCTACTCCACGTGTAATAATTCAATTTTTATTTATGATTTATCATTTGGAAATAAATTTTTAATTAATAAATATAATATGCCACGTGGACGGGGACAGTGTACATAGATCTTGAGTGGTTAAAGACACCTCCATGATTGGTACCATTGTGACAGTGGTTTGGAGTGAGTGGTTAAAGACACTGCAGTTATGGCAACCACTCGGACTGTGTCGCTGATGAGTGGTTAAATACACCTCAGTGATTGGTACCACTTTTGTGGTGATACATGAAAATGTTTAAGTGGTTTCTGCACCTGTGACAGAGCTCTGGATTGTACAGTTCATCCAAAGTGCATTCCCCATCCTTGTCTCGTTCACTTTTGAGGGAGGTCGCCGCCTCTTCGGTTTCCCCCAACGGTGTGTAGGATGCTTAGAGCTGTCGTGTCCCATTGTTCTTGCTCTCACAGGGGTCGGTGGTGGAGGCTGTGGAAGCGGAAATGGTTGTCTGGGGACGTCAGTGCGCTGCACCATCCGAAATCCTGCGGCGGTAAGGGCGTCGGCCTCAACCTGACTCAGATCGCAGCCTGGTTCCACCGGCCACACCGGGGGAGCCTCTGGCATTGTTTGTATGCCGTACTTGGGCTTTCCATACACGCAAGTCATAATGTCGTGCCTGCAGAACCAGAACTGGGTGGTTGTCGCCTCCGCAAACTTTGCATGGACAAATCTTCCTGTAAAAGTAGGAGCAGGGACAGCCCCATCTGGATTCCTCCTTATCATCTCTAAACAACGTTGCCGTGTATCCACACGAATTGCGGAACACCTTCCTCGAAACGACGGCTTTGTGCGAGCAATTCTCCACTGTGATGCAGACACAGTCGTCTCCACAATGGCTTGGCCATACTGCATAACAGCGGGCGGAATGTGGGGCAAGGGAGCGGTGGGAATTTGTTGCACGAAATCCCCGGTTGAAGGCGACGGCGATCTGGAATTTCTTGGGCTTCCACTGCTGGAAGACACATTGTGCGGCAACATGACGGGACCTCGAGGTGCTGTCCGAATGTTCCTGTCGGATCTCCAGGAATCCTCTTCGCACCCGGGTTCCTCTTCAATCCTCCGCCTGACAGGGCGAGTCCGGACGTCCCCCTCTAGGTGTTCACCTCTGCGGTGCAGAGGCGTCCCTTTGATCTTCTCTCGCAATGCTGTCGCCCATTTCACTGGATTCTTGGACCTCGAAGCTGTTCGTACCAACAATTCCTCCCTGTCCGGCCCAAAGCCCCATTGTTTGCCGCTCAAGAACTTGTAGTACGTGGCTTGCTGCATGATTGCTCTGTCGATGTCCTCCGTTGTGGCCGTGACTATGTCCACCAGATGTGCGGCAGAAGACGCTCGCCAGGAGGAGTGGACCGATTCTGCCATATTCGTGTTCGGCATGTCCGTGTCGGAATCCAAGCACCGCTCCTAGAAGGACACAAACAATGGTGAGGGACCAATTGAAATGTCCGTAACAGAAAGACAAATGAACGAAAATGACAGCAGCCTACCTCCCGCATGTACTGTCCGAACTGTCGATACCGAAAATGCCACCACCCCAACCAGCTGTGCAATGCTCCCAGATTGGTTGTCTCCACTGCACCTGACGTGTTCCACCAAGCCTCGATGATAGCAAACTTAACCTCCGCGTCATCAAATGTGGGTGCATCCTTCCACGCCGTACAAAGGACACGGTGTTCAGCCTGAAATGAGCTAGCAACAAATTTGGTAGTGTAGTGGGATAGACTCTGCATCCAATGGAATCCACAGGATCTCTCTTTCCCCTCCATTGGAACATTGGGGTCCTCACCGTACACACGCCGCACCGCTGCCCAGTTGGCCTGAGCGTTGTCTGCCATGAATCCCCTGAAATTGGGCTCTGGCAATCCCGCCCTTGCCATCTGCTGGTTTATGCCCTCCCACAGATGCATCTCGGACTGTGTGTCCTCCCCTTTCATCTCGCAGATTGCAATCGTCATGAGCCTCTTGGAGTGATAGTCATAAACATGCGCACCCATAGTCACCCACTGATGGTTTGTAATTCGCTTGATGTGATCAAACATCACCCAAGCATTCGACAAGTTTCCAGTTGTCATGCGAGTGACCAAGTCGACTCCACTCCCAGGCCCACACGTCGACATTTTGAAAATGTAACAACGATCGGATTCGTTGCCTTGCCCTGGAAACCTGCTAACTTGGATGTAGTCATATCCAGTCATTCGTTTCACCTCCAGGATTGAGTACATGTCCGACCCCCTGCCGAACTCCTGCTTGCAAGATACGATGTGATTCCGCACATTCGGACTACAAACGTGCGAGACGGACTCCAAGAGGTCACGCATCTCGTCTTCGGTCAAGGGCTCTCGGTCGGAACCATCTTCAGACATGATTTTGCCAAGAGCAATCTTGTGGGCTGCCTTCAGCTGAATCTGCTTTGGTCTGGCTCCGGGGCTCAATTTGACCTCCTCTTTTATGATGTCGTGTGCTTCCTGCACAGCCTCACACATGTTGCCTCTCGCCAAGGGGTGGCAGTGGACCCCAACGTGTATGCAAGCTCTAGTCAAGTCCGGGAGCAAATGGATAACGTAGTATTGCTTGGCTCTGCACATGGACATGCACGTCGGTGGTTCTTTGCAATGTGCACACTTGAAAGAACCCGCAGGAGCTTGGCTGGAGACAATGAATGGATGATGCGTTGTGCCAGTCCAATCCGTCTCGTTTCTCCGCCCTCCTTTGGAGAGAAAGTGGAAGCAGGTGGGATTGAGGCACCTCAGCTTCCCCGCACAGAGGACATATCGTACACGAACACCATCAGCAATTTTCGTGCTACTGGTCTTCGTCACACACCAGGGGTGTCCGTCATGCTTTCGATCCATGTCTGTTAACATCCCGGAGGATTTCTTTGACGAAGAAACAGGTGGAAACTCGAAGATGACATTGCCATCGACTTCGGGAGGCAGAAACGTTACCTTTCTGACTGGGAATTTGGCATAGTCGAGAGCAGCCAGCTCGGAGCGAGAACCATCGAGGTGATGTTGTCGTAGGAGCTGCACAATGGACCGGGTTGGAGTTATGCTCGAGGGCACATGCGTAGCACCTACAGAGACGTCCATGCCGGATTTGAACGACCGTGTGGAGGACATGGGTACCTCAATGCAATCATCTTCCTCGTCGGAAATGTCGAATACGTCCACACGAGAAGCTATGGAGGGTCTTGACGGTCCAGGTCGGGAATGATTATCGTTGCATACCTCTCTGTTGGCAGTGGCCGCCTGTCGGTTTCCGGACTCCTTTGTGGATGGTGTGGGCAGCGACTGATTCGGAAAGGGAATGGGCATTCCCACAGCTCGGTACAGGATGGTGTCTGACGGGGGAACGTGCCATTCGATTCCGCAACCTCCGTCGTTACCTAGCACGACAATGGTCTCGTCAACCTGTCCAGGAACATCCTTCCTTTCTTCTTCCAAATAAACTGTGCCCGGTTTGAGCTTGAATTTGGAACAAAGGTAAGTTTCAGTCACTCTGCAAAGTCCTCCCTCGTTTGGGATCCAGGCTCTCCCAAGTTGCGGAGGACAGCAAACTATAGCGTAGGAATTCGGAGCCATCGAACACCGCACGGAGTTGGCAAGTGCGAGGTTCAGTATAGCGACAGACCAAGGCTCACAGGCACCATCTAAGTGGATCTGCGGAGTCCATCGACAATTGGAAGTCGCACATTGAAGTGGAAAGTATTGTTTCAAGCTACATGCATGAAGGTGGGAGGTTTGATTCCATAGCCAGTGAGTAGGACAATGATGGCCGATTCGGCGACGAAATAACATCTCCTGACAGTTTCTCCTGAGGGTGGATCCAGCAGTATTCTCGGTGCAGACAGGAACGTTCGCGCTGACAAGTGCCAGGACTGCTGGTTAAAACGGTCAGACAACCAAGTTGTGCTCATCAAGACTGGCCGCAATTGTGTTGTTTCGGAACAATGCAACCCATTCAGGTTCCAATTTCCCGTCCCGATTGATTCTTTCGATTGCCGGTGGACGGAAATACGGCGCCGCATTTCCGTATTGCATCTTGGTCATGCACCAGAGCGACGGAAATGCGGCACCGAGTTTCCGTCCGGGGGAAACCTTTATACTCTCCAGAACGGAAATGCGGTAACGCATTTCCATCCAGCAAGCACGGTATGTGAAGGTGGAACGGAAATGCGGTACCGCATTTCCGTTCTGATTGAGAATTATGAACAACGGGAACAGAAATGCGGCACCGCATTTCCGTCCGAGTCGCACTTTTGCGACATTTCAGAACGGAAAAGCGGCGCCGCATTTCCATTTTGTATCTGATGAATGGAGCTGAGGGATAGAAATGCTGCAGCACATTTCCGTCCTTAAAAGACATTCATACTCTCCAGAACGGAAATGCGGTACCGCATTTTCATTCAACAAGCACGGTATGTGAAGGTGGAACGGAAATGCGGTACCGCATTTCCGTTCTGATTGAGATTTACGAACATAGGGAACAGAAATGCGGCACCGCATTTCCGTCCGAGTCGCACTTTTCGACATTCCAGAACGGAAATGCGGCGCCGCATTTCCATTTTGTATCTGATGCATGGAGCCGAGTGCGATTCCGACAGCTTCATACAGCGCAATTCCGACCGCTTGAGACATTCATACTATCCAGAACGGAAATGCGGCAACGCATTTCCGTTCTGACTGAAAATCGTGAACCATCTGAACTAAAATGCGGCACCATATTTCCATCCGAGTCGCACCAGCCAACATTCCAGAACGGAAATGCGGTACCGCATTTCCGTTCTGACTGAAAATCGTGAACCGTCGGAACTGAAATGCGGCAACGGATTTCCATCCGAGTCGCACTTCCCAACATTCCAGAACGGAATGTATTAGATTCAAAAGGGAAATGCGGCACCGCATTTCCGTTCTGATGAAATATCCTGAAACCTCGGAACTGAAATGCGGTACCGCATTTCCGTCGGAGTCGCACCTTCCGACATTCCAAAACGGAAATGCGGCGCCGCATTTCCGTTTTGTATGTGAGGCATGGAGCTGTGGAACGAAAATGCGGCACGGCATTTCCGCCAGCGTCAGACGTTAATACTCTACAGAACGGAAATGCGGTACCGCATTTCCATTCTGACTGAAAATCGTGCGCAACGGGAACCGAAATCCGGCACCGCATTTCCGTTCCAGTCGCACCTTTTGTATATTGGGCCTGGAGCTGTGCTACGAAAATGTGTAGCAGCATTTCCATCCATGTGAGACCTTCAAAGTTTCCGGCCGGAAATGCGGCACCGCATTTCTGTCCAGGTGAGACCTCTATACTTTCCCGAACGGAAATGTGGCACGGCATTTCCATTCATCATGTAACGGATGTGAAGTGGGAACGGAAATGCGGTACCGCATTTCCGTTCACATTGAAAATCATGAACCACGGGAACAGAAATGTTGTGCCTCATTCCCGTCCCAATCGCACCTTTCGACATTCCAGAACGGAAATGCGGCGCCGCATTTCCCTTTTGAATCTCATACTTGGAGCTGTGGGACGGAAATGCGGCACCGTATTTCCGTTCAAAAACTAAGGTATGTGAAGGTGGAACGGAAATGCGGTGCCGCATTTTCTTCCAACAAGTACGGATGTGTAGCTTCGTGATGGTACTTAACGGAAATGCGGCGCCGCATTCGCATTTTCGCTCCAACTCATCAGACGCTGGGACGGAAATACCTTGAAATGTGAACACGTGGAGCAACGGAATTGCTGCACATGTCGGCACTCTATCTGACTGAAGGGGCATGAGGCGGCGCGGCCTGACCGTTCGATAATGATGTTTGTTTTTCGGACGGCAGGCGTACCCTCAACGATTCGAATTTCGTAATGACGCAAACTCCCCGAGGAGACACTTTCGTCCAACCCTTTCGAACCCAAGTGGTGCATCACCGCCGTTTCATCTACTTTTGTCGTGTCTCCTCAGTCACCCCTCTCGCGCCCTTTCCATCTGCACTCTTTGGCCCTTTTTCCTCTCTCTGTTCTTCTTATGCTCGAACCTGAGAGGGGGGGAGTTCGTGCACCAGCCAGGAGACCTCGTCGCAAGCTCCGGAAATTATACTTCGGACGTAGGCCAATGCCGAAGGGGAGGAAGCAGATGCGTCTACAGGAGGAGATTGCCATCTCCGAGCAGCAGGCCACTCAGGCAACCCAGCCACCAGTGAGAGCTCCATGCGATCGGGCTGCGCGCAGCTGATCGAGCACCGAACCCCCCATTTTGCTTCTGTAATTCTTAGACTGAATGCTAGGAGACTTGAATGCAGAACATGTTTGCATGCCTAACAGGAAAGGTGGACGTGCTGGAGGGATCGCAGGAATCCGAAGAGCCGCAGGAAGAGTCCGAGGAGCTAGCTGCAGCACGTACACCCACCCGATCCCCGAGCGCGGGTATTCCTGCCGGGCCTAGCCCTCTGCGATTCAAAGACGCGTCTTCGAAGGGCAAGTTCAAAGTCCCAGAGATCGACTCGCGTTCTTCGGTCATGGAGAATCGCCAGCAGGGGTCGGGCCCTTCTCCAGCAAAGTCGAAGAAGAAGCAGCCCGTCCCTCTACTGGCTTCTGAACCGGCTCAGGCCGATTCACCCCCCCAACGCGAATGAAGCAGCAGGGTAGAAGACAGATTCAATTGCAGCAGACACCTTCACCTGCAAGGATGAGGAAGCAGAAGGCAATCAGGGCGACGGGCGAACAATCTCCCGCAAAACCGCTTCCACGAGCTGAAGCTCAGTTCCTGGAGGATTTCCCGCCTGCAGATGTTGGGGCCGACTCTGCTGCAGCGAAGGCAATGGGATCGACCGTTGATCTCGATTTGGTACCGGAGGAGGGTGCTGCCGCTCAACGTTCGCAGCAAGACCTCACCACCGATGAGCAAGCAGGCCCGGAGGAGGCCTCTGCAATGGCAGAATTGCCCGCAGACAGGCCCCAGAGTGCAGCTCCAGTTGAGGATGCTCCAGCTGCTCAGCCACTACCGGCACCTACAGACATGTCTCCGGAGGATTTCAAAAGTGCAGCGGATAAAATGTTGGAGGAGACACACAGTAGCATTGGCAGAGTTCTGGGCAGCAGGGTATTCCAGCGGACTCTTCGAATCCCACTCTGTCGCATGGTCTCCCTTCCCATCGTCAGGCAGGCCCTTCCCGGAGATGTGGATAAGCTCAAGTTCGCATTTCGAGAAGGGTACCGTCTGGGATCGGCAGCGTTTTACGTTTCCATTGAGAATGAGGACGGCGAAACTCGTGGACCCACTGCCGATGAATTGTCAACGTGGGATACCCACTGGCACACTCGCAACCACGAATTCGAGGCGACGCTGAAGGGTGATCCCGACTTCGGCCATATGTCGGGTAAAATGTTCTTTGTGTGGGACGGGAATCACCGACTTCTCGCCTGGTGGGAGTACATCAAGCAGAACCATGCCAAGCACATTGGCTGGCATTACATGGTGGAGTGTGTCATCCTCAAGGTGAAGGCGGCAGACTCCTCCCTGCTCAAGAATGCCATGGCGGACCTCAACTCGTAAGATACTCATACCCTCCCTAGCACGTTCGAAATGCGGTGCCGCATTTCGGTTTCCATTCTGGTTTGTTTCCGTGCTTCCGTGTACTGAACTGGAGAGTGTGCCTTGCAGGGTCACTGAAAATGCGTACGTGCATACCCACATGGCACACATGCTGTACAGGGTGAGGAAAACTGGTCTCACTGATCCGCAGATGTTTGCGGAAATGCTGGAGCCCGAGCTCATTCAGAAAGCCGTTGCAAAAACAGACCGGACATGGTATCGTCTCACTATGGATGGAATGGTGGAGGTGATATACGAAGTAAGTCGTCCTCCAATTTCCCTCTGCTCATCCTTCCCCAATTTTCAGTAATGTTTCCACATGAATCGAATGTAACGCTTCTGCATGTTTTTGTTGGCAGTCAAACATCAAGCTGGATTTGGCCCATGCCAAACGCTTCTTCATGGAAAGTGAGGGGCAGGTCAAAACGTTGCAGTCATTGACTGAGCACTTGAAGGAAGCCGGTGTCAAGTCCAGAACCAAATACAAGTCAAAGCTTGTGAAGCTGGTGGCAATTGCAGATCCGGCACTTGGAAAGGACTTCATCCCCGAGATTGCAAAACACTATTCTCGGGCCATGCAGCCGACCATGCAATTGGAGAAACTGCATCACCTCTCAACGGCATGTGTGGAGGCGAAAGAGAAGGTGAGGTTTCAATGCACTGAAGTTCCTTCCTAGCAATAGCCACTCTCTTCCAGCTCCTGACATTGGATCGGAAATGGCAGACACGGTGGCTGTCGATCTGGAATGCATCCGAGAGCATAAGGACAATGTGGTCTTTTCCACTCGAAGTTTCCGACCCTGCAGTGGATGTGTGGCTCAACCGCATGACTTGGTGGTTCCAGGTAATTCAAGGTACTTCCCCAGATTTGCTTTTCTGAATGAATTCCCTGAACTGCTACGTGACAATGCATTTGGGAATCGCAGGTAATGTCGAATGCGAAGGAGCAAGTCGTAATGCACACAAATTCGTTCGGCTTGTACGTCAAATGGGATGGAACACAGACATTGGAAGACTACGTGACACGTTTCAGATGTGCGTACAAGGACAACCTTTTCGCCAGAGAGCTACAGACAGCAAGAAGGAGCGTGGAGTTTACACATCAGGAGGGAGCGGGGAAAGCTGCAATGCAATTGTTTACAGGTGAAGCACAGCTGCCCTTGTATGCGAAGCCTGGTTACGAGGTTTGTCTCGGAAATGCGGCACCGCATTCGCATTTCATGTTTTCGGTGGCACTCTGCCAGTAGGTTGGTCTCAAGTTTTGCTCACGCATGCTGACTGCCTTGCAGGTATATGAAATACGTGCTCCTTCAGACAGGGGCCCTGGCTCAAGAGCCCCCTTCTTCATGGCTTGGACCGTGGCGGGCCCAAGCTGTGTCTACACACCCGAGATGCAGAAACAATGGCATCCCGCGCATCTCGTTGGATGCCCGTGGTACCTGGACATGTCTGGCGGTATTGTTGACGAGTCTGAGAAAGATCTGCACGCCTTGGCAGAAGAGAAGAGAAAGGAAAGACGTGTCCCTGCTGGGCCAAAGTCGGCAAAGGAATCTGCTGCTCTGGAAGAATCCAGAAAGGCAGCTGAGATGGCACAAAAGACGGTGGATGCAGCTGTGCAGGCCCAACAGAAGGGGTCGAAGAAGAGGACTCGCCAGCAAGGAGCAGCTGTTGTGACACCCGCCAAAACGAAGAAGCAGAAACAGCCTGTTCAGGAAGAGGGTGAGGAAGAGGACTCCGATGGAGACTTTGCAACCAGCCCACCCCCCCAAACGCAGGCTGCCTCCCCTGTGCCCACCGTTGTCACGAGAGGCACGAGAACTGGCTCGGCAAAGAAGGCACTCTTCAACCCCCCAGGGGGGCACCCTTTCGAGCCGGTGGAAATGAAGAGGCCGAAAGTGGCTCCCGAAACTGTAGTCCAGTGTGTAAATGAGAGTTTCTTGGCGGCTTTGGATGGACGGGCAGCCAAGTTGGCATACTGAAGACCATGGAGGGTCTGAAGGGCAGAGCACTGAAGAAGGCGACTGCCGAAGAGCCTACCGACACCCCAGGATTTCAGAATATGGTCTCGTTCTTTGAGAGGGTGTGTGCAGACAAGGATTGTAGGAGGGGCGGAAATGCCACCGAGTGGTCTTGCGATATGATCATCTTGGATATTCCGGACGGAGAGCCTGTGGAAGGACTGCAAGCTTTGCCATCTTGGAACAGGTACTCGGAGGACTTTTGGAAGAAAGGATTCGGGCTTGCCCGCATGGTGTTGGACGACAGAGGCTGTGTGGTTGTCCTGGCGAGCAGAGGAAAAAACACTCAGACAGGAATTGCGAAGTGGACCCGCAAGAGCGCCGTCCCGATTCTGAAAAAGAAGTGGACGTGCATCAACACACTGGGCCTTTGGTCGGAAGGGAAGAAGGTGATTACGACACTGGCACTCGTCCTTTCATTTGCTTGGGTGTTTTCAAATGCGGTGCCGCATTCGGTTTCTAATCGTTTTCCCCCTGTGTATGCAGACGAAGCAGTTCGATGCATACTGCTTTGTGAAGGAGAACTCCACCTTTGCTTTCCGGAAGGAGGGAGGAAAGGTTGACCCGAACTGCGACCCACTCGATTACGACGTTCTGTTCAACAACGTTCCCAAGGAACTTCTCCCTCATAGCCTCACTTCAACGGAACCCCTGCGGTACTCACGGACTCGGAGCCCTGCCTTCATTCAGACAATTATGGAGACATGCACAGACGTGGAGGGCACAGTGCTCGACCTCATCTGTGGGACAGGTATGCAGAATCTTGATCTCTGCTGTTCTGCAAATTCTCGTTAGGATGTAGTTCGCAACATCTGAAGCGCCATGTGGTAATGTGTGGATGGCATTGTAACAGGTGCCTCAATGTGGGCTGGGCGGTTTTCCGACCGGCACCTCTTTGCCTACGAGGAGGATTCATCCGTGTGGGGATCCCATCTGGAGGGGCTGCAACGGAATGTGAAGGCTCCCGACAGAGCGGAAGTCTCCTCGGATTCGTCGGAGTCCGAGGAAGACACAGTGGACATTGATGCGGAGGAGAACCCGGAATACGAGTGAGTGCAAACATTGTAAGTTTGCAAAGCCTTCTGGGTCATTTATGTCAAACGAATTTCCCGACTGTGGTTCTCATTAGTCTCGTTGATGATTGTCATGTGCAGGATTGCAGGGTCCGGGTCGAAACATGTAGGGCCTACACTTCCTGCCAGGAAGAATGTCCCGTTCTTTGCGAGGGCCGATTCATGACGAGCCCGGTGAGGGACTACTCCCTTCCTAGTTATGCAGCTAAACTCGCAAATACAGCGATTAGAAGAAGTGAGAATCCCAGTAAAGTAGAGCAGATTTTGGAGAGGGCTAGGGAGGACAGAAGGATAAGGAAAGAGTTGGCAGCAGCTCAGACAGGTAGACGGGTACGAAAGTACATATGTGATTCAGCGGATGAGAGCGACGCAGACAGGGAGGAAGACGACCCAACGGAGGTGAGATGGACAGTTCCGCAAGGGGAAGATGGGATTTTCGAAAGCCTGGCCAACGAGCAGTCCGCTGGAGATGAGAGAGGCACTGAGGGGGTGGAGGAGGAGCAGGACAGTCTAGAACAGGATGAGGATTCGGATGATTTTCAAGATTAATAGAATTTTAATGAAGTCTCTGTAAATGTAAATTCTCTTCCAGAGTATATAAAGGAAATTCTGCCCGACATTCGTGACCCCTCTCCAGTGTGCATTCCAGCCACACAATCGCCCAAACCACGACGCTCCCAAAATCGGAAATGGGGCACCGCATTTCCAAAACAGGGGAGGGACTAAATTTTCCATTTCAATGTTGGCATAGTAAAAAGTAATCTGAATTGGAAATGCGGTGCCGCATTTCCAAAATTTCCTTTGTCCACACGCCAGTTTTGGCCTCTCCCACTCATTGCATGGATGCCACCACGCTTACAGAGGTCGAACAACGAGGTCGAACAAGGAGGTCGACATGGCGGGATTGAAAATGCGGTGCCGCATTTCAGTATTGGGGATGGTCGTTGTTCGAACTGCAGGCCCATCAGCAAAAAATTGGCAGCGCATTCCATTGTTAAAAAAAAGTCGATGACGGACATGGAAATGCGGCGCCGCATTTCCAGAACGGACATCGCAATTTGTCCATCTGCAGACCCTCTCTCGGAAATGCGGTAACGCATTCCATCGCGCTGGTCGGAAATGTCACACTTTTCGAAGTGTTGTACGGAAATGCGGCACCGCATTCCCTTGTCCAAAAAGAAGTTTCCATTGCCAAGCTGGAAATGCGTCGCCGCATTTGCAATGCCAACCTCGTTTTCTGATCAATTTATAGACCCGTGTTGGTATTTCGTGTACCTGGACGGAAATGATGCACCGCATTTCGATGGCGACATGGAAATGCGGTGCCGCATTTCGATGTCCGACATGGCGTTACTCTGGTATATTCTTGACACATGACTCACATACCGGTTACTCTGCTATATTCATCCGGATAGACACATTGTAGAAATGAGACATCAAATTGTAAACAGTGGGCCAATTCCGACATCCTTGAAAAAGAGTAGCGGAGTACGCTCAATGACAGCAGCTCCCGGATGGAGGAGGAGCAGCGCGGTGGCTGGAAAAAGTTCAAGCTAACGCTGCAATTCCTCACAAACACTCCAGGGCACATTTAAATTTCCCCCCTACAGGATCCTGGACCGATGAAGATTGGCTGCTGCATGAATGTAGCCGTTTCAGTTTCCTACCCTGCCATGCAAACTATGGGCAGTCACTGCCAGGTGGGCCGATAGCCACTGGACACGACGAAGTCCATCCCCTCTTCGATGTAAATGCGGCGCCGAATTTCCATCCGGGGGATGGACTTCGGTGGCAGATCTCAAACTATAACTTGTTGATGAGAAAGATGTATGGGTTCATCCACCGCTGGCGTGATGAACACGTTCCACCTCCGTCGGTGGGTACGTGTGACCCAGATGCTCCATTATTGGAGGCCGGACTGCTCTTCCGCTTCGTATCATTTCCAAAATCTAAGGGCTTCGTAGCTGTCCGCAAGGTCATCGGCATCCAAGTCGTCCTCAGGTCCTCCTTTGCAAGGATGCCGTGCTTCCGGAACCGGGACGACTGCCCCTTTGGAGGCATCGATTATGCAATGTATTCGGCCACATCGGGAGACATTGTTATCTGGTACACAGATTACACAGAAGATACTGGTTCGATTGTGGAAACATTGGTGGCTTTTGAGTATATCGTAGGCCACTACGCCTTCGAGCGGGGTGACGATCTTGGTTTGAGGAGTCCGTGGCTCCTGCGCATCCTCGATTCCGATTTTCCCAGCTACGACGGTCACCCATGCAGAAGAAGGCGCACTGCTATGCTGTTGCGGTGGAACTGCTGCCACTGGACGTGGGTGGACTCCATCGGAGAGACCTATTCTCCTCGAGGAGTGCGCTCCTCTTCTCCATTGTATGGGGACATTCGCATTGGTGTGGACGACGAAAACGTGAAGATTTCCATATTCGATGGTGGTATGATTGAAGGGCAGGACATTGTGGTGAACATCACTAGGGGCGGTACAACGGCTGCAATCGACTTTACATGGAGGAGCCCCAGGACTCATGAGCTAGTTCTGAGAGCAGTCGAAGTCCCATTGACAACGTGACTTGTATTCAGTAGGCACAGGGCTCAAGATTTGAGGGCACAATCAGCACAGTAGACGTGCTTCAAATGCAATTCATGTGGATCAATAAAAACCTCATTGTGCCCTCTTTTTATTCTATTCTGTGTCCATTGTTCCGAGAATGCGTCATTGCTCATTTCGTTTGGGATTGGGAGTGTGGGTGAATTTTGCAAATGGCTGGTAGGCTGAAATGGGCCCCCATTGTACAGAGCAGTACCACCCTACCATTCGCGAAACATTGCCTTTCAATATATAATTCTAAATAACATTGCCGAACCTCCTTCATCGGGAGGTCCTTCTCCCCCTATGACCGTGGCACCCTAAACCCTATTCCCGCGGACACTCATTTCCGGAAAATAGTGCTGCTCATGTTTTTTTCCACACTTACGACTCTGCTCATGGCTCATGCCGCTCATGGCTCATGGCTCATGAAATAGCAGCCCCCGGCTGATCTGATAAGGTAGAGGGTGCACGTAGACCATCAACCTCTGCATTTTCTCCAATGTCACGTTGATCTACGTCCGCCACAATTCTTTTTGCTCTTGGATCCTTCCGAAGGATTACCTAGTTCCACTCCGAATTAGTTGTTTACATTTCATTCAAACTTTTATGTCACATCTAGTATATAATCTAATCTACTTTGAAAAAATCTATACATTTTTTTGCAAGAGGCCAAAAATAAAATCCAGGTGTAGGTGGGTAGCATTGTAAGCCTTGAAGCTACCCCCCCCCCAAAAATTGCGTCAAACACATTTCATATGACCCGGATATGGGCAAACATGCATTACATAGTTTAAATTTGGTCATATAAAGTTCATTTTGGCCTGCCTTTATCGATTTCTACTACCACTTCATAAAAGAAGTTAACATTGTACTCATTACAATAAAGTGAAATTCACATACCGTCCCATATATATATATATATATATAACTAACGCCAGCCGGAGCTAGCGTAAATAAGAGCCTCTTAGTAAGACAACTAAGAGCCTCTTCCCTTTGCAGGTACTGCCCCCTTTTGGGGGTGGGCTCATACCGTACCACATATGAAAAGGACGTAGTAGGATTTGAGCCCCAAACCACTGGGTAACACCTAAGTGTATTGTCCAACTAGAAGTTCAAAATAATTTAAAATGGATTTAGGGTTGCGGCGTTGTGCTCGGCGATGAGTCTTGGACTTGGTTGCTTTTCTTTGTTTGTGTCGTAGGATGATTCGCAGGTGCATAGCTGGGGTGCGAGATGAAAGCTTTGGAGACCTGTGTGCAAGCAATGCGGGGAAGGTTCAAGCTCGACAGCTTTGGAGACCTGCGCGCAAGCGATATCGCAGGGATGGTTCATAAAGCTCGATAGCTTCCTAGTTTTTTCATACGGCCCTCAACAACGTCCTCTCCACCTGTAGATGCATATATTGGTACACTTTTCTTTTCAGATCGTTTTTTTATCATACGACAAGCGGTTTCGGCATTGTATTGCCAAAACAGGTTAGTTTGTTAGTTGTCTGGAAATCGTTGGTAAAGCACGTAGGAAATTAGACAGTGTCTGAGACGACCATGGAGAGGAACTCTGGCGTCAAGATGACCGTAGGAAGCTACATCGACAGCATATTAGGCTGCCAATTCGGTACCAGAAACGGCGAGTTAATCCTGTTCGAACAATACAAGACGACTGTTCCAGTCCCAGATTGCGATCTCTCTTTTCTCCCGCCTTTCAAGTCCAGTAGGAACACACCGCGAGGAGCTTGGCAATTGGTGGAAGCGACATGTATAGCGATGAAATATCGCAACAAAGCAATTGGCCGCATCGGGAAGACAGCAGGTCAGGACGACTTCAAATGGCGAAGCGTGGACTTGTTAGCGGTGCGGGACAACTGGAGGGGACTCCGGACAACCTATGACTCAGTGGCAGGGTCAAAGACCCCAGAGCCATCACCAGGGATTTGATTTCCAAATATACCACAAAATATGTGTGTAGCGCAAATACGACGAATGGCGAGAAGCGCAACTTTTTACCACCAATGGAGCTGAGAATTTACAGGCTGATACAAGGTATATAATTGTAGTTTGTTATCAAGTTTGGTGATTTATGTAGCTGATTAGCAGCAGGGCCAAATTATTGAGTCGACGGCACTCACAAGGCCTATTATTTGCATTTCTACTTCTTGGATGGATGAAAAAGCCTGGAATTCGCCTTGAGGAGCTGGATGGATGAAATGACAACTCGCGCCAACTGGTCATCCAACATGATGGATGAAAAGACAGCTTTCATTTGCCTCTAAGACTTTTCATCCATATGGAATAGTATATTATAGATCCTCCCAAGAAACAATAGTTTAATGAATATTTTTCCTTAAACTAATAGGCACAACAACAGTATAAAAGAGGGGGCAAGGCTTCTCTTATTCTCATCTAGCTCATTTGCTTAGTTTCCTCTTGCTTGTTGTTGTAGTGCTTGCTAGCTTTTGGCTTGAGGAGGGGCTAGATCCTAGGGAGTGGAGCTTGAAGCTCCCTAGTTAGGTAGGATTCTTGTAAGCTAAGGCAAGTGGCCTAGCTTGTGGGCCTTTGAGCCATTTTCATTTGTGAAGGAAGAGGGCAATTTCATGTGGAGGAAAGTGACTTGAGGACGAGTAGGAGGGGCTAGTATGGACTTATGGACGAGAGCCCAAGTGAAGGCCGCATAGAATACCATTACTTGAGTCGATAGAGCATCCCGAGCACTCTCGCATAGAAAGGTTGATCCCATCTTACCATTTCACCATTTGTATATGTGATTCATTTATTTTCCAAGCAAAGCTTGAAGTTAAAAATCTGATTTAGACTCTTCAAAAGAGGATAGTGCATTGTGGAGTCCCATTATTTCATGTCTAGAAGTGACAAGGGGAAGACCCCCATAGTCTATTGGTAAGGGCACCAATAGAGGCTTGTATTTGAATTGTTGGAAGAATGAATCTTTGTATTTGATTAATTTGAAATATAGCCAGTTCTGACAAAGGCAGGCTAGTAGGCGGGATCTATGATATAAGGCTACTATAAGGCCTCTATGTGCTAATTCCCCCCCCCCCCCCCCACTAGCAAGCCATTGAGGCCTAGGGGAGGGTGGTTTGTATTTTTTGTCTTGGGGTTTGGGCGGGCTGATTTCGCTTGACAACAGCTGCCCCAAAGTCGCGAGCAGCCCAGGAGGAGCCCGGGTGCTGCGCCTAGGGAGTAGGGACTCGATTACTAAAAGCGTGGAGGCAGCTGTGGCCCAGCCACGACGTACGGGCGCGGGGCCCCAGCGCTGACCTTAAGTCGTACTGAGATCAAGTACATCAGCCGCGTGGCTCAGGCGTGAGGCCCTGAAGCGTGCGAGCAAGGCGCGGGTCTTTACCTGCTGGATAACCAAAAGTTGTGACGGACCGGCGGACGCTGGCGTTAACCGCAGCGGTCCACGGTTTGGACCGCTACGCGCGGATCTACACCCCGCCACATGGCGGGGGCGTTTTACCCAGCGGACAATGCGTCTGCAAATTCCCTTAAAGGGGGGTATTCTTACCTTTAGCTATTAGATTCAATTTATACCCCTCTAAGGGTTAGAAGCCATTATCTAAGGAGCCAATGGTAGATTAAATCTAGGATTTTGGGAGGACGTAGCCTTGGAGGGGAGCGCTCTTAGGACTCCAAGAGGGAACCAAGCGGGCCTGAGGGCAGTGAGCTAGAGGTAGAGACCTCGAGAGACAAGGGAGGAGAGAAAGTACTCTGTCCTAAAAACTCGGCTACAGTGAGCCTTTGTGTCAGAGCCCAAGGTAGAGGATGACTTTTTCCACGGAGGGAAAGCGCACCAGCGCCTTAAAATAATGTAAGGGGGGTGAAATCTGGCTTGGACCCACCAGTGGTTATTTTATTATTTACGCATGCATGTTCTGGACTAACAAATGTAGTGGCAGGGATGAGCTCACAACGAGATTCATTCATCCGATAGGGCCGCGTCAGTTCCCCGCGGCAGGGAACGGTTCCCGGGTGGTCCTCGGTTCTCATTGGGTTCCCATAGGGTTCTCAAGGGCATCTTTAGGCACCAAGGGTATCTTTGGATTCCCCACATGATTTCCCATAGGGGAGGTATTTTTTCTGATTTTCTTAATTTCTTTTATTTTCCAGCATTTCTGATTTGCGAAATTGCTTAAATATGATAGATGCACGTGGTGCTCGTTATAGCCTGCAGGGCGCTGATTAAATTGATTGAACTTGTTGTGTTGAGGGGCTTAGAACCACCTTATTGAATTGAGTGAACCTATTGGATGACGATAGGCATTTTGGCCACTCCGTTGCTATAACAAAGTATTTAGGCACTGGGGTAGGAAGCGTTGGCCCTTCCACTTAGAGGTGACTTGAACTCAAGCCCTCGGCGAAGGAGGGGCAGTGGGAGAGGATGATTTTCCCTCTCCTCCCTAGGCTCGGCAGGTGCCTTGTGAAGGGATTAAAACATGTCCCGGCTATAGGCGGCTCGGGGGCCTAGGCGGTAGGAATTAGACAATAAAACACAACGTCTTGGAAGACAATTACTAAGTAGATTATAGGATACCGTAGGACTTAGAAACGCAAACTCGCCCTGTGAAGAGGAGTACGTGATTTCTCTTTGCCGGTAGGACTTAGATAGTGATCATAGCCACCATGTACGACCACGGACCCCCTGCACTAACCGCAGTCGGGTAGGCGGTTCAGTGAGCCCAACCTACACCGCAACTTACCTCGGCCCCTCTAGACTACTATGCCGTCACCCTGACCGCGCGCGCTCAAGGCTCGTCATATGAATGGTGCGTCTGCCGGGAGGTAAGAGAATAGTCAGGATTTCTCCAAATTGTTATGGACGGACTCACAATATGTGTTCTCGTCCTGATTTGTTTCTATGCAATACTTTACTGTTTATTCATGATCTTACTCCATCAGGTGGAGATTGAGGAACCCCATGCACATGAAGGTTAGAAGCTCTTGCATGAGGGTGTTTGGATCAGTGTTCATTGAAATTACTAATGCCATGGCAATCATGAAGTTGCAGTATGGCCACCGATCATATGGAAGCCCATCGTTTTTACTTGTCTTTTGAGGCACGCGTGGTGGGTCTTTACCGTGTTATTTCCGGCACCCGATCCGGCGAAGTGCGAACCGAAGATGCAATCGTAGTTTGCAGGTTAATGCGCGGCCGCATACTGGACATCGCCGAAGAGTACCGAGGGTACTGGATCTCGGCCAAAGTTGGGCCATTGGGGGACAAGGCTCTCACTGCCCCCATCTCTTCCTTTTTCAGGTTTAATACACGTTGGCCTGGGTGCTGCCAACCCCCCTTCTTAGGGAATCTCAATGTGCAATCCTCGTTAGAGGCACATCTCGCCTGGCAAGTGGCGTATTTAGGGTGTTGTCCCTTGTGTTGCACCATCGCGGACGAAGGCATCAATTTCCATCGTCCTCTTCCCACTATTCGGAGGTCTGGGGAGGCCACCTCCTTTTTGAGCAAAAAGAGCTTTATTGATCTTCCATTTGACTGGATGTGTTGGATGTTTGGGTGTGGGTTAGAAGATTATCTGGAGGTAGAGGAACGCCTACCTCACCCGAACACAACTATCACCTACATTTGTCCACCCAGATTTTACAGTAGTCGCAGTGAGAGTGAGGCAGCACTAATCATCGAGTTGATCACCAACGGACAGTTGGACGTGGCGCCCACCATACACGACATCACTTGGATTGAAGGACATCCTTTAGCGGCTCCCAAAGGAGTCATTGCGGATCCAGCATGACCGCCGCCATTTTACTTTGCACGGGAAATTCCCACAAGTTTCCTTCCTCTCATTCCATTAAAGTTAGTGCATGTTATTTCCTCGGTTAGCAGCTCTCCTTGTACCTCAGTACCAGAGTCACTAGTGGAAATAGACGAGGAAGAGGCAGCAACAGTCTAGGTAACCTGCCTTCGAAGATCGGTAGAGATCTCGCAGCTACAAAGTATGCTTTATTTTTTTTCATGTCTGCCAATCGGCCCAAGCAATGTAATGCTTTGAAATTTACCAGTGTCATCCACAAAGTGTCCTGCAGTGATCAAAATCTTTTCTACATGAACTTCTAAGGTGGGTATGATTTTTGAAGCTAGGGTCAAAAGGATTCGCAGCAGATTTTGGCAACATGAGCCAGAGATTCGACTTATCATAGAAGCTTACATCGAGCGATTAGCTCAACGGAAATCCATCAAGAAGGGGTGGATTAACGAAAGGGTTTGGTGTGAGCGACTCTCGGAAGCAAATGCACCGGAGCATTTCTACTGGTGCAAGGATAGGCTCAACTGGCCGTATTGTTCATGCCCTGGAATTTATCTAGGAGCATTGCACCCCAGATCTTCTTTTGTGGCACATCTACGGTGGCAGGTAGACTTCTTCACTCATTGCCATGTATGTCAGCTCTTGGCGTCCCATTATGTGCGCAGGTTGGATGAGTGTAGGTACTGCAACGTGCCCCGACCACCTGAAGACTGGGTAGTTCACGGGAAATTGCACACTGACGTGCCTCCATCGCCAAGGTTCCATGGAAGGTATTTAAATCTGACCTTGTTTATTCTTGACATGGTTGTTCAAGGTAATATAGGTCCTTTAGTACAGGCTGAGGTAGGAGAATCCTCATCAGTAAAACAGTGAGTGTATGTCTAGCTCAAGATCAAGAGCCACACTCCCAAGCTTGGATAGCATATCCTTTGATACTAGGTTGCAAAGGAGACTGGCTCGAGAAGCCGTCAGAGATCAACTGCTAGGGAAACACCCAGCATTGAGTCCACAATCAGACTCAGAAACTAGAAGTTTGGGTAGGATAGAGTGGGAAGGAGAGAACACTGACAGCTCTTCAGAGATCGAGTATTCACGAGTGGTTTCCCCTATATCTAGTCCCCCTTATACACCACCGGCCAGGTCAAGGAGCCCTTCGCCGTCGTTAGTGTCAGTTATGGCACATGTTCCAGGACCTCCTGAGGTACCTATTGTGGTCCCAGCAGGCCTGCCCCCGTTAACGTTGCCCAGGCATTTGCCTTGGTTTTCCGGGGAAGCACATGAAAACCCAGAGTATCATGTGAAAAGCTTTATTCAGTGTTGCTATACTAACCAAGCGTTAAATGATGCCTATTGGTTGATATGGTTTCCCACGACCATGAGGGGTAGGGCGTCCACTTGGTACTGGCAACAGGCTCCAGGTACATTCGTCACTTGGCAGCAGATTCGGGACGCATTTTTATATCATTTTCGAGCGGTCCACCAGTTCACCAGTGTCTTGATGGCATTGGCCAGGATCCGCCAAGGCCCCACAAAGGAGGTGGCGGACTTTGAAATGCGATTTCGGGAGTTGATGCGACTCCAAAACCCTTTAACTCCCCTAGATGATGGGGTACTGAAGGATCTGAGTGGATTACGAGAGACCACTCACTTTCATGTTTTGCAGCAAAGACCTGCAACACTGGTAGATGCCATACAAGTCAGCAAGGAGTTTGACAATATGCATCGCCAGGTACAACGGGCCAAGATGCCCGACTTTGCACTTCCATCATACATTACGATTGAGCCCACGCAGGAGCCGACGCCATTAGCGGTGATTCAACCCGCTCTACACTATACGCCGTCATATGTAGGAGGAGCACGGCCATACGCCCCGGCAACGTCCCCTACACTAGCAGTAGCACCAACCGTGCCATAGTATGCAAATGTTGCCCCTACTAACTCGTATGCAGATTCCACTAGGCAGTCTGATTCACGGGTGGGCCATTTGGAGGCGCAAGTCACCTCTCTCATCAAAACCATCAAAACAATGGGCGATCGCATGAGCTCCATCGGTTAGCAAATCACCAGCTACGTGGGGTATCAAGATGCTGCTCCAGTAGGAGAATCCGGCCCCAACCCGATAAAGGTATGGTGCTCCAACTGCGACGGTCCTGGGCATGCTGCTCAACATTGTCCTTATCCCACCCGGGAGAGGCAGGTAAGCCAAAACCCGACTTATCAGGATAGATCAAAACGACAATTCAGTCAATCCAGGAAAGGTTGTCAAAAATGTGGCAGAACCACACACCCAACATAAGACTGTTGGAGTGATATAGTGCATTGCGGCCAAAGAGGCCATCCCTTGGAGAGATGTTCCCGGAGGCAGGTGGACCGACCGGCCCCTGCCACCATCCAGCAAGTAGAGAGGAATTTGGAAGGGCAACGAGCCCCATTTCCGGATCAGTATGTGACTGAACCACCCAACCCTCTACCGCAACAGCATAGCATGTATTTTGCTACCCCAACGCAAATAGCACAACGACCTAGGCCGGATCAGGCAGGTCCATCATACTTAGGGGGCAATGCCGCTCAGGGATAGGCTGCCCGAGCAGTTTATTCAAATCCTGCGGCTCAGATAGCCCAGGGTTCTTCTAACACGTGGTCTCCCCCTCGGGATGTAAGGGTGTAGGGAGGACATCAATCGTCTACCTCGGCGCCGCCTCAACAACAGCAGACCAACGTACAACCCAATCATACAACGCACCTTCAGGAGACGCAACACCAAGTAAATTGGATTGCGAGTGAGCCGGAGGCCACTCCAACAGCGACAGCTAGCCCCGAAAAAGGTAGCTACGCAGTGATGACCCAACATCAATGAGATACGCTAGGGAAAGGCCCTGGGTATGAGGCGTCGGAGTCAGCCACATCCACATCGGAACGGGAGGATCTGAACTTCACAGTAATGAAGTCAGATGCACGAAAGGTGGCAGAGATTGTGCTTCGGGAGGAGGAAGACATCCATCCCAAAGAAAAGGAGGTAGCATTCACAGAAGCGGAACCTCCAATTGTCCGACCAACCATTTCTCGACCCCCTGTATCAAGAGCGAAGAGTCCGGCGAATCGGCCGGCGGCTCCAGAAAAGCTTCCCCGGAGGAGGATGCATTCAACGATGCGGTTCACAGACGAGCTGGAACCGTACAATTTAATGGAGGATCTTTGCCATATTCAAGCAAACATTACGTTTGCACAGCTCATAGCCATGGCGTCCACCACGCTCTTAAGGCCAATCCAAATCGCAGAGATCGTGGCTCTGCAGCAAAATCCGCAAATGTGGTGTCAATGTGTCTCCATGCTTTGCTATCAGCTGGATGTCGAACCAACCCATCCTGGCTCTTATGTCTGTCGTGCCATGTCATGAGGTTAGCGATCGATTTACATCGGTACATACGTTTCAACCGTGGAATGACAGGGAAGTGTCGCAATACTTTCTTGGGCACACTTCCACGACCTGGAATGTAACGGGAACTGCGGCACACTGGGCAAATGTCTACATTCTCATACTCCCCACGGAAGAGTACACAACCACGCTCACAGGCATGAATCATCGTGTACTGCAATCCCATCTTGGCAATCATGGTTTTTGCTTCATAGTGAGTTTTCGGCAATGAATTCTCTCTAGGCAAAAAAACTCTTACGCAACAATCCCAGAAGCTCATCCACAAATGCATTGGTGCACTTGTGGGTAGTGCATGCGTTCAGCAACGTCAAAGTTGCTTGCAGCCGGCTGATGGAGCACCCTTCAAAAAGTGGACATTGCGACGCTCGGAAGAGTTGATCATACTCGGGATCAACGTGCAGGTGAGCATTCTCATCAAATTCATTGTCTCCGGAATCGACGAGATCATCGTCATGATCGGCAAATGTGTGATCGGTTCCACCATGAATGGGGTCCTCTCTGTTTGCATCTGCAAAGAGAAACGCTTCCTGCAATGCACGTTGCATTTCTACCTCCAATCCATCACTCTCATCTGCGTTCTCTGTGACATTGGGCTCCCGCTGTGCCGCAGGGCCTTCGTCTTCATCATCTGAATATTCACATCCCTGCATCCCAATAGTCATCTTGTGAGTGGACCAACAACGATGTGACACTTGTTCATATTATGACATAGGAGGCACGGTGACGTTGCAGTGATGCAGTCATATTTACGTATGTATCTTATGAATATACACCCAATCAAAACACGACATTTGTAACCATTGAGGTCATAGTTGCAGTCGCTTACTTAGTCATATATGACTACATGACTACACATGACCAATGAAAACACGACATGTGCATTAATTAAAGTGATAACGGAAGTGGCGTAGTCATACTCACGTCTGTATCTTATGACTTCTTGACTACAATCACCCAACGAAATGTCGACATGTGGAGAAGAGGATCGTTGCATTCAAAATTCAAACTAAAGTGTTGAAGGGAAAGTGGCGATCTTACCGGAAGAGAACAACGTTGGAGAAGAGGATCCCTCCCGTGTATCATGTAATGATTCCTCACTGTTTCCAACAAGAGTACTTTTCCTCCATGACATTCATCGTAGTTGCATAGCATTTTTGTATGCCCATTCCTTGTGGCATAAGCTTCTTCCATTCGCCATAGACGGTCATCTATTCTACGCCTACGCATCCGTTCGCCACCTGCACTGTACATGCTTTGAACGTCACCCCTTCCCTCTTTGCATGCTACGCACAGTGCATTGTCTCTAGTTTTGCACCAGCTGCCAATGTGCTATTTCTATATCTATAGTATACTATAAGTATCGTTTCTGAGTGTCCATGGTGAAGCGGAAGGTCTTCGAAGTGACAGTCCCTCTCACTGAGTACGAGAAGTTCCGAGAGCGCCGGATTGCTGCCATAAAGGAGGTGGAAGCAACATTCAAGCAGTCGATAGATGGGTGAGTTTAGTTCCTGACTTTGGATACCCACCCACTAAACTTGCGATTTGCCTTATCCGCTAACCTTCCTACAGCAATCATAAGCTTCATAGCACAAATGGGGGCGAGTAGCTGCGACTTGTACAAACAGAGAGGCAAACAACATGCAGTGAGTGACGATTAGGTTTGAGGAGGGTGTGTCATTAGGCGGGAGATGTCCGCCGTCATTCGTGGGCAGGCATTACGTCCTGATAGGGTGCGGCTGTGGTTCAGCATAAGCTTAAGAATATTAGGGTATGTATGCTTACATTTGTTTGTGATTGTTTGAGAGGGAGGTCATGGAGGTGTTTGTGCAGGCTTGCGGGAGCGAATCGCCCTCGCAAGCCACGCGCTCCGAAGGAAAAAGGTAGGGATCAAGGTCCTGCAAGGCAAAGTGCCAGACTGAAGACGATGAAGACTACGATTCTGCATGAGGGCTCTTCTGAGGACGATGAGGACGATCCACTCCTCCCACGCCAGTGCGAGGCGAGTGCGTCGTCGGCGGATGCCACGGCAAGCCGAGGAGAACATGCCCATGCTCATGTCGCAGGACAAAAACGCCCATCATCTACACTACGAACACCTTCTCCGTCTGTGAGTTTTAGTTCTTCACAATGACCATGATTCTAATTATGTATGTTTTTGGTAAAATCACAAAGAGATAGGGTATGTCTGTCAAGACAGGGAAGTTGGACAATGCAGGGCTCAGCCAAGGCACAATCACAAATGATTTCCACTAGACAAGTTGAAGTGCCAAAGGCATGATGTCAGGCCAATGTAGACTTCAAGTGTGTTCAAATTCTTTGCCCCATGAAACCAACGTCCTGGTACTAAGCTACAATGGCTACTTATAGAGATACTTGGGTTACTTATGCACCCAGAATATCAGTAAAACTTGGAGGGATACTTCTCATGGACCCATCAGGTTTGTCCATTTGAATTCTTGCTATGGATTTCAGGAACACCCCATACCTAAGAGGGCTCAAAAATGTACTGGGAGGACATCATTGGGGCCAATCAAATTTGGGAGATTTACTGCCCAAGATCATACTGAGTTTTGGGTAATCTTGTCTTTACAAATGATATGTGCTTCTAGTTTGTTTTGCCTGAATTCAAGGATTTGTTGTTTGCTGCCTATATGTATGTGTAATCACCCACATTGTACTGGGGGAATTTCTTTTCAGGGCAAGCACAAGCGCACTGGATCCACGATCCCTGCTGCTAGCAATGGAGATGGCGCCCACAAGAACGCAGGAGGTGGCCCTAACTCTCCCAACGTTGTGGGTTCTGTGCCACCAGTACCCCCACCTTATTATGGTATGCCTCAGTACCCACAGTCTGGCACTCAGTATGGTCAGGGTCAATATGGTGCTCCTCCATATGGGCAGTATGGCCAGTATCCTCCTCCACCATATTTGCCACCCCCTAATAGCTATGGGGGTGGCAGGCCACTGGAATATCCTCCTGCTTATGGACAGTATGGCCAGTATGGTCCTCGGCCTTCTGGCCAACAACCATGGCCACCAGTCCCTACTTGGCAGGATCCTGCTTTGAATTCTCCTGAGCGCACGGAGGTCTCTGAAGGAGGGGAGGGTGCCATTTCAAAGAATGATAGAACCAATGCTTTAAGGAGGGCTAATAGCTCAGCCAAAATTGAAGCTGCCAAGGTCAAGGAAGAGAGAATAGCTGCAGGTCTTCCTCCCACGGTGATTTTGACGAACCTCAAAGGAGCCCCGTATGGTCAGACCCGGAATGTATGGCACGCTGCCCTTAAAGGACAGGCTTATCGCAAGCTAGATTGTTCCCTTGCCATCAACAACCAACCTGATGAAGTTGTATACGAAATCAGAGATCACCTGGCTAAGCTATTTTCATATACGCCGCACGAGTTAAAAGACTTCCACCTAAAACAAACAATTGGCAGAATAATGAAGAGCCAGCGTTATGAAGCACACACTGCGTGGTTGGGTGGTAAGGGGAACCCATTACTGTATCTGACGAGGTATGGAACAAGCTTGTAAGTTACTGGCAGACAGAGGTGTTCCACAAAGTGTCGGGCAACATGAAGAAGGCAAATGGTGCAATTCTGAATCCTACCAAGACTGGCCGTGGTGGGAAGGCAATGGTGGAAGCACGCTTGGTAAGTGGCATCATCACGACTCTGTATTTTGTTCCTCATTGAATTGTTATGTGTATATAGTCAGCCCTCACATTGCTTACTGACTTGTGGCATGAATTTGTTTGTGGCATGGATTAATTTGTAGGAAACACTATCAGGGTGCCCTCCTACATTATATGAAATTCAAGAGGGTTCAGTGTCACGGTTGTCAGCTAGGAGTGACGGGCGGGTAAGTGTGTTTTCCACGTTTGCTAGAGTGGTTGCTGCATCATAGGTTGCTAGGGTTTTTTTCACGGCTTTTGGCCTGGGTTTTCTTTCCAATGGTTGTTCATGCTAGGTTTTTTGGGTTTGATTCATACTTGGGCAAGTTTTCATGGATTGGCAGGAGGGAAGCCTCGCATATTCTACAGTAGTTGGCAGGATGGATGGCTTGGACAAACTGGTGGAATCACAAGGACGTGACATGGCAGAATTAAAATTACAGATGCAGAGTATGATTGAGTACCAGAAAGCCATTGTGACCAGATTGGGGATTAATCTACCAGGCGCAGGACCAGTGACATCTACGATGGATACGTCTGCTGTGACAGTATCAAAATGTTTGGAATCCCAATTTCAGACGGTAACTGGTGCTCACTCTAAGCCCTTATGTCTTCCTGTCACTGATGATCTTTTGAATTGACCGAGCAGCAGCAGGATACAGGGAAGGCCAGCTGTGAGGTACACGTGGAAATTCAGCCCTTGCCACGTACAAAGGCAGTAGCAGTCCAGGGGGCAATGGTGACAGAGCGGCCGGGCACACCGGATTCTGGTATGCAGGTATGTGGGAGTTTAGATGGGGAGGAAGATGCAGACGGGGACAAAACAAACAAGCAAGTTGCTTTAATTTCTCCTGCTCACATGTTGAAGCCAAATGTCAATTTACTTCCCGGACCAACGAGGAAGCATTTACTAATTCTGGACTTAAATGGTCTGTTATGTGAATCTTTTCATTCTGCTAATGGGCCTGCATCCCTTCCCAAAGGTTTTGTGGGGAAGATGTGTGGCAAGAAGATGGTAGTTTTGAGACCACGCTGTTATGACTTTTTGCAAAAGTGTTTTGAACACTTTGAGGTGGCGGTGTGGTCTTGTTGCCAAGCTTGCAACTTCTTCCCAATGGTGGATTATATTTTTGCAGCCCACACTAACCTGGTTTCCAGTGGGATGCCCTTCACTGTGACGAGGATCCAGTCCTCCCATGCCGTAAGGGGTCTGATTCAAAGCCATTATATTTCAAGAACTTGTCTACAGTGTGGGCAGACTGGCCAGAATGGACTTATGAGGACACTGTTCTTGTTGACGACACACCAAGAAAGGCGGCAAACCATCCTCCCTTCAGTGGGATTTTTCCAAAGCCATGGAAGGTGCAACCAGATTCACCAACTGATGAGTATCTAACAGAGGTGTTGTGGCCTTTCTTGTGGAAGGCATCGAAAGCTGCCAGTATTCCCAAGTTTTTGGAGTCTCAGCCTGTTTTCGGACAACAACCATACAACACTGCTACTGTGAAGGTACAAACATTCTGACAGTGCTCCAGAGGCTACATTTTTGTGGGTTCATTCATTGCATTGCTTTCCTGGATGCTTCTCCTCGGTTGCTTGATTAATGCTAGGTTTTCTTTGCAGCTTTTCATGTTGGTTTTTTTGTTTGATTCATACTTGGATTTTGTTTCTATTCACTATTCCTGTTTGCTCATTGCTTTCCTGGTTGATCTCTGGTCTGTGACACAGAAACTTGTGACAAACAAAGGTGATATTGTCGACAAGCCGGTACAGATGAGGGGCAAGAGTGTCGACCCGGCGAGTAGCCCCCCAAAAGAGGTCTCACCACCACTGGAGACTGCAAATGGAGTAAGTCCAGGCCGTTGTCTTGTCTGTTATATTTTTTCCAACCTTGGGGCTCTCTTTAACTCGCAAATGTTGAGTATCGTAGTCGTGTGTATGTCATGGGTTTTCACATCGTGTTCTTTTTTGTGTGGAGTTGGGATCACAGTTCAGGGTGGGTGACGAGGTTCGGCTGTTGGATGTGAACTCCAAACGCAAGAAATGTGGAGTAGGGCTGACGGAGGCGCTCTGTCGCGGCCCTTTGCCTTGAGGGCAGGGGGTCGGGACACATGAGGGGCTGCCCCTGTGGTGGGGGCAGCGGCAGCGATAGGTATGGGGGGCTGAAGCACCCTTGAGTGCCCAAGGCACTCAAGGAGGCGGAGGCGCTCACTAGGTGGAGCCCCGCACACCGGGTTGCGGTGAGGTGGCTCCACAAGGGGTGGTGGTAGCTTAGTGGGACTTAGTGGGGGTGGCATAGGACTCACCATGGGGTGGAGACCTCGAGGTGGGAGTCGTGGGGAGTCTTGGGACTCATCACGGTCCATTGGGGCCGCGGTGAGTGGGCCAAGACTCACCGCGACTCACCACCGGGAGTCGAGGGTTTTCGTGGTGGTTCGCCATAAAATGGCATGGCTGGTTATGAAACCCCCGCGGACAGCTACAGAAGTATATATAGGGAGTAGTAACCCCGAGAACGGTGCAAGCCCGTTGGTGACCAAAAACTAGTGAGTAAGCGAGCGAGCCGGAAAGCGACCAAAGAGTGGGGAGCTGTTCCGGACTGCCATCTACCAAAGGGAATTCTCCTAGTCCCAAATAGGTGGAGGGTTTAGAGGGAAGCGGAAGGGGACCGTTATGTCCCGGTGAGCAGCCGAAACTCCAAGTTGGCCCGGCGGCCAGGTTGGGAGTCAGGCGCGCGCATCAAAGCGAGTAACTATGACTTGAAGGGGAGTTTACCGAATTGAGGTGTGCGACATTTGGTATCAGAGCTTAGAGTTCAGTACGCGATCGTCCTTGGGATTGGCCTCATCATGGGGTCGGGCAAGCCGAAGCGAAAGCGGAACGGCCCAAAAGATGATGACCCCGGTGAGCCCGATGGGGGCGACGTGTCACCGAGGCGGCCGTTTGAGGAAGCGATTAATGTTTCCGAAAACGAGGCCGCTCAGGAGCGGGAGGAATCCGAGGAGTCGGAGCCCGAGGAATCTTTGAGAGCTCCGACAAACCAAGAGATGCCTCCCATGCCGGCAGCCTTTTGGGAAGGGTTGTTGGCGCAGTTTGGCGGGACGTTGAAAGACGTGTTGAAGGCGGCTAATGCCACTTCCACCAAGGCAAAGTTTAAGGTGAAGCCTAAGGAACCCGGCACCTTCGAGGGCGTTCGAAACCGGAAGGCACTCAACACCTGGCTCCTGGAGCTAGAGCAGTACTTCCGGGCGGCCAAGTTGAGTGACGAGGATCGGGTGGAAGTGGCTCCCACCTATTTGAGGGGCTATGCTCAACAATGGTGGCAGAAACGCCTTCACGACCGAGGCCCAAGCCCGGAAACCTTGAACTGGAGTGAGTTCAAGGAATTGATGAAGAGACAGTTTCTGCCCCTCAACGCATCCTGGCTTGCCCGGGACAAGATGAGGAATTTGAAGCAAACAGATGACATTCGGGGGTATGTCCAGGCTTTCAATGTGCTGTTGCTCGAAGTCGCGGACATGGCAGAACCAGAAATGGTCTTCAACTTTGTGGCGGGACTGGCCCCATGGGCTAGGCGGAAGTTGGAGGAGAAGCCACCCAAGACTTTGAACGAGGCAATTGAGAGAGCTGAATGTTTCTCGGATGTCCCTAGGGGTGAGAGACAAGGCCGTACGGAGCTGAACCACAAGAAGACCCGGCGGGAAGGTGACTCCTCCCGACCGGAAAAGAAGTGGGATAGGCCACGCGGCGAAAATGGCACGTGGAAATCGAAGGGAGGTCCTTCACACGTCAAGGCGGCACCCGGTGCTTCGAAAGGAAAAGCGGGTGGAGCGACTTATGGCGGACAGAAAGCGACCTTTGATGGAGTGTGTTTCAATTGCGGGGAGCCCGGGCACATGGCCAAGAAGTGCACGAAGCCCCGGCAATTGAACATGACTCGGGCGACCACGGAGCTGTCGGAAGATACCATCAGTCGCTTGGTGGAAGCGGTGGTCGCCAGGACTTGCAAGGTAGGCAAATTTTCTTGTGAGTTGTATCAGGAAACTGGCGCCTTACGAAAAGGGAGTCAGTTATTGTTCGTGGATGGGATAATATCCGGAACTAATGTGTCGTTGTTGGTGGACACAGGAGCGTCGCACTCCTTCATGACGCCGGCGGCGGCGCGAAAGTTGGGACTCCCGACAAGTGACGTGGGGGCCTCTATTGAGGTGCGCTCTGCCAAAGGAGAACCTCAGTTGGCGACAAGGTTGGCGTTTGATGTTCCTCTTCAACTGGGGAGTTGGGAGGGACGTGAGAACTTCACTATCTGCGAGATCGATGGAGTGGATCTCATTTTGGGAATGACCTTTTTGAGCAAATCCGGAGCGGTCATAGATGGCCGCAAGAGAGTAGTCACGCTGCCATGTGGGAATGGTGGCGAGGTTTTACGAGTGTCGGAAACGCCCAAATCCGTGGGAGGGCGAATAAACCTTCTATCAGCAAAGGAGTGGGCCGTGGAGGAGACACACGAGTCCCAGTTTTTGCTTTACATTAGAGAAGTGAAAGGAGAAGGCGATGGGGAGCCGAGCCCAGATTGGATCAAGGGGATTTTGGAGAAATACCAGGATGTGATGCCGGAGGATTTACCAAGCGGCTTGCCACCGCGAAGAGGAGTTGACCACAAAATTGAGGTGATACCGGGATCGGAACCGCCTGCCAAGGCGCCCTACCGGTTGAGCCACAAAGAGTTGGTCGAGCTGAAGACTCAGCTCAAAGATCTAATGTCAAAGGGGTACATCCGGCCGAGTAAGTCACCTTACGGAGCCCCGGTGCTATTTGCAGACAAGAAGGATGGGACGCTGCGGATGTGTGTCGATTACAGGGCTCTGAATAAGGTGACTATCAAAAACCGGTACCCTTTGCCAAGGATCGACGACCTCTTCGATCGGTTGGCAGGAGCGAAGTATTTCAGCCGGATCGACTTGCGCTCCGGCTATCACCAAATTCGGGTGGCGGAAGGAGATGAGGAGAAGACCGCGTGCAGGACAAGGTATGGTTCATATGAGTTCTTGGTGATGCCTTTTGGGCTCACCAATGCACCAGCGACATTTAGCACGCTGATGAACAGCCTTTTCCAGGAGTGGTTGGATGACTTTGTGATCGTGTACATCGACGACATCTTGGTGTACTCGAAAACAAAGGAGGAGCACCTGGAGCACCTCAAAAGGGTGTTCCAAAAATTGCGAGAAGGGAAGCTGTATGCCAAAGCTTCAAAGTGCGAATTCGGGGTCACAAAAGTGGAGTTCTTGGGGCACGTGATTACACAGGATGGGATCAAAATGGATGACAGAAAGGTGAGGGCGATCTTGGACTGGGAGCCTCCGACTTCGGTCCCGGGAGTGCGATCCTTCCTAGGACTCGCCTCCTATTACCGGAAGTATGTGAGAAATTTCGCCAAGATCGCGGGGCCGCTGTCGGACCTTCTGTGTAAATCCAAAGTCTGGGTATGGAACACATTTTGTGGCCAAGCTTTTGCTGAATTGAAGCAGCGGATGACGGAAGCTCCAGTCTTAAAAATCCCGGAGTTCGATCGTCCGTTTGAGATTCATACAGATGCATCGGACTTCGCAATTGGGGGTGTACTTATGCAAGATGGACGTCCAGTGGCTTACGAAAGTAAGAAACTGAATGAAGTGGAGCGACGGTGGCCGACGCACGAAAAAGAGATGAAGGCGGTGGTACATTGCCTTGAACTCTGGCGCCACTATGTTGGTTCCAACCCAGTGAAGGTGTTCACGGACAATGTCACGGTGAAGTATTTTGCCACGCAGCCCAAGTTGTCCCCAAAACAACTTAGGTGGCAAGATACTTTGGCAGTGTTCGACGTGGATATCCAGTACAAACCGGGACGGGACAATGTGGTGGCCGATGCTTTAAGTAGAAAGCAGCAGCTCTTGTTGGTGTACAAGGGCGAGACGGCGCTCCAAAGGAAGATCCGGAAGGCTTGCCGGAAGGATGAGCTGGCAAAGTGCGTGATGCAGAACTTGAGAATGGGGGTTAAATCGCAGTTCCACTTGCAAAACGGACTGCTCCGGTATAAGCAAAAACGTCTCTATGTGCCAAAGGGAGGGATCAGGGATAGTCTCTTGAGAGAATGCCATGATAGCCCGCTTGCGGGCCACGGTGGAGCCAAGCGCACTGCGGCACTCTTGAAGAAAGAGTATTTCTGGCCCAAACTGAGGGAGGAGGCAGAGGAGTATGTAAAGACATGCACCACATGCCAACAAAACCGGAGCGAGTATAAAAAGCAAGCGGGGCTGTTACAACCCTTGCCGATTCCAGAGGGGACTTGGGAAAGCGTCTCGATGGATTTCATGACTGCTATGCCGCTGTCAAAAGGATTCGATGCAATCATGGTGGTGGTAGATAGGTTCAGTAAAATGGCCCATTTCATCCCCACCAAGGAGACGGCAACTGCGCAGAAGACAGGGCGACTTTACTTCGCCCACGTCTTAAAGCATCATGGAGTCCCGAAGGATATTGTCTCGGACCGCGACCCAAAGTTTACGAGTAAATTCTGGAGAGCACTTTGGAAGAAGATGGGGACGAGGCTGAAGATGAGCACCGCCTTCCGACCTACGACGGACGGCCAAACGGAAAGAGTGAATTCCGTAGTGAAGCAATTCTTGCGGAATTACGTGTCGGCAGACCAATCAGACTGGATGGAACACTTAGACGCGGCAGAGTTCTGTTATAATAACACAGAACACTCCGCGACGGGAGTTTCCCCTTTTGTGTTGGTCTATGGAAAAGCACCTCTGGTGCCGACAAGTTGGGCCGCCCAGGACGTTGAGGAACCGGCAGTAGCGGCGGTACTGGAAGAACGCGAGCGTTTGTTGAAGCTCGCAAAGTACAACATTGCCAAAGCTAGGAAACGGTATGAAAGGCAGGCGAATCGGAAGCGGAGGGAAGTGAAGTTTGAGGCAGGCACAGAGGTCTGGTTGAACATCAAGAATTTTCGACTACCTCCGGAAATGAGTCCGAAGTTCGTACCTCCGTATGCGGGTCCCTTTCGCATTCGGAGGGTTATGAATGAGGATGTGTATGAATTGGAGCTGCCAGCAAACAGCAAGGTGCACCCAGTATTCCATGTCTCCCTTTTGAAGCCTTACTTCAAAGATGAAGCACGTCCGAATCGGCAGCAAGTGTTGCGTCCGCCACCTATGCTGTTGGATCATGAAAATGAACCCGAGTACGAGGTGGAGGCAATACTTAAGTCGAGGAGGTTCAAGAACCGAGAAACGGAGTATCTCGTCAAATGGAAGGGCTATCATCTTTGGAGGCATCTTGGGTGCGTGCCTCAGAAATGGGAAACGCATCCGAGGCAGTTGCAGCGTTCGAAGGGCGACCTCAAAAGCGGAAGAAGCGTTGATGGGGACATCAACCTTGGAGCGTGGGGGAGGAAATGCATGCTTAGCCCGGTTTAGCTAGCTCAGGAATCCGATTGCAAAAACTTGTATTGTACAAAAATTTGTGATAAAGGAAATGGGTTCCAAATATTGTGCGTCCTATTGTGTTTGGAATGGTGATGCATGGTGTGGTTGGCTGGTGTGTAGAATGCATGCTAGCTTACAAAAGTGGGAGAGGTAAATTGGGTTAATCGTGTGTTTGCGCAGTGCCGAAATCGGGTGACTCCCATCCAAGGGGCAAGGAAACTTGCGCCTTATTTGGGAGTTCAAGTGCTAGTGCGCACCTGGCGCGTGCGCGTACTATAACTGCGCTACCGAGGGGGTTGCCTTGTAGTGCGGGCTAACGCGGAAGCTACGTGCTTCCGTTCACGTACTATAATCGTGTAGCCTCGGGACGAAGTCGTAGTGCGGCTTCGGCGTGTTCCCGTACCTCAGGCCAGCATTCCAAGGCGGACCCAATTGTAGTGATTGGGGCGCACGGTTGGTTCAAGGTTATCTTCCTAGTCAAAGAGGGTTCCAGGTGAACCCTTGCTCAAGGTGATGCCAAAAGCGGCATCATGAGCGATCGCAAGCAATGTTGTTGCAGTAAGGCGATTCGATCCTCGGGGAGGATCGTTCCTTGGCCTTGAAGTAGGCCAAGAAGAGTGCACTGGGAGGAGCTGGAGAGGCTCCACCCTTGGCCGGGACTTGGAGGAAGTCGGCCGAACTAGCTAGTGGAGAGTGGAGTCAAGTGTGGGGTTTGGTTCTTTGCCATGGGACGCCATGGTACGGAAACAAACTCCTTGATGTGGGACGCCACAACTTGGATGTTCGTTTCTACAAAATGGACAAGTCGATGAGGACATCGACTCCCTGTTGGTAGGGGTGTGTGTCGCGGCCCTTTGCCTTGAGGGCAGGGGGTCGGGACACATGAGGGGCTGCCCCTGTGGTGGGGGCAGCGGCAGCGATAGGTATGGGGGGCTGAAGCACCCTTGAGTGCCCAAGGCACTCAAGGAGGCGGAGGCGCTCACTAGGTGGAGCCCCGCACACCGGGTTGCGGTGAGGTGGCTCCACAAGGGGTGGTGGTAGCTTAGTGGGACTTAGTGGGGGTGGCATAGGACTCACCATGGGGTGGAGACCTCGAGGTGGGAGTCGTGGGGAGTCTTGGGACTCATCACGGTCCATTGGGGCCGCGGTGAGTGGGCCAAGACTCACCGCGACTCACCACCGGGAGTCGAGGGTTTTCGTGGTGGTTCGCCATAAAATGGCATGGCTGGTTATGAAACCCCCGCGGACAGCTACAGAAGTATATATAGGGAGTAGTAACCCCGAGAACGGTGCAAGCCCGTTGGTGACCAAAAACTAGTGAGTAAGCGAGCGAGCCGGAAAGCGACCAAAGAGTGGGGAGCTGTTCCGGACTGCCATCTACCAAAGGGAATTCTCCTAGTCCCAAATAGGTGGAGGGTTTAGAGGGAAGCGGAAGGGGACCGTTATGTCCCGGTGAGCAGCCGAAACTCCAAGTTGGCCCGGCGGCCAGGTTGGGAGTCAGGCGCGCGCATCAAAGCGAGTAACTATGACTTGAAGGGGAGTTTACCGAATTGAGGTGTGCGACACGCTCACTAGGTGGAGCCCCGCACACCGGGTTGCGGTGGGGGTGGCTCCACAAGGGGTGGTGGTAGCTTAGCGGGACTTAGTGGGGGTGGCATAGGACTCACCATGGGGGCGGAGACCTCGTGGTGGGAGGCGTGGGGAGCCTTGGGACTCATCACGGTCCATAGGGGCCGTGATGAGTGGGCCAAGACTCACCGTGACTCATCACCGGGAGTCGAGGGTTTTCGTGGTGGTTCGCCATAAAATGGCATGGCTGGTTATGAAACCCCCGCGGACAGCTACAGAAGTATATATAGGGAGTAGTAACCCCGAGAACGGTGCAAGCCCGTTGGTGACCAAAAACTAGTGAGTAAGCGAACGAGCCGGAAAGCGACCAAAGAGTGGGGAGCTGTTCCGGACTGCCATCTACCAAAGGGAATTCTCCTAGTCCCAAATAGGTGGAGGGTTTAGAGGGAAGCGAAGGGGGACCGTTATGTCCCGGTGAGCAGCCGAAGCTCCAAGTTGGCCCGGGCGGCCAGGTTGGGAGTCAGGCACGCGCATCAAAGCGAGTAACTATGACTTGAAGGGGAGCTTACCGAAGTGAGGTGCGCGACAATCCGGAAACCATATGGCTGGAATCCGAACGCACCCTTACATCCATCCTACAACTAATGACAGCCAGTGTACTTGCCACTTGCTCAGCCCCTCCAGAACTCCCTCAAACCTCCCGCTCAAAACAGAACGGAGGTAGTGAGTAAGCGTGCGAGCCGGAAAGCGACCAAGGTGTGGGGAGCTGTTCCGGACTGCCAACAACCAAAGGGAATTTCCACTAGACCCAAAGTGAGCGAGGGTCTTGTGGAGGAGCAAAAGGGGACCGTTATGTCCCGGTGAGCAGCCGAAGCTCCGAGTTGGCCCGACGGCCAGTTTGGGAGTTAGGCGCGCGCATCAAAGTGAGTAACTATGACGTGAAGGGGAGCTTACCGAAGTGAGGTGTGCGACAATGAACCCAAGAGGACCTTTGTGTGTGCTGCCTGTGTCTGTAGTCAGGTAATGTCGGATTGGTCTGTGAGAACCACCACGGTGCAGGTGAGCGGGTAGAGATTGAAACACGGCCTGCTAAGCTGACTCTCCCAAGAACGCGAGCTCTCAGCCGAAATCTCCTCGCACACATACCCTAGCGTTTCTAGGGTTGCTTGCTTCAGATGCAAAGGTTGCTCCAAATGCGGGCCTCCCATGCATGTTTGCCCTCCCTCCCGTTCACCCACTCTAAGTCCCAGCCCTCTCCCTCCCTCTCGCTCGCTCTAAGTCCCAGCCCTCTCCCTCCGTCCCGCTCGCTCTAAATCTGTTCACGGCTACCGTGATGGGCAACTTTTTAAGTTTTTCAACCTTTTCGTAAACCCTATAAACAACTTTTTGATTTATTTTTATTTTTTTAAGGAAGCCTCAGGCCCGAGGAGGGGGAAAATTAACCCCCTTTCATTTGGGCCATGAGACCTACAGGACGATCAACGCCCAAACATACCGTCACGAACAATCCCACACACGGGGTAGGGCATCGGGTTTGAACCCCGAACCACCAGGACGACACACTGTGAATTTACCAGCCGATGTGTTTTTTTCAAATATTTTGCACTTTGATTCTTCTTTTTTTGGTTTTTAAAAAAAAATTCAATCTAGTGGTCAGAGTCTCGGTTTTTTCAAAATATAAATACTCATATATTACATATATAACCAGAAAAGCATGTGTCAACACGTGCAGTCATGTAGTGATTCATCCATGTGATGATCTGACAACATGCATTAGAGTGAGAGTCATGAAGTCATATGTGCGTCTAGCAATATGCACACGTCATTCCAGTATAGCCATGTCCGTGACTGATAGTCATATCCGCCACGTGATGATCTGGCAACATGCATTAGAGTGAGAGTCATGAAGTCATATGTGCGTCTAGCAATATGCACACGTCATTCCAGTATAGCCATGTCCATGACCGTTAGTCGTATCCGCCATGCCAATATTCGTGGTCAAACATGTTTGACCTGTGTTGAGCAGAGTCCGGAGTCATACAGTCGCATATACGCCTTCCCCAGACCTGCGTTATGACTTCAAAGGCATTTTACGACTGCAATGGCATTTCTGCCACAAATCGCGCACCCATGGCAGTCATGAAAGCCGCAATCTGTTGTAGTGTCTTTGCCCATTTCCAGGGCCTTAAGCCTGCCACACACCTTGAGGACGCAGATGAAAGTGACCCTGGATATATACACAACTCATCATTTAAGCACAGTGACTTTATCATGTACCCTTCATTGGTTTCAAATGTCACTTACGAGAAACTGACGTTCAATCTACAACATGTTCAGAGGGAAAGCGTCAAGGAGGGGAGAGAGCGAGAGGATACTTGCATGACTTGGCATGAAGAGAAGACAAAGTGGTGTCCCGGTTGAACGCCCCCACAACCCTATAACCAAATTTTTGAAACTTTTTATCTGATTACACTTTGTGTCACTACATTCTTTTTCACATCTTGTCTAGTATTACGACCTACATGGACAAGTGGGATTGCTAGGACGAATCAACTTATGCCATGCGGCATTGGTTTTTACCATGGTGCCAACTCGGAAAATTTATCAGGGTCAACCCTAGATGTAACATCGCTAGAACGAATCAAATTTATGCCACGCGGATCGCGGCCCTTTGCCTTGAGGGCGGGGGGTTGGGACACAAGAGGGGCTGCCCTTGTGGTGGGGGCAGCAGCAGTAAATAGGTATGGGAGTTGAAGCACCCTTCAGTGCTGAAGGCACTCAAGGAGGCGGAGGCACTCACTAGGTGGAGCCCTGCCAACCAGGTTGCGGTGGGGGGGCTCCGTGAGGGGTGGTGGTAGCTTAGGGAGTCGTAGTGGGGGTGGCATAGGACTGCTGAGGCCTTGTGGTGGGAGTCGTGGGGAGTCTTGGGACTCACCACGGTCCGTTGGGGCAACGGACCATGGTGGGTGGGCCAAGACTCACCGCGACTCATCACAGGGAGTCGAGGCTCTAGGTGGTGGTTCACCAGAAAATGACTTGGCTGTTTGTGAGACCCCCGCGGACACCTACAGAAGTATGTATAGGGAGTAGTAACCCCAAGAACGGTGCAAGCCCATTGGTGACCAAAAGCTAGTGAGTAAGCAAGCGAGCCGGAAAGTGACCAAGGTATAGGGAGCTATTCTGGACTGCCAACAACCAAAGGGAATTTCCACTAGGCCCGATTAGCTCGAGGGTCTCGTGGAGGAGCAAGGGGGACCATTATGCCCCGGTGAGCAGCCGAAGCTCCGAGTTGGCCGGCGACCAGTTTGGGAGTCAGGCGCGCGCAGATCAAAGCAAATAACTATGACTTAAGGGGGGAGTTGCCAAGGTGAGGTGCGCGACACTTGGTATCAGAGCCTAGAGTTCAGTACGCGATCGTCCTTGAGATCGGCCTCGCCATGGGGTCAGGCAAGAACAAATGAAAGCGGAATGTCCCAAAGGCCGATGATCTTAGTGAGCCCGGTGGGGGCGACACGTCACCGGAGCGGCAACTGGAAGAGGCAATTTACGCTTCTGAAAGCGAGGCCATCCGGGATCGGGAGGAATATGAGGAATCGGAGCTCGAGGATTTCCCAAAGGCTCCGCCAGGCCAACAGATGCCTCCAATGCCAGCAGCTTTTCGGGAAGGGTTTTTGGTGCAGTTTGACAGGACATTGAAGGTTGTGATGAAAGCGGCCAACGCCACTTCCACTAAGGCGAAGTTTAAGGTGAAGCCTAAGGAACCCGTCACCTTCGAGGGTGTCCAAAATTGGAAGGCACTCAATACTTGGCTCATGGAGCTAGAACAGTACTTCCGGGCGGCCAAGTTGAGTGATGAGGATCGGGTGGAAGTGGCACCACTACAAGGAATAGGTGCTTTTCACACCCAACTCGCGGTTGCGATTCTGTCCGAAACGACTGCGCGTGGTTGTGAATGACGACTTGCCAGTCGTCGCAGTCGTTTTTATGCCACGCTGGCATAAAGGATGGAGTATACAAATCGCAGAAGTGAACTCCGGGTTTCACGCTGATTTATAGGCTGATTTCCAAAAATCGGAAAAAAACATATTTTTTATATTAATGAAATTTGTAGTCGTGTTGACGACTGCGGGTTGGACCCCCCGGGACATTTTTATCAATTGTAACCAATATGGCATTATTTTGAAATTACAATGACACGCGTCGAATTGTGAGCGGGACAATTGATATGGAGCTCGGGTTGTGAGCTCCGTAAGTCGCAGTGAGGGGGCCGAGGACTTAGCAAGATTTTCAAGTCACTCCTGCTCGGCGAACGCGACCTCCATCTCCTTCTTCTTCCCTTCCTTCATGTATTGTGTTTGCAATGCGTGTGTGATCCTGGCAGCCTTGGAAAAGGGCAAAGAGGTCCATGCTGACATTGTCGAAGCTGGAATCGTACCAGATGTTGTTCTGGACATGCTTTGATGAACATGTATGAAAAATGTGGGAGCATTGAGGATGCCAATGGAGTGTGGGACAATATGGCCGAACGAGATATGGTGTCTTGGACTGCGATGATCACAACTTATGCACAACAGGGGCGCGGGATGGAGGCTTTGGAGACCTATGAGTAAATGATGAGGGAAGAGGTGAAGCCCGACCAGATCACCCCAGGTTAGGTTTGCAAGGTGTGTGCGAGCCTGGCAGCGCTGGGTAAGGGCAAGGAAGTCCATGGGGACATTGTCAAAGCTGGAATTTTACCAGATGTCATTCTGAATAGTACCCTAGTGGACATGTATGCTAAATGTGGGTGCATTGAGGATGCAAAGGGAGTGTTCGCCTAATGGCTGAACAAAATGTGGTGTCTTTGAGTGCAATGATTGCAGGATATGCACAGCATGGGTGCAAGATGGAGGCTTTGGAGACCTATGAGAAAATGGTGGGAAGGGGTGAAGCCCAATCACATCACCTTTATTTGTGTCTGCAATGCGTGTGCAAGCCTAGCAGCCCTGGAAAAGGGCAGAGAGGTCCATGGTGACATCATCAAAGCGGGAATTGAACCAGATATTGTTCTGAACAATACCCTCGTGGACATGTATGCTAGTTGTGGGTGCATCGAGGATGCAAAGGGAGTGTTCGACAATATGACTGAAGGAGATGTGGTGTCTTGTAACGCCATGATCGCAGGATATGCACAGCTTGGGCGCAGGATGGAGGCTCTGCCCTGAGATGCATACTGAATTCTGTAAGTTAGCTCGTTGGCTTCTGAAAGAGGATAAAGAGAGGGAGTCCATAATGCCTTTTCTGGCTCTTCTAGGCATGTGAAGATGCTTTGTGAGGTAGGCAGACTGAAAGAGGCTCTATAGACTTTAAACCAAGGAGCATAGCAGATTCAGATATGTATGTGGTACGATGCTTTGGATGAGCGAATGATGTACGAAGGGGTGAAGCCAAACCACATCACGATTGTTTGTGTTTGCAATGCGTGTGCAAGCCTGGGAGCCCTGGAAAAGGGGAAAAAGAGGTCCATGGTGACATCCTCAAAGCTAAAAGTGTACCACATGTCAATGGCGACATCATCAGAGCTGGAATTGTACCAAATGTCATTCCAAACACTGTTCTAGCGGACTTGTATGCAAAATGTGGGTGCATCAAGGATGCAAAGGGAGTGTTTGATACTATGGCTGAACGAGATGTGGTGTCGTGGAGTGCGATGCTTGCAGGGTATGCACAACATGAAGGACGTGGGAAGGAGGCTTTGGAGACCTATGAGATGTGGTGTCGGGGAGTGCGATGCTTGCAGGGTCTACACAGTAGGGACGTGGGATGGAGGCTTTGGAGACCTATAAGCAAATGATGGGGGAAGCACATCATGTTTGTGTGCATTCGCGATACCCTGGTGGACGTGTTTGCAAAATGTGGGTGCATCTAGGATGCAAAGGGAGTGTTCAACACTATGGCTGAACAAGATGTGGCGTCGTGCAAGCCTGGCAGCCCTAGAAAAGGGCAAAGAGGTACATGGGGATATCGTCAAAGCTGGAATTGTACCAAATGTCATTCTGCCCTGGCAGCTCTGGAAAAGGGGAAAGAGGTCCATGGCGACATCTTCAGAGCTGGAATTGTACTAGATGTCATTCTGAACAATACCCTGGTGGACATGTTTGCAAAATGTGGGTGCATCTTAGGATGCAAAGGGAGTGTTCGACACTATGGTTGAACGAGATGTGGTGTTGTGGAGTGCCATGCTTGCAGGGTATGCACAGCAGGGACGTGGGATGGAGGCTTTGGAGACCTATGAGCAAATGATGGGGGAAGCACATCATGTTTGTGTGCATTTGCAATGCTTGTGCAAGCCTGGCAGCCCTGGAGAAGGGCAAAGAGGTGCATGGGGATATCATCAAAGCTGGAATGGTACCAAATGTCATTCTAAACACTGTCCTGGCAGCTCTGGAAAAGGGGGAAGAGGTGCATGGCGACATCTTCAGAGCTGGAATTGTACCAGATGTCATTATGAACAATACCCTAGTGGACATGTTTGCAAAATGTGGGTGCATCTAGGATGCAAAGGGAGTGTTCAACACTATGGCTGAACAGGATGTGGCATCGTGCAAGCCTGGCAGCCCTAGAGAAGAGCAAAGAGGTGCATGGGGATATCGTCAAAGCTGGAATTCTACCAGCTGCCATTCTAAACACTACCCTGGCAGCTCTGGAAAAGGGGAAAGAGGTTCATGGCGACATCTTCAGAGCTGGAATTGTACCAGATGTCATTATGAACAATACCCTAGTGGACATGTTTGCAAAATGTGGGTGCATCTAGGATGCAAAGGGAGTGTTCAACACTATGGCTGAACAGGATGTGGCGTCGTGCAAGCCTGGCAGCCCTAGAGAAGGGCAAAGAGGTGCATGGGGATATCGTCAAAGCTGGAATTGTACCAAATGTCATTCTAAACACTGCCCTGGCAGCTCTGGAAAAGGAGAAAGAGGTCCATGGCGACATCTTCAGAGCTGGAATTGTACCAGATGTCATTCTGAACACTACCCTGGTGGACATGTTTGGAAAATGTGGGTGCATCTAGGATGCAAAGGGAGTGTTCGACACTATGGCTGAACCAAATGTGGTGTCGTGGAGTGCGATGCTTCCGGGGTATGCACAGCAGGGACGTGGGATGGAGGCTTTGGAGACCTATGAGTGAATGATGGGGGAAGCACATCATGTTTGTGTAGATTTGCAATGCTTGTGCAAGCCTGGCAGCCCTGGAGAAGGGCAAAGAGGTGCATGGGGATATCATCAAAGTTGGAATGGTACCAAATGTCATTCTAAACACTGCCGTGGCAACTCTGGAAAAGGGGAAAGAGGTCCATGGCGACATCTTCAGAGCTGGAATTGTACCAGATGTCATTTTGAACAATACCCTGGTGGACGTGTTTGCAAAATGTGGGTGCATCTAGGATGCAAAGGGAGTGTTCAACACTATGGCTGAACGAGATGTGGTGTCGTGGAGTGCGATGCTTGCAAGGTCTGCACAGCAGGGACATGGGATGGAGGCTTTGGAGACCTATGAGCAAATGATGTGCGACGGGGTAAAGCCCGGTCCTACATCATGTTTGTGTGCGTTTGCAGTGCGTGTGCAAGCCTGGCAGCCCTGGAAAAGAGCGAAGAGGTCCATGGCGACATCGTCAGAGCTGGAATTGTACCAGATGTGATCCTGAACACTGCCCTGGTGGACATATATGCCAAATGTGGGTGCATGGAGGATGCAAAGGGAGTGTTCGACAATATGGCTGAACAAGATGTTGTGTCATGGAATGCGATGATCGCAGGATATGCACATCATGGTTGTCATAGGGAGGTCATGCAACTATTTGAAGGAATGCAAAAGAACGGCGAGCATATCACCTTTATATATGTTCTCTCTGCATGCAGCCATGCTGGCCTACTGAATGAAGGAAGACGCTACTTTGATTCCCTGAGTCAAGATCATGGTGTCACTTCGACAGTAAAGCACTTTGGCTGCATGGTGGACCTTCTTGGACCTGAGGAACAACCGGATGAGGCAGTGGACATGATTAATAAAATGCCTATAAATCCAGGTGCTGTGGTGTGGAAGGCCTTGCTTGGTGCATGCAGAATCCATGGCAATGTGGAGATGGCTGAACATGCAACAACATCTACCCTCATGTGGGCTGAACAAGATGCCGCGACTTATGTGTTGCTCTCAAACATCTATGCTGCAGCTGGCAGGTGGGATGATACTGCAAAGGTGAGAAGAATGATGAAGGTCAAAGGGGTTAGAAACGAGCCAGGTTGATGCTGCATTGAGGTTGGCAACAGGGTGCACACCTTCGTTGTAGATGACAAGTTGCATCTCAGAATTAAGGAAATCCATGCTGAGTTGAGAAGATTGGCTGGGAAGATGAAGAAGGCGGGGTATGTGCCTGACAGGCGCTTTGTATTGCATGATGTGGGGGAGGAGGAAAAGGAATTTTCTCTTTGCCACCACAGTGAGAAGCTGGCCAATGGTTTTGGCATATCCACGGGAAATGATAGTGGGGCCTACTCAGCATAGGTGGGAAGTCAGCCCATAATTGCACTTGACTAAAGGGGTGATATTGGACTGACTTTGGTGACAGTGGATGGAATCAGAGTGCTGTCCTAATTCTGGGTTTGGGTGGTATGGCTGAACGAGATGTGGTGTCGTGTTTGCTGCATGAATTCTAGGCTGTCATTGTTAGTTGCTAGCAACAAGGCAAGGATGTATGCATGATTTGTGCAGAAGCATAGATAGCTAAAGGAGCAGGGATGGAGTGTGGGTTTTGATTCATCCAAGAGGGCCGGATTTCAAGCTTCAGATCACCTATGACTCCCTGTGGAAGGATAGCTACAAGAAAACCTGCATGGGTAGATGGTCAACTAGAAGCCCCAGCAGCATTGGCACGATTGATAAAATCAGGCACTACTCATGAAGGCACCTTCTTCAACACGTTTTATCTTGTTTTTCCCTCTGATCAAAATCGGCCCTAAATGTTGAATTCTACAAATGAGCTGGTTGAGTGAACCTTAAATAGTTTGGAGTGACTTTGACATGATACTGCCAATGTGACAACAGGATTAGTATCTAGAAACAGGTAACAGAGACGAGGGGAAGCTGTGGAATGAATACTTTTCTGACCTAGTCAACGATGGGACAATCGAGCAAAAAGGTGAATGCCTGTTGGATTACAAAGAGTAACAGATGCAATTGAGCATAGGAACTAGAGTGATAAGTTGAGTTGGGTGTTTCCTAGAACAGATGTAGGCTGTCATTGTCAGATTCTAGCAGCAAGGCAACGATGTATGCATGATTTGTGCAGAGGCATGGATAGGTGAAGGAGCAGGGATAGAGTGTGGGTCCAGATTCATCCAAGAGGGCCGCATTTCAAGCTCCACATTACCTACTTTTCCATACATGCATGGGTAGATGGTCAACTGGAAGCCACAGCAGCAGCGGCGCCACAATTGATAAAATCAGACACTGCTAATGAGGGCACCTTCTTCAACACATTTCACCCTGTTTTGTCCTCTTATTACAATCCTTCTTCTTCCATGTTGAATTTTGCAAATTAGCTGGTTGAGTGAACCTTTGATAGTTTGGAGTGACTTTGACATGATACTGCCAAAGTGACAATAGTTAAGTATCCAGAAACATGTAACAGAGATGATGAGAAGCTGTGGAATGAGTACTTTTCTGACCCCAGTCAATGGTGGGACAACCGAGGCAAAAAGGTAAATGCCTGTATAATTACAGAGAGTAGCACATGCAATTCAACATAGGAATGAGTGTGATAAGCTGAGTTGGGTGTTTCCTAGAACAAATGTAGGCTGTCATTGTCAGCTGCTAGCAGCAAAGCAAGGATGTATGCATGATTTGTGCAGAGGCATGGATGGTTGAAGGAGCAAGGATAGAGTGTGGGTCCAGATTCATCCAAGAGGGCCGGATTTCAACCTTCAGATTACCTATGATTCCCTTTGGAAGGATAGCCACAACAAACCTGCATGGGAAGATGGTCAACTGGAAGCCGCAACTGCAACGAGACAATTGATAAAATCGGCACTGCTAATGAAGGCACCTTCTTCAACACATTTCACCCTGTTTTTCCCTCTTATCAGAACCGGCCCTAAATTTCCATGTTGAATTCTTCAAGTTAGCTGGTTGAGTGAATCTAGTTTGGAATGACTTTGACATGATACTGCAAATGTGACAATAGGAAAGTATCGGAAAACAGGTAACAGAGACGAGGAAAAGCTGGGGAATGAACACGTTTCTGACCCCAGTCAACGGTGAGACAATCGAGACCAAAAGGTGAATGCCTGTTAGATTACAGAGAGTAGCCGACACAATTTAACATAGGAACTAGAGTGATAAGCTAAGTTGGGTGTTTCCTAGAACAACTCTATGCTGTCATTGTCATCTGCTAGCAACAAGTGCAAGGATGAATGCATGATTTGTGCAGACGCATGGATAGCTGAAGGAGCAAGGATAGAGTATAAGTCCAGATTCATCCAAGAGGGCCGGATTTCAAACTCCCGATTACCTATGATTCCATGTGAAAGGGAAACCTGCATGGGTACATGGTCAACTGGAAGCCACAGCAGCAGCGGCACAATTCATAAAATCAGTCACTGCTAATCAAGGCACCTTCTTCAACACACTTCACCCTGTTTTCCCCTCTTATCATAATCAGCCCTAAATTTTCATGTTGAATTCTGCAAGTTAGCTGGTTGAGTGAACCTTTGATAGTTTGGAGTGACTTTAACATGATACTGCCAAAGTGACAACACAGAAGTATCCAGAAACAGGTTCCAATCTTGGTCGTTACGGACTCATGGATTTGTGCATTGTATGGGGCAATTTTGAGGTGTTATCTTAATACATTGTCACGTGCTCTTGTTCATGCAGTTAATTTGATTTCGTGCATTGATGGCATGGTCTGTATGTTCTGAAGTCTGAATCACATAGGCAATGACATGATCATCCCCAGTGTGCAGGGATTGTGTTGGTTGCAATGCCGTAGTAGATCGATCGTCGCATCCGTGTTGCTATTCAGACATAGTAGAAATAATATTGCACATGTATGAACTACAAGTCGCAGCCCCCAAGTCAGTGCAACCAGTAGGAGTGTCTGGTTCCCAACCGACAGTCGATGTAGTCACTAGTGAGGTAGTGCATTTCAAACCTCCAGTTGCATCTGTCACTTCAACACTCTAGTTGTCGACTCCACTCGCAAGTCGTGAAGGCAACCAGCAGACAACTCACTTGCGCCACGTGTTGTGGCCTCAGGCCTGGACGTGGCGAGACCCGGGAAGCCACGCGTGTCCTTGAAGGTAACCGCTAGACTGGACTACTACGAGTCCAGCACTCCGAGATGTAGTTCACAACTTCGCAGTCTGACTGTGCAGTCGTTGAAACGACTTGCTAGTTATTTTTGAACTAGTGGTTAGTGCTCGTGTAGTACGAGATCGTAACTATTCAGCAGCGTGAAGCAACGCGGCTACGGCGCGTGTCCTGCCTCCAAGAGAACAAGTGGAGTTTTTACACCGAGCCATGCGGCTGTATTCCCGGCGTGCACACGGTGGGGAAGTCGGAACCAGTGTTGGGCGGATATAGAGTCATCAGGATATCAATGTATCCGGATCCGGATCCGGCAACTATTTGATATCCGGCTATTATTTATATCCGGCGGATACATAAAATGGAGGATCCGGATAGGATCCTACCCGTCGGATATAAAAAGGTTTAATAACCGGATTGTATCCGGATATGTAGCCAAAATACCGGATCTCAACCGGATACAAGAAAATAAAATAAAATATGAATATTTTATTGGAATTTTAATCATTTCAATTGATTATTATTTAAAAAAAATGCAAGTAAATCTCAATAAAGTTAAATCAGGGCTACAATCCCCCTGTTTAAAAAGAAAATTGTATTTCATGATTATTTAGATCCGGATTACTCTATAACCGTCGGATTTTAAAATCTAAATATTCAAACTTATTTATATCCGGCAGATTTTTAAAAACTTCCACTATGCATAACCGGCAGATATTAGAAATGCAAATTATTCTAATATCCGGATCCGCAGGATATATCATTCTCTAATTTGTCAAGTATCCGGACCCGGCGGATATTAAAAAAACCTAAGAACCGCCCAACACTGGTCGGAACCCGCCGGTCAAAAGTCCACTGTGGTCAAGGTCCAAGATTCAGTCAACAACGCGCGTGGCGACGCCACGTGGCCACACCTTAAAAATTACCTTGCAGTCGGCGTCACGACTGACTGGAACAACTCCAACCACGTAATGACTGGAACGATTGGGCTGTCCGATAGGTCTTGTCCTTTCGGACTCGTAGTCGCCCAGTCATTTTTTGACTGAAACGACTGGGTTTCCAGTCGTTTTTTGAGTCGTTATTTCGGCGATTCCTTGTAGTGCACCCACCTACTTGAGGGGCTATGCTCAACAATAGTGGCAAAAACGCCTTCTCGACCAAGGGCCAAACCGAGAGACCTTGAGCTGGAGTGGATTCAAGGAATTCATGAAAAATCAGTTTGTGCCCCTCAACGTGTCCTGGCTCGCCCGGGACAAGATGAGGAACTCGAAACAAACCGATGACATTCGGGGATATGTTCAGGCTTTCAATGTGCTATTGCTCGAAGTCGCTGACATGGCGCAACCAGAAATGGTCTTCAACTTTGTGGCGGGACTGGCCCCTTGGTCCAGGCGGAAGTTAGAGAATAGGTCACCAAAGACTTTGAACGAGGCAATTGAAAGAGCTGAATGCTTCTCGGATGTCCCCAGGGGCGAAAGACAGAGCCGTACGGAGCTGAACCACAAGAAGGTCCGGTGGGAGGGTGATTCCTTCTGACCGGAAAAGAAGTGGGATAGGCCACGCGACAACAATGGTGCATAGAAACCAAATGGAGGGCCTTCGCACGTCAAGGCGGCACCCGGTGCTCCGAAAGGAAAATCAGGTGTGGCGGCCTATGGCGGACATAGGTTGACCTTTGATGGAGTGTGCTTTGATTGCGGGGAGCCCGGGCACATGACAAAGAAGTGCCCGAAACCCCGGCAGTTGAACATGACCCGGGCAACCACGGAGCTATCCGAATACTCCATCACCTGCTTGGTGGAGGCGATGGTCGCCAAGACTTGCAATGTATGCAACTACACTTGTGAGTTATATCAAGAGGCAAGAGCTTTGTGTAAAGGAAGTCAGTTGATATTCGTGAGCGGAGTAATTTTCGGAACTAACGCGTCGTTGTTAGTGGACACAGGAGCGTCGCACTCCTTCATGACACCAGCAACGGCACGAAAGTTAGGACTCCCGACAATTGACGTGGGGCCCTCTAATGAAGTGCGCTCTGCCAAGGGAGAGCCACAAGTAGCGTGGAGGTTGGTGTTTGACGTCCCTCTTCAACTAGGGAGTTGGGAGGGGCGTGAGAACTTCACCATTTACGAGATCGATGAAGTGGATCTCATTTTGGGGATGTCATTTTTTAGCAAAATTCTCCCATCCTCACTCAATCTCTTCCATTCCATACATGTCTAGCAATAAATCTAGTATTATCCAAAAACGCTCGAGGAGTATCCAAAAACAGCCAAGACACAAAGGGAAGGCTACGTTCAGCTCCAAATCTCCGGTGAACTTCCTTGCTCAGCGACTCTCGGTAAAAATTGGGCACCACAAGGACGCAGATGCAGAAATGTTCCATCACTTTGATGGCGACGAGGAAGTCAGTGACATGCACTTATCCGACAAACAATTCTTCGCCACTCCACAAGCATACCAAACTCACTCCACACAAAACATGACAAAGTCCCACAGTGCTCACGTCCATGACAAACTTGCCCCAACCCCAGCGCCATCAGCACAGAATCAACGGGTGACCCAGCTCCATGCCACTCACGCGTCTCCTGCACAGCCACTGACTCTCAGCCCGCACAACAAGCGCTCCTCCAGTGCATTCAACAGCGAGGCTGGAAGCACCCACTCCGATCCCAAAAAATCATGGGGATTTCTCTCGCCAGATCCAGCTCCATGCTTAGAAATTTCAAGCTCGCCAGGAGGGCCACACTTATGGATGGGTTATCACACACTTGAACAACATACACACGATGCTGAACTTCCATTTGTCACGGAGGCACGCACGACAACAGAACTCGAGCAGCTTGGGCTCTGCCTGTCTAAGATCTACGAACTGCGGCATGGCCTCAAGGCCTACCCGCACGTACCCCAACTATTTTTTCCTACAGCTCGACCGGACAGCCGCGAAGGCCAACTCTACCAGCTTACTCAACTGCCAAAAGGCACCATCGTCGACCCTGTCTCTGGACTCTCCGCAACGCCCTACCACATACTGATCAGGTTTGATAGAGAGACCGACATGCCCAAAGAACAAGCTGTCTATAGGGCTAAGAAGCGTTTTGCAGAGATGAACATTCCACTGGGTACTACGCTGTATTCACCCATAATGGCCTACTCCAAACATGCCAGCAAGTACTGGATTGGCATCTTCAAGGTCGAGTTGCTAAATCCAGCTAGGGATGGCATCGCCCTCTTGAAAGGCGACCGAGCCTTTGTCATAGAGATGTCCTCTGGCATACCAATGCAGGGTAAGGTGGAAAAAACATTCGATCTACAATCATCAATGGAACATCTCTCTTTATACATGACAAGCAAAAGCCTACACGGATCAGCCACAAGCTTACAATGCATCTCATCATGGAAGCTCACGTTCATGGTGATGAGTACGAGATCCTCTATACTCACAAGACTGGGCCAAAGTCTAAGTTCTGCTTCATATACATCACTTCTGAGGACACCAAACAAAGGATGCTGACACAGGGCATCCGATTCGGGCGTACGCTGATCAGACCACAGCTGCGAAATCGGCGAACCAGCATGACTAGTTTAATAGCTACCCCACAGGAAATCGTGGCGGAGAGAAACGCACTTACGCTCGTTGTGAAAAATCTCAACCAACTGTATCCACATGCAGCTATCGAGGACGCCATGCGCTCTGTCTTTGGAAAAGACAACATCACGCAAATCTATTTTTGTTCGGTTGTTCCTACAGAGAAGATCAAGCACACTGGCATGATCGTGATTACGTGCAAAAACCCAAGTGTTTACACACAGTGGGTCAACAAACCGCATGTGTTGGTTATCGATCGCTACGTCAACTTCGAGCCACATAACAACAGTCTGAACGGAGCTAAACCACCGGCAAAGGAAATTCTTGACAAACTCCGGGTGGCGAACATCAACCATGCGCTAGCCGACATGGTGAACTCAATTGCAATCAAACCAGACTCGGGATCTTCTCGTGGTCACGGAGCTATGATGTCTGAAATAGACAAAAAACTAGCTGCTCATGCCATATCGATAAGAAAGGATATTCGTGGAGAACTCTCTGCCATGGAATCGTGGGTGGCCACCACCTTGACAAAACAACAGGAGGAACACCATGCGTATCTGTTGTCTTGAAGGAATCGATCACCCAGAATCTTGGAGCAAATCTGGCGAATTTCTTTCACCATGCAAATGTGGTGTTGGCCAAGTTACCCCTACCCCCAGGCATCACTAACTCCTCAACTACACAGGGTGACGCCAACAACGCGCCTGATGCACAGACTGGTCAATACCGCCCGTTAGCTCTGATCGAGCTCCAGCATGCCGACCCCCCCCCCCCCCCCCCCAACATGGTGACAGTAACATGGCCTTGGCCAAGATCACGGCAGCACCTGATAATCAGGACCCAAGGTTGCAGTCACTGAGGACAATTGGGGACTAGATGTTGGACCTACAGTCACCGGAGGAGAGAGACGGAGGATCCAACAATTTCTAAGGGCTTATAGAAATTGCTTTGCCTTCAGTTTGAAGGATTTGGGGAGTTTGAAGGGCCAGGAGATTCGTATTGATTTGGCAAGTGACACGCCAATTTTTTGAAGGCCCTACATGTATAGTGACATGGAGAGGTCTTTGATCCAGTCACGGACTATGGAGTTGTTCGAAGCTGGATTGGTGGAGTTGTCAGGCGGGGAGTATGCCTCGGCAACGGTGATGCCAGTTAAGAAGAATATCTATGGCAATTGGACAGAAAGAAGGATGTGTGGGGACTATCGTCCTGTGAACCGTCAGACTAAGTCCAATAGATATGCCATGCCAACTCCAGAGGAGATCTTTGATGCCATTGGGCATGCGAAGGTGTTTAGCACATTGGACTTGCGATCCGGTTATCACCAGTTGCCAATCAAAGAGGCTGACAAGCAAAAGACGACATTCTGGGGGATTGACCAACATGGGAAGGATTGCTTGTACCAATGGCGGTTCCTGCCGTTTGGGTTGAAGAATGCTCCTGCAGAGTTTCAGAGGGTCATGGATAGGATTCTTGCGGGGCTAGACTTCGCCCGGTGCTACATTGATAATATCGTCATCTTTAGTGCCACAGTTGAGGAGCATAAGAGACACCTTCAGGTGGTGTTTGAGCACTTGCAAGCACACGGATTGAAACTGCACCCTGGAAAGTACAAGTTTTTAGAGATCCAAAGTGAATGTCGTTGACGACATTCACTTCTATGTTTGTGTCATTCACCAGCGACAATTTGAATTTACATGGATTGGGGGCTAAGGGTGTATTAATTGGTTCCTTGTTCGTAATTTTGTGAATGGCGTTGACGCCATTCACATCCAGTGTTATTATGAGGTCCTCAGTGTTATGTTCGTTATGAATGTCCATTGAGTTTTTGGGGAGGGTTCCTTACTCGAGTTTCTGATTTCCATCCAATGATTTTGCCTCTTTTGAGAAATCATTAGGCTTGATTAGCAGTGTATTCACAAATCCAAAGTGAATGTCGTTGACGACATTCACTTCTATGTCTGTGTCATTCCAAAGCGAGAGTTTGCATTCACGTGGATTAGGGTGTATTTACAGTATCATTGAATGGAATGTTTTGAATGGCGTTGACGACATTCACATCCGGAGCTGTCGTGTGGTCCTGAGAGGTCCTTGGAGCAGTTCTCAGAGCCATTTCATTCCATATTTTTTTCATTCTGTGCTACTTGCATCTTACTCACTTCGCGCTTTGGTAGGTTGGGATTTATCTCCTGTTTAACAGGTACACAAAATATGTGCTTATAGAAGGAAATCACCTGAGCGGTATTCCAGACTATCTTGACATGTGGTCGAACCCTGCAAACGATCCAACCATGTATACTGCAGGGATATTGAAGGACTGGAGTCCTTCTCACTTCAGAGACTGTGGCTGGTACCTTGACTGCCCACCGGAGCACACGACCTTTCAAGAACAGCATATGAAATATTTGAACAATAATGCTGAGATGCTGGCGCCTCTGACTGACGAAGAGTACCAAAGAAACATAGCAACATTGGCTGCCAAGGAGCCTAATGCTCAGGGAACGCCGCAGAAGGGAAAGAAGACGGGCCGCAAACCAAAAGACAAGGCTCTTGATGTCATAGCCATCTCACCAGCAAAGCCAAGTCCAAAGAGAAGGAAAAGGACAAGGGGAAGGAGAAAGAAAAGGAGATGGAGAGTGGGCAGGACTTCACTGCTGGAAGATATACCCGCACAGTTCAGTGCGTGTTCGATGCCAAGCCACACCCTTCCCGTTCTGATTCGGCAGGAGAGACTAAAATTGTCAATGAGGGTTGGCTGTCAATGATGCAGAGTCGAAAGAGAGGATACACTGGGGTGCCTTCGCCTACCTGGGACAACATAATCTCATTCCTCAATCTGGTGAGAATTCCAGTTTCTTTCCTTTTTCTCTGAAAGTTTCATTGGCAGTATTTCAGTCTGGTTCTTTGAAAACATTCTTGCCATCGTTCTGAAAAAAAACATGTCTGTTGCAGGTGAGCACAGGTCCCACCTTCGTGTGCGGTGTGCAGAAAACATATGCGGCTGACATTGTCATTCTCGACATCCAGGATGACCAGACTGTGCCAGAAGTTCTTCCAAAGGGCAAGACGCCAGGCTGGAACAAATTCGAGGACAACTACTGGAGTTGGGTGTTCGGGTTCTGTAATAATTTCCTCTCTGATGCAGGGACACTTCTGCTTTTTCAGTCATGTGACAAAGATAGTCGTCGGGCATTGGCATCATACCTGAAGTCTTCAGGGTTTGAAGTTTTGCGCACATGAAATTGTGTGAACAGCCTCTACCTTGTGAAATGGGGTTTCCCTGGTCAGCTGGTATGCCGTCTCCCTTCTGCTTGTGCTTTCATGATGAGTTTCAATGTTCTCTGCAACTCCACTTTAGAAGAATCTGTCATGATCGACACCGATCATCACTGATTCGTGATAAAAATGATTGTTTTGTGCCTGAGTTCTGAATAGCCGATTTACTATAGATTGTGTTTACCACACTAACCTGTTATCTTTGGCAGACGAGGATGTTCGAGGCGATCTGCCTGTGGAGGATTCGCACCTCAAAGACACCATCTTCCATCCGCAGCTTTGAGATTTCTGACCAGGGTTGTTTAGTCAACCCCCCCTATGAGCCGCATGTCGATGACATTTTATACAACTTTATGCAGTCCAGTCAGACTCTCAAGAGACCAGATGTCACTCCCTGGGGAGGTGCAAAGGAAAAATCCCCAGCGTTCATGCAAATACTGCTGGAATCATGCAGCCACCACTCTGCACGGGTGGTCGATCTTTCTGTGTCCACAGGTTCGTTCTCTCCCTTCCGAATTGATTTTATTTCACCAGTTCCATCTGCTTAAATCCCCCCCACCAAACTGTTCATGTCCTCCTGTCTGGTGCAGTTGCAACTTACCATGCATGCAAGGCAGACGAAAGAAGCCTTTTTGGCATGGAGGGTGATTCTGACCTCTACAACACAGTGCTCCTCCCCCTTTTGTCTAGCTCCACTTCAGGCACACAGACTGATCGGATTCAAATTCGAAATGATGACGATCCCAAAGATAAGCAGGTCGACAACGACTTTTCATGTGAGTAAGTGCTAAACCCACTTTGGAAGTCATACTCAATTTCTCAATAACATCAAAGTTACAGTAATAACTTTTTCAGGCTGTCTTTCAGGAAAGGCAGCGGTGGATCTTCAAGAGATACAGTCATTTGTGGCGAGTCTGCAATTTTCTGCTTCCTGATTATGCCGAAGCAATGGCACTTCACGCGGCCGAGTCCCTATCCCCTGAATTTTTACTGCCCGACCGTAGGTGTAGCCAGCGTAGATCCGGAGTTCTTAAATACTTAGACTTAGATGTAGAGGAAGTGGGGATACATTGTACTGACTCTGAGTCAGACTGAACTATGTTCTTTTAATATTCTGTTTCATCCTCTTTAGAAAACGTTGAATCCCCTTCCTCCACCGTAGTTGTTCCTTTGGAAAGAAAAAACTATCATCAACTACCATTTAATTTGCAATATGTATGAATCCATCTCACAAACCTACCTCACTCTTGTCATATCCATTGTGCTTTCATCTACAGTGTATTCATGCGTGCTCCATTCATGAATGTTTTCCTTTGTTCAACATCCATTGTACATTCATCCTATGTACTCTTTAATCCACCCCACAAACCTTCCACACTCATGTCATATACGTTGTGCATTCGTCTAAAATTTTAGTCATGCATCTTCCTGTCATGAATGTTTTTCATTACTCAACATCCATTATACATTCATCCATTTGACTCTTATCCATCCCTCATTCATCCATCTACATTCATTTTTCACACTCATCCATCTGTTTATCATCCAACTGTACATTCATCCATCCTTTATTCATCTGTTGCTTTCAGGTGGGAATGACCACTGCCTTTTATTATGTCGTCCAGCTTGTTTCCACGGTAAAGGGTGCCAATCCGCGGGAATACACTCCACTTCTTCTTGGGCGCGTGGTGACGCGGTCTTCAAGTGTGATGACGTGGAGTGAGCCCCGTGATGTGGCATTGGCGCAAGGTGACGTGGCGTGAGCGCAATTGCGCTCACGCGCTCACGTGACCAGGCTCACGCCGAGGCATCCCTGCTTGCACGGTGGGCACTTATGCTTCAAGAGTACAACTTCCAGGTGGTGCATCGAGCCGGTGTAGTCAATCGGGATACAGATGGGGGGTTGAGTCGTAATCCATGCACGAGCAAACATGATGACACTGGAGCTCGGTGGCATGGTGAGAGAGATGAGGAGATGGTGCCAGGATGGCATGCATCTGCCTTTTTGTGCATTCTAGCAATGGGAGCTCAAGCTGGTCCATCCCATGTGATTGGTCATGGAGATAGTGTGCATGAGGATCCAGAGATCAATCAGGAGCTTGGTGGTGCTAAGGATATGCATGAAGATGCAGCGGTGTTGGCCTACCTTTGTACCGGAGAGACAACAGCCAGTGTGACTACTGCTAAGGAGAGAGATCGGATCCTACAACGGGCCAAGAGGTTCAAGTGGAAGGGGACTCACCTGCTCCGAGTATGGGAGGATGGACGAGTGAGGATTGTGCCTCATCCAACACAACGAGCGCGATTGGTACGCCATGCCCATGAGGAGTTGGGACATTTTGGGATGCGGCACACTCATAGTTTGCTGCAAGGGCAGTATTGGTGGCGGGGCATGCACACAGATGTTGTTAGTGGCAAGGTGCATGGTGTGTGATAGGGTGCATGCTTCTTTTAATGCACCTACTCCACAATTGCATCATTTACCCATTATGGGATTGGGATATCGGTGGAGTCTTGACTTCGCGGGACCATTGCCACTGACGATGCGCCACAACAAGTATGTGTTGGTGATGGTGGAACACTTCTCCAAATGGATTGAGCTAGTGCCATTGCCTAACAAGGCAAGTGAGGGGGCGGCGTATGCATTCTTAGATTGAGTGCTTAGCCAATTTGGTGCTCCAGCCGAGGTACTCACGGACCAGGGGAGAGAGTTCTTGGGGGAGTTTCAGGCTTTGTGTGAGCAAGCCTTGATAGATCACCGCACTACTTCTCGGGATCATCTCGAGGCTGATGGCTTGGCGGAGAGAGTTGTTCAAATAGTCAAGAGGGGTTTGCACAAGTACGGCTTGCAGAAGGGACACCTGGGAGATTGGGACCATCAGCTGCCTTGGTTGGCTATGGGCTATAGTTCAGCAAACAAACGTCACTTGCATCCTTCTCACCTTACTTTCTTCTCTTCAGCCGAGAGCCAGATTTGCCTGTATTTATTCGCAGGGAGGCTGTAGTAGTCCTTGACCTTGATGATCCGGACGCGTGGACACAAGCGTATGACCAACGGGCAGAGTTGTTCAAGAGAGTCATGCCTATGGCTTTTGAGAACTTTGCTATTGCCCAACACCAAGACACATTGAGGTATGCCATCATACGTGGAGGCGGATATCGACCAGGTTTTCGGAGATTCAACCCTGGGGACTATGTGTATCTTCAGCAGACAGCACCTACAACCTTGGATGTCACAGCATGTCGAATTGGTATGTGAGAACCACCACGGTGCAGCTGAGCAGGCAGAGATTGAAACACGGCCTGCTAAGACCAAGCTGAATCTCCCATGAACTTTGTAAACATCAGGAAGAATAACAAATCATGCTACTAAGAGCCCCCATTTGAGTGAGCGGGAGATAGGGGAATATTGCTTTGTCTCTACCTGGCAGAAAGAGATGGACAAACTTCTTCACATCGTGCATTAAGGAAAGCCACACCTTGCGGTTGCTCCTGCTGTGTACTTATAATGTGCGCAATTGTGCGCCATGTCACCTTCCACATGTGGATGGGAGGATAAATCCCAACCTTGCAGTGGTACCTGCAGGGTTGCGTTGCATGCTATGTGGGCATGCTGGTGGTGCCGCAACCATGTTGGTGTGTGACAAATGCTCAAGGGGGTGGCACATGAGAGGCTTGACACCGCCACTTGAGGAGGTTCCTAGTGGAGAATGGTTGTGTCCACACTGCCTTGGACAAAGGTAGTGGGCATGAAAATGGTGAAGTTGACAAGTGATCCAAGGTCTAGCTAGTGGGAGTTCAACGTCATGGATACTCAATTGAAGATCATGGATTACAGACAGGCGACTAACGATGGGGCTACTTTTGCACCCGGCCTCTTGATCTATCGACTTCAGATGTTGGGACTTGTACAATTGAAGATCAAGCGATGATCTTATTGGGTGGATACTTGTCAGCTATCCGGTGTTAGAGGGACCTAATCACCAACTAGGGGGGCGATTGTGGCATAGCTTTCTAGGATTGTGTGCTTAGATTGTGTATGGATAGCGATGTATGTTGTGGCACGATGCTTAGGTACACGACAGCTGTCATGGTTTTAGTCATGGTTAACTAGAATTACCTACTTCTAGTTAGCTAGGACATTTGGATATTTATATGTGCATTTTGTGTGTTGGGACTTCATTTGGTCTCATATGCCAAGTGAGGTGTCAAGCACATGGGAATGGGTTTTCCCCTTATGAGGGTTGAGGAGGCTCAACTTCTTGTAGTTGAGCCTCCATGAGCCTCTCCCACCTCCATAGCTCTAGGTATTGAGAGAGAGTGTGGTGAGGGCTTTGTAGGGTGGATTCCTTTAGCAAAGGTGCCCTTGGCTTAACTTAGTTTATGTGATTGAGCCCACCCCCGAAAGAGGGCAGTAACCGCAAGGCGAAGTGGCTCTTAGTTACGCCAGCTTCGGCCGGAGTCTTTTCTCTCTCTCTCTCTCTATGTGATTGAGTGGATTCATGAGTGGAGTGTTTCCATTGCGTTCACTTCCATTATCATTGTGGCATAGCTTTCTAGGATTGTGTGCTTATATTGTGTGTGGACAACGATGTATGTTGTGGCACGATGCTTAGGTGTACGACATGGGAATTACTTCAAGATTCTGGCTTGCCATACTTATCAAGTAAACCACAAGATCTTATATAACATTGTCAATGTTACATAAAGTCTTGTGGTTTACATGGTAAGTTTGATCATGCACTCTTGAAATCCCCTTAATCATTGTGGTTAATCACCTGGGTTATTAATAGTGTGTTGTGCCAGACTGGTCATCTTAATGAGGCAGAAAAGAATGGTCATTACGAGGACGAGAGACCTCGGGATATCTTCCGGAAAAGCAACAACGGGAGGTCTCCTAGCAAAGTAACCCTGGGAGATCTCCCGTCATTCGACTTCTGCCAACACACACTTTCAATCCATCATCATTTGAAGCCATGACAGAGCATTCAAAGCAGAGACATACTTCATGCATGTGCATGGCCATTGTTACAAAGTGACACCCAAGATCTTAGATAACATTGCCAGTGTGTTTACTAAAGTCTTGTGTTCACTTTGTAAGAATACGGACGCATTCAGAAAAGTCCTATAATGAATGTAGCTAATCACGTGGGTATCAGTAGTGTTTGTGCCACAGTAGTCTTGCGCGAGGTTCATCTCAAAATGATCGGTCAAATGAATGGTCAAAAGGATGTTCAATGGACTTCTGCCAACTAACACTTTCAACCCATCATCATTTTAAGCAGTGATAATTCAGGCTTGTGCATGGCCAGACTTACATGAAGGCCACACAAGATTTTAGATTACATCGCCAATGTGTAATATAAAGACTTGCGTTACCTTCTGTAAGTATTTGGCTCCGCTCCGAAATGTCCCGTAATGAATGTTACTAATCACTTATGTATCTGTAGCGTGTCGTGCCAGCCAAGTCCTACGCGAGGTTCATCTTGAAATACTTGAATGGCCAATAGACCGGAAGGGAGAAGGTTCAAACTAGAGAATGATCCAAATTCTACAAACTGGACACACTAAAAGACACATCTGATGAACTTGGTCAAAGGAGGACGGGAGGCCTCCCGTCGAAGGAGGACGTAAACTCGCGTGGAAAATATGGGAACTTCCTAAGGACATTTCAACCCATCATCTGAAGCAATATCAGAGCTCTCACAATCTGGGAATTACTTAAAGTTATGCCTGCCCATACTTATCAAGTTAACCACAAAACTTGTGGTTTACTAGGTAAGTATGTTCGGGCACTTTTGAAATCCCCGTAATGAATGTGGTTAATCACATGGGTATCACTTCTGTCCCGATTTATCTTAATTACCACCGGAGGTTCATACTAAGACGCATATAAGAAGAACGGGAGGTCTCCCGTCAAACGGACGACGGGAGATCTCCCGTCAATGGACTTCTGTCCACACACACTTTCAACCCATCATCATTTGAAGCAATGACAGAGCATTCACAAGCAGAGACATACTCCCCATTTGTGCACTGTCAAACTTACAGAGTGATCTACAAGATCTTAGGTAACATCGCCAGTGTGTTACCTAAAATCTCGTGTATTACTTTGTAGGAATCTGGACGCACTCGGGAAAGTCCTCTAATAAAATGATTCTAATCATTTGGGTATCAGTATTGTGGTCAACAGGAGGACGGGAGGTCTCCCGTCATGGCTAGGAAGGGAGATCTCCCGTCAATGGAGGACGGGAGATCTCCCTACATCATCTATTACTGTCCCTAGCACGATAATAATGGGGTTTACAAGAAGTAAAATTAAGAGTTGAGTTTGTATGTTCTTACCAGAAGCGAGTATGTGACAATCCTGCCACAATACACATTAACAATAGAAGAGCCTCTGGACAGAAGATATCAACGACTTGGTCGATGGCCGATGATTGGATCTCATTATTGTAGTAGCGACCTTGCAGAGGATTTTTTTGATTCGTCCGCCTCTGTATGTAGCACTCTTGGGATGTATCGATCGTCGGATGTAATGCTCCTCCGCACGACCTCGTCCACGTGATCCCACTTCGCATCTGCCATCGGAAAAATGAAATGGAAATGAACTACCGGATTTTCAAAATTCCTTGTCTTGAAAAATGTCTCCCTCTTCGATGGTATGTAGAAGCTTGTCTCTATAAGGAATTTCCCCTTTGAGGATTGAATGTACGCTATCAGCTCACGAGAGCTATCAGTATCGGTGATGACACAGAGTATGTTGGTCCTGATTTTTCTTGACCTTATGCCATTGAAGAGGTCCGCGAACTCATTCTCTGTTTTTCTAGATGGGCATTCAATGTGCTGATCATGATGAGCGAAACAACTTCAAATGTTTTTGTGGCAAACATTGCCACCGTCCCAATCTCCTGAGCCTTGTTTCCAATCTCGCACACACATGTAAACTCTATCCAGCGAACCTCGGGGCGACTCTGCAAGCATTTTCACAGCTTGAATCAAATTCAGAAATTGAAGTGGTTGCTTATGCTTTCCCGTCATTGCCTTCATTTTTGCGTTAAGGTAGGTGTTCCCGAGAGCATTCTTAAACTGCACAAACTAGGCCTTGTTGATCTCGTACTTATGTTTGATGGCCGTCCACTCCGCCTTTGTGTATGGATGTCGGTTGTCCTTCGTCGGCTCCTTAAATCCAAAACCGACCATGATATCATCAATAATGTGCCTCCTCAACTTCTTGTATTTGCAATAATCCTCAAGACTCAGAACATCAGGGTCAGGCCCAGTGTATGGATGACGCATCGACACTTTGTTCTTGAGTAACATTGCGGCAACCTTCCTAATCTGGCTGTCGTCCAAACCCTGCAGTCAAGCCACGCTAGATTTTTTTAGTGTTGGTTGCTCCTTCATGGGGATGTTCCCTTTGGGGTCAATGAGCTCGCCCTTCTCCCATTTTATGAACACTCTTGTCCAGTAATTCCAGGTCCGATCGGAGGTGAATACAAGTGGCATTGCCTCCTTGTCACTTTTCACATCCAGAATGGTTTGAGCTCTGACAATGAAATCCTGCACATTCCAGCAAGTGTAGTTATCTACCACGGGAGGTCTCCCTTGTTAACTTTCACATTCAGCCAACACTTCCAGCTAACTTCCAGCAAACAGCGAAAATCACAAGCAGCGAAAAATCACCCATTGATCAAGCTCCTTTCAAGGGTGTCTTGCATTTTGAAGCTCCTTTTGGAGTGTCTCCTGCTTCGTAATGCGGTGCTTCTCCATCCATGTCTACCAATTTGGTGACATTCTCGACCTAGAAGAGAGTCACACCTTTGTAAAGAGACCCTTAAAAACCCAACTAACCATCAAAATTTCAAACTTTGATGGTCATTTGGTTTTTTAAGGATTTCTGTACACGTGTGTGGATCTCTTCCAAATCGATAATGTCACCAGATTGGAGAATGAAGCGCTAGAGAAGCACCACATTACGAAGCAGAACACATTCCAAAAGACCTCAACGGAAGAGAAGGTGCTGGGACCGCAGATGTGGGGCTGGTGTGGGGGCGAGGAAACTGGATAGCGATCAATTATAATGTAGACATCCATTGCATCGCTGCAGTGATAGATGAATGGGAAGAAATGACAGGAGACCTCCCGTGGTCACACTCACCTTCCACTGCTGAGTCTCAACCCGTCAATTCTCATCATACTTCTGGGGCCGCTCCTTGTAATGGTAATATCTTCTGCAGTGACGGATCTTCTCATAGAAAGACGGTTCGTAAAGATTCTCCTTGTTGGGCTTGTTCAGAACCTTGGAGATAGTCACCAGTCGCAGCTCATCCGTCGAGCACACTATCTTAGCAGGCCAGGTACGTAGCGATTTTATCAGCACGTCATTACTCAGTGCCGGATCCTCCACAAGCTCCTGCAATCATCACACTTCAAATGATTAGCATTAGAAGAGAGACAATAGAAAATGGATAGTGGTACAAGCAGGCAGATCGGTTTGTATGCTTATGTTCATTTGGCGTAAGATGTATAGAGTTCTAGCCGTGGGAGAGTGGTGGCAGGATTGGGGATGAAGGGTTGGCAGGGAGTAAAGGCCATTGTATTTAGTGGCCAGGAATTGAAGGAGACCCCTGTAGATAAGTCCTAGACATCCAGGGTCATTGAGAGCTTCTTGTAGCTGTGTGCCTAGGGTGCGGGTGTAGGAGGTAATTAGTGGGATATACCTATGCCATAGCTATCTGTTGGGTAAGGGCGTTGGGGGTGCTGGTGGGTAGATCGCATATGCATTTAGTGAGTTGAATGAAATGTTTGTCGATTAGTTTGATATCTGGGAGGGAGAAGGGTGCAGCGTGAAAAGAGTATTGGACTTGAGGTTTGAGTACAGTTTGAATGAGAGAGAGTTTGGGGCGGATAGAAACTGAAGATTGGCCATGCTTCTGTCAGTTAGTTTAGCGATTGTAGTGGATTTTTGTAGGTTCCAAGTAAGTGAGGGGACAAGTTGTATGCCTAGGTAGGTGTAGGGTTCGTCAGGGCCTAAGAAGGAGAAGTTTTTATTTTGGTAGTGGATATGCAACTTACAGTGTGAGGCAGTCGTAGCCTTAGTGAATTTGCTATAATGGGTAGCTGCGGTGACAACGCATTTGTGGAGGCTGAGTTCCATGCCAGACCATTGGTTGAATCGAGATAGTTTGTCCACTTGTCTATTGAGATGTTGAGGGTTATGGGCTAGGACGGCAAGATCATCTGCATAGGCTGCAGCAGAGATGGTGTTGTCGGAGGTTTTGTAGCGATAGCCTAATTTGCCGCGACCAATCCATCTTAGGAGGGGCTCCAAAAAGATGATGAACAGATATGGGCTTAGGGTGTCTCCTTGAATAACACCTCTTAGAATTGGGATAGGGGGGGGTGGAACCATAGTATGAGCCAGAATATTCTGTGGAGCTGCCAGTATAGATGTTGCCAATGAGTTGAATGGCATCAGCTGGGTATCCTAGGTCCGTCATAATGGCTAGAAGTTGGGCGTGATCTAGAGATCCGAAGGGGTTTCACAAACAACACCGTCCTTTTATGGCAAACCACCACGAAGACCCTTGACTCCTGAGTGAGTCCTATGCCACCCCCACTAAGACCCACTAAGCTACCACCACCCCTCGTGGAACCAGCCCCACCGCAACCCGGTGTGCGGGGCTCCACCTAGTGAGCGCCTTCGCCTCCTTGAGTGCCTTGGGCACTCAAGGGTGCTTCAGCCCCGTACCTATTGTTGCCACTGCCCCCACCACAGGGGCAGCCCCTCTTGTGTCCCGACCCCCCTGCCCTCAAGGCAAAGGGCCGCGACACACACCCCTACCAACAGGGAGTCGATGTCCTCATCGATTTGTCCATTTTGTAGAAACTAACATCCAAGTTGTGGCGTCCCACATCAAGGAGTTTGTTTCCGTACCATGGCGTCCCATGGCAACGAACCAAACCCCCACTTGAGTCTACTCTCCACTAGCTAGTTCGGCCGACTTCCTCCAAGTCCCGGCCAAGGGTGGAGCCTCTCTAGCTCCACCCAGTGCACTCTTCTTGGCCCACTTCAAGGGCAAGGAACGATCCTCCCCGAGGATCGAATCGCCTTACTGCAACAATATTGCTTGCGATCGCTCATGATGCCGCTTTTTGGCATCACCTTGAGCAAGGGTTCACCTTGAACCCTTTTTGACTAGGAAGATAACCTTGAATCAACCGTGCGCCCCAATCACTACAGTTGGGTCCGCCTTGGAATGCTGGCCTGAGGTACGGGAACACGCCGAAGCCGCACTACGACTTTGTCCCGAGGTTATATGATTATAGTACGTGAACGGAAGCACGTAGCTTCCGCGTTAGCCTGCACTACAAGACAACCCCCTCAGTAGCGCAGTTATAGTACGCGCATGCGCCAGGTGCGCACTAGCACGTGAACTCCCAAAGAAGGCGCAAGTTTCCTTGCCCCTTGGATGGGAGTCACCCGATTTTGGCACTGCGCAAATACACGATTAATCCAATTTACCTCTCCCACTTTTGTAAGCTAGCATGCATTCTACACACTAGCCAACCATACCATGCATCACCATTCCAAACAAAATAGGACGCACAACATTTGGAAACCATTTCATTTATAAACAAAATGTTGTAGGTCGGAAGGCCGTGCTCATCTTGAGCCTCGTCCCCATTTTCTTCCAAAGTGCTCTCCAAAATTTACTTGTAAACTTTGGATCGCGGTCCGAGACAATATCCTTCGGGAGTCCATGATGCTTGAAGACGTGGGCGAAGTAAAGTCGCCCCGTCTCTTGCGCCGTTGCCGTCTCCTTGGTGGGAATGAAATGGCCCATTTTACTGAACCTATCCACCACCACCATGATTGCATCGAATCCTTTTGACAGCGGCAAAACAGTCATGAAATCCATCGAGACACTTTCCTAAGACCCCTCTAGAATGAGCAAGGGTTGTAACAGCCCCGCTTGCTTTTTGTACTCGCTCCGGTTTTGTTGGCATGTGGTGCATGTCTTGACATACTCCTTGGCCTCATCCCTCAGTTTGGGCCAGAAATACTCTTTCTTCAAGAGTGCCACGATGCGCTTGGCTCCACCATGGCCCGCAAGCGGGCCATCATGACATTATCTCAAGAGACTATCTCTGATCCCTCCCTTCGGCACGTAAAGACGGTTTTGCTTGTACCGGAGCAGTCCATTGTGCAAGTGGAACTACGATTTAACCCCCAACCTCAAGTCCCGCATCACGGACTTTGCCATCTCATCCTTCCGGTAAGCCTTCCAGATCTTCCTTTGGAGTGCCGTCTCGCCCCTGTACACCAACATGAGCTGCCGCTTTTTACTTAAAGCACCGGCCACCACATTGTCCCGTCCCGGTTTGTACTAGATATCCACGTCGAACACTGCCAAAGTGTCTTGCCACCTAAGTTGTTTTGGGGACAACTTAGGCTGTGTGGAAAAATACTTCACCGTGACATTATCCGTGAACACCTTCACCGGGTTGGAACCAACATAGTGGCGCCAAAGCTCAAGGCAATGCACCACCGTCTTCATTTCTTTCTCGTGCGTAGGCCACCGTCGCTCCACTTCATTCAGTTTCTTACTTTTGTAAGCCACTGGACGTCCATCCTGCATGAGCACACCCCCAATTGCGAAGTCTGACGCATCTGTATGAATCTCAAGTGGACGGTCGAACTCCGGGATTTTCAAGACTGGAGCTCCCGCCATCCGCTGCTTCAACTCGGCAAAAGCTTGGCCACAAAAGGTGTTCTATACCCATACCTTGGACTTACACAGAAGGTCTGACAGCGGCCCCGCGATCTTGGCGAAATTTCTCACATGCTTTCGGTAATAAGAGGCGAGTCCTAGGAAGGATCGCACTCCCGGGACCAAAGTTGGAGGCTCATAGTCTAAGATCGCCCTCACCTTTCTGTCATCCATTTTGATCCCATCCTGTGTAATCACATGCCCTAGGAACTCCACTTTTGTGACCCCGAATTTGCACTTTGAAGCTTTGGCATACAGCTTCCCTTCCCGCCGAAAGCACAGAAACAGAGCAATGAAAACACAACAAGCATAAAAATGTCATGTCCTGGAAACTAGTAGGTAGAATCCTGGAAAGAAAAAGAAATCAACCTCCGTTTCTTTACGCAGGCGTTCCCGGATTTAAGGGCCTGACCCCAGGGCGATACGATGTACCCCAGATGTAGGCCCGAAAATCCGGGAATGCCCCACACGAGGGGGGCATTACCCTATACATAACCGATTTTTAGAGCAGCCTCGTTGACTTGGCGTGTTTTTATTGGATTTGAGGAGGGGTGCTATATGTGGTATTCTACGACCTACTAGATTTTAACTACCTACTCGGCTCGGTAGGTCCTGGCTCCCTGCTATATCCGGTGGTGCTAGATACGTACAAGGGTTAAACTGACTGGCTCACTGCCCTAAAAACCGGTTATGTCCGGTAGCGCTCCAGAGGAGCCCCTGCTACCGGATATAGCAGGGAGCCAAGACCTACCGAGCCGCATAAAGGATTTTGGGGGCAGATTCTGCCATTTTTTAGGCAAATTAGCAAGCAGAAAATCGACGCTCCACGGCGCTGGCGCATTCTGCATTCCTAATCGGCTGTTTGACTCTCCTATTCGGCAGATTGACTTTTAATGGCTCATTATGGCCTGCAACCAATCAGGGCCTCGCAGAATCTGCCCCCAAAATTCCATTACGCCAGTGAAGGCGCCCCCTAGGGCGCATTATGGCTCCTAGTGAGTCCTAGGTCTCCGGCCTCGCCCTAGTGACTCACTAGGAGCCATAATGCGCCCTAGAGGGCGCCTTCACTAGTACGTTAGGGGCTCCTCTCGAATGCTACCTAGTCCATTACTTCCCGGGGTGACCGTTTCCCTCCGGTCAAAGGCCGGTTTTCAGGTCGACTTTAGGGTAGAAAGAGTGGCCTTCACAAGTTTGGTGCTCACGCTCTGGAAAGCACACCGCGTTGTGATTTTATGTGTACGCGGAGATTCTCAATGAGATAGGCAGAGACACTCTTGAAACGGCAGAGTGCCCAAAAGTGTGGTGTAGGCCGGAGCGACGAACAGACCTGCAGGAAGGTGGAAGGTAGTAGTAGGAAGAAGGAAAGATTCCAGGTTTCAAAGTGTGACGGCAAAGCAAAAAAACATCTTGAGCACAACGGTGTAAGATTGAATAAGATAATGGATGCTTTTAGAAAGCAGTTGGATGCGCTGATGGGGGCAAATCGCAATGGAGATGTCCAGGAAGTGAAGAGGAACTACTATGACCGTGATGTGTGTCGGCTGTACCTGACTGGACTCTGCCCTCATGACCTCTTTCAACTCACGGTAAGGTCTGGGAATGTCTGGTCTAGATCTTGAATCTTGCCGTGAGGGACTTGTGGATGGAGGGAATCCACCGGGTCTTCAAAGTATGGCAGATTCGTTTGTGGTGTAAAAATGTTCAGGACCAACCAGCTCAAATTGTCCTTATTCAGTACGCAGTGCCAACTTTAGTTGTCTTTGAGCCAACATTTCTTGGGTTTTGGGGAGCTCTTCTGGTGCTGAGAAACGTCCCTGTGAGAGGATCGAGTCTCCTGATAGGTCGATGCAATTTAATGGTATACTATTAATCGTCGGCTTGCTGCAACCAGAGTCTGAAAAATAGAGTGGAGATTTCTACGAGTCAAACCCATGTAAGGAGTGCTCTGTATGGTACATGTTGAGGTAGTTTATGATGCTCCGTGTGAGATTAAGCTGTGGATTATGATACGTCAGAGGGGTTCAATCTATGCAAATGAGTACATCCTTTGGACATAAACAAATTTGTGTGTAAAATGTATGAAAGTGACAACCTTGAGGGGATTTTTGGAAACGACATAAGTTTTGTTGTGGTATGGGGCCATGAATAGGCTGGTGTTTTCTACACCTACTCTGCCTTTCTCATTGTGGAGAAATGTCCTCTGTCAGCAATGTCCGTGGGAACTGAAGGTTGTCCTATTGAATGAGGGTCACAAAACTTCGACTTCAGTCCTATCCTTAGCATGAGTTACTTCATTATGTATGGGAATACAGTGAGCTGAAATATGTGCTTCAGTAGCATCATTTAGGCCTACCTACAGCTTGGAGATTTCACAGCAATTAGTAATTAAGGCCCTTGTTGTCAGTTGTGAGTGGCTAATTAGTTATTGGTGTACCTTCTTGCGATTGATATTTCATGGTCTTATCTGGATGTCATGATATGTATCACGAGCTAGACTTGCCTGAGCCTGAATTCCCCCTATCTCAGTGTCATTTATTGTCATGTTTCAGAAAATGGATTTAGGACCCTGCTCCAAGGTCCACTCCTTACAACTTCGAAGAGAGTATCCTTGTCAGATGCAATGGTAAGAAAAGTTTTTGCAGTTCTAGACTGCAGTACCTTGCTCTTACTTGCTGATCCTTCCACTTTTCACAAATATCCCTGTAAGCCTTGAGGGGCATTGCAATTGTTTGCTATATCAGCTTGTCATCTAACAAGGGCTTAATTGTGTACCAAATCTGAAGTTGTACTTGTCAGGTGCTTATATGGGAAGTAGTTGTCCAAGACTTAGGAAAATTTGGTGAAGTACATAAAGTAATCTTAGACCGTTACATCTATTTCAAATTTGACGAGTGATTTTTAGCTGTACATGCCTCAATGGACTGTTAACATACATGACTTATGTTGGGTTTCTTGTGCCCTGTCTTTCCATGATGGAATGTGCTTGTTTTGCATTCGGAGGTAGCATTCTGACTCTTCGTTTGGTGACTTTTCAAATGCGACTTCAAAGTTTAGTGCGGATCTTACATAGATACATGTGACTGATGGGTGCAATGGATTCCTGAGTGCTGTGAGGGTGCATGTTAGTTGCTTCAAATATGCCCAGCTAGCGGTCGTACCTTAATGCAACACAGATATGAAGAGGGTAAAGCAAAAGGAAAGGACAACTACGACAGGGACCTAGAGGACTGCTTGGAGAAGCATATCATTGAATGTGACCGCAAGATTCAGCGTGCCCTGAAACGCCTGGAGGATGACGATGCCGGAGCCGCCACTGCTATCGCAGTCTCTGAAGTTACCAAGGTCAGTGTTCTGTCCCCTTCCCCCTCTCAGCTGAAGAGAATTGTGCTTAATCTAGGCTCAGCAACAAGTGGGTCAAAATTGGTGCCCACCCTCACTGTCTTGTGTGGTAGATTTGAGGACCAACAACAAGAACAACTGTTTATAGGCTGTTTCTTTTGAGTTCTTGAACACTGTTCAACACACCAGGAGACTGCTTTCAGTGGTTGCAGCATTAAAGGTTGACATGATTTGGTAAATACGTTAGTTGGATAAATTAGCATAACTGTCCATTCACATCAAAACATGAACACTCGAACATGTCTTTGGCCACATGTCTTCGAACATGTCTTTGGTCACTGAACATGTTTGAACATCAAAACATGTACTTGATGGCCGTAGATTCCCGTGCTTTGTTTCGATGAAAGAAGAGGTACTCTTATCTTTGTGAGTGTGAAGAGTCACCAGCTGTCTCTGGTTGTGGAGCTGAGGTTGTTGCTGGCCTGTGGGTTACCAACCAAATGATTATGAGGAGATTTCTATGAATTTTGGAAGTGGCATGCAGTAGTTTTTATGCATTCCTTTAGACGTGTTGGTTTTGAAGATCAACAAGAGGAGTTTTCAATGTGCATGTGAGCATGATCAGTGGTGACCCTGTCCTGTGTTCAGGTGTCTGAAGTTGGAATTATGGTGATTTCATGAAGGTTAATGCATTCGTCTTACATTGGGTTGCTGCTTTCATGCTTCAGTCACCAGAGGCTTTGGAGTACACAAGGCAAATCAAGGAGAAGATGAAAGCTGCGGAGTACATGGGTCAGTCTGTCCTTATGGAAAGCTAACATGCCAATCCATCTCTTTGAAAGCAAGTGTTTGTACCTTGTTTCTGCTGTGCTTGTATGCACCAAGTAAGTAGGGTCAGCTGTTATCGTGCTAGGGACTTAACAATTCTCAGCTGAATCAGATGTTGTTTTCTGTGCACTGGTTTTGTAGATCTGGATGGGAAAGCAGACGACAAAATTCGGATAATGGAGGAAGTGGAAGATCTTCGTTCTAAGCGAGCAGATAAACAGGTGTGTCCTCACCCTTCAGGCTTGGGTTTTTACCTTTTAGAGTTGTTTTATTTGGAGGTTAAATATCTTTCACCTTTTCTCTACAGTTTTCTTTTTAGCAAGGAAATGGAAAGCACCCCAGATCATATGCATAAAGCGAAAAACCGGTTAGAACCAGTTTAGGGTGGGTTCTAAGTTACTGCATTTGGCAAGCCAAGAAATGCTGACCCTGGCAGGGCCAACCGGAAGAGAAACCATTTAGTGCATGTAGACGAGAGGAGGGTTGTTGAGCAAAACTCTTGCCCAGGGAAGAAACCCTAACCAAAGTGGGAGGGGTGGCATAAGACATTCAGCCCCTGGAGCACATGAGTGCAAAGATTGTAACACTCACAAGTCTGGGAGGGTCGACCAAGACAAGCTGACCTGTTCACTTGGCATCAAGTATGGGCACCAGTGGGATTAAGAGTAGCCAGGAAGTCAAGCTGCATGCCATTCCAAGTCCAGCAACAGAAAGCAGAGAAACTTCCCATTACAGCCTACTAGTAATGGGGGTTTTTGTGTCTTTTCTCTCCCTCTCTCTTTCCTTGAATGTGGCTCTTTGTAACAGCACTCAAGAATTGCCTGATCCTGTTATTCTGTTCAGAATTTTTTGCTTAGAACAGAATGGAAAAACGGAGAACGGGATGACTCCTTAGAATGACTCATTAGGGTGTTCCCTAGTCTTAACCTACAGCAGCTGCCCCATAAGGTTAGAAGGCCTTGCTGCTCTTCTCAGTTGGAAGAGGGTAGATGAGAGCTGAAGGAGCAGTCACCTTACTACTGAACTATGGCTTCAAGCAAGGTACTCTTTCAGGCTCTTTATGTGCTTAGTGTGGCAACACAAAGAGAGTGGACACTAGGAGGAACTTACATGGACTTGACTAGCTCTAAGTTGAATCTCTGAATAATTTTCCAAATCAAGAACCTCTATATGTGCCTCGAGCACATGGCCTAGTAACACCTCCCTTTTGGGAATGGGTGCTTACTGTCATGAGACCACCACCCCCTCCCTCTGGAGCATGGGCTGATATTGATGCTGCTGAGCCTACTGCTGGCTGAAATGGCTGAAAGGACCTCCCTTAGCTCTCTTCTCTTTGCTAGTATGACCTTGTGCAGGGATGACATTGGTGAAGTGGTTTAAGCAGGGGGTTCCACAGGGATCACTACCTAAGTGACCTACTCCTTTTGACTCCCTTGCAGGTTTTGTACCAAAGTGGGGTTTATGCTATTGGACAGGATACTTATTCGTTCATTTTGGAAATCTATAGCATGCAAGAGGGCCAGCTGTTCACCTTGCACATCCTCACTAACTCAATTCATATGCTTGTGGTGTTTTTGGGACGGGTGCAGGTGAGGGACACTCTTCTTCTAAGAATTTTTGAGTTCTTGTCTGAAATCACAGAGCTGGATGTTTTGCAGATATGAGAAAGCTGCTCACTTGTAGTGCACTTCCTACTTCTATGGTTTAAGCAGGGGGTTCCACAGGGATCACTACCTAAGTGACCCACTCCTTTTGACTCCCTTGCAGGTTTTGTACCACAGTGGGGTTTATGCTCTGCTATTGGACAGGATACTTATTTGTTCATTTTGGAAATCTATAGCATGCAAGAGGGCCTGCCGTTCACCTTGCACATCCTCACTAACCCACTTCATATGCTTGTGGTGTTTTTGGGACGGGTGCAGGTGAGGGACACTCTTCTTCTAAGAATTTTTGAGTTCTTGTCTGAAATCACAGAGCTGGATGTTTTGCAGATATGAGAAAGCTGCTCACTTGCAGTGCACTTCCTACTTCTATTGTTGCTTCGTAAGGCAACAATAGAATAGGCAGATCTGTTTGTGAGAAGGGCCTTCCTATTATGCATCTGATTGCCCCATATAGACCTGAAAACTGGTTTTCCAGCAAGGACATGCAAAGGGAGGTAGGGAGGCAGATCTGGGTAGAGACAGTTTTGATGGTGCCTAAATTAGGCTGTCTGACCTCGTTAAAGAGAGGTAAACACCACACATTGTGTTCATGCTACGTAACCCACTCTCTCTCTAGTTTTGCTGACTAGAAATGGTTGGCCCCCTTGCACCTGGTTTTCTAGGGTTCTCATGTTCTTGTCCCATGCTGTTAGGGCTTTTTGTGGAGATTATAGAGTCTGCATATTTGTTTCTTCCCTCGCTCACTACCACAAATGTACAAACAAAATAATTTTCTACACGTGTTGATGAGTTAAGTCCAGCACTCTCTGTACTTTCAATGCTTTCTGACGTACTCTATGTACTTTCCTGTTGGGGTATTAGTCTCCTGATGAAATGTCTGGATTGGTGTATAGGCTATGTCACTACTGGAGGCCTTCAACAAAGACCGTGCATTGATGCCACAACCTCTCTCAACCCCCCCTCCATTGGCACCCTTGCCAATGTTGGTGGTGCTACCTCCTGATGCAAGGACACAAGAAATGATAAAGGAGAAGTTAAAGAAAGCAGAGGAACTTGGTCAGTTCTTTCTGTGAATTATGTGAAAAAGAGTTTATTCTTTTGTTCTATAGGACCTAATGGCTTAATGTTGGTTGCTTTGGGTTTCTTCCAGGATTTGAATAATTGGAGGGCACCTCTGATTGATTGTATTGTAGAGTATAACAGGTGACAAAACAATGAGGCTGATGTGGGCAGGTGAGCTAGGGATGGTGGATGAGGCACAGAAAGCCATGGAGGAGGCAGAGGCTTTGAAAAAAGTAAGTTTTGTCTTCCTGTTTTAAGCATCCATGCAACATTCGGACATGACCGGCAGACATTCATTTTACGGGAAATTGTTCTGCAGGCGTAAACAACAAACGTGTGTATCTGAACATTTGTCGTTTTGTAATGGTCAAGGTGATGTGTGAATTTCAATTCCTTGTACACTGATGTTCTGACAATGAGGGAAGAGACTGGTGCTGACAGCTTGATTGGCAGCTTGGAGCAAGACAAGAGGCAGTAATGGATCCCGCCAAGCTACTCGCTCCTGATGTCCGTATTGTATGTGGTGTTTTCTTCTCTGTAAAACTGTTTCTGATTTATTGCTGAGGCTTAAGTAAACTCTATGATTGTAAGCATGTTTCTTTATCGGTAGCTCACCAATTAGGTTTCTTTGTACTAGCATATGTGGGTGAATTTCTTGCAGCTGGCAGAGATAATACCCACTTATGGGCATGGCAGCTGCAGTTGGACGATGATTCAAGTGCGTGAATACAGATAACCACCGGCAGAGGGACTTAATGGTTGTAAACTCAACTGTAGAACAAATAGAGGAGGAAAGTACTGTAGCCAGCAAATTTGTGGAGTTCTAGCTTAGAAATGGTTTCTAAGGTACTGAGTCCATGCAGGCCGACCAGAAGCTTCGAGTCTGTGACATCTGTGGAGCGTTCTTGAGCATCTATGACAGGTAAAACAGGTTTTAGTCATGTTATTGCTTTTTGAATTTGCACTCATTTGTGTTTGACCATGTTGCTTGCTGATCTTTTGGATCCGGGAAGTGTTGTAACCATCTGGTTGCTGGTTAAGGCACTTGTGAAGCCACAGCTTACGATGATATACCATGTTAATATTATCCTAGGGCATCTGGAACTGAGAAAAGCCTGTGTCAAGGAACATTCTGGCTATTCTTGTTGAGGGTGAACATTTGGTTCTCCCGAGCCTAGAAGTGTGTACAAATATACCCCACGTTAATCACCAACGTTGGTGTTTGGCAGCAGAGTTGTTATGGGTCTTTCAAGATGATGATGGCATTCCACCATGTTGACTGTATGTATTATGCAGCTCAGTTTTCTGCTTACACATGTCTTTCACTTCGCACATCATAGAGTCGTTGGGCATTCTTTTTGGAAGCCGTTTCTGTTAAGCTGGGTCTTGAACTTGGCATGTTTTGATGCAAAAGTTTGTTTGGAAGCTTGGCTTGGGGTTCTACATCCTTAAGAACAAGTAACTTTTTCCAGTGAAGACATCAGATGGCAACATTGAATAAGTTTCTCTCATCATTAGTTTCTCCAAGCCCTTTTTTATCATCCAACTTCCCAACATTTGAACTATTTTTTTGCTTTCATCAATACTTAGCAGTAGCATTTACACGTCAATGTGACCTACTCAACATGGCCTAGTGGTAGGTCATGTTCACTTCTAAAATGGTTGAATCAACAATTGAGTTCTTTATCTTTTTAATCGTCAACAGAATCCTGGTGCACCTTTGGTACTGACGAAGCTTAGTATTTAGTAACATCTATAGCAAACTAGCATCCACAGCAAACCAGGCAAGAGTATTTTGTTGAGATAGATGGAAAGGAAATTGAAATGTGGGTCCTTGCAAGCCGATTCCACTCTCGCATTGTAGCACTCGATGTTCTCTAGTATGCGTACTTTAGAGATGAATAGTAGATTGTTCATCATGGCTGGTTCCTTGGTCTTAACATTCCAGTGATCGGCGGTTGGCGGACCACTTCGGCGGGAAGCTGCATTTGGGATACATGCAAATCCGTGAAAAGCTGGTTGACCTGAGAGTAAGTTAGTTCAATCTGTACCTGCCATCTTGGAATGTCCTTCTTTGGTTTGTTTTCAAGGATTATGTTTGTGTCTTTCTTTGGACTATTCTCCCTCGGGACATGAGGGTCTCTTCTTTGTTCATCAGGTTCTTTAATGATCGGAGTTCTGAAGGTTTCTGCAGTTCGTTCCTCCCCTATTGCAATAGGAAATGCCAGTGTAACAGTGGTCTTGTAAGCGCAACTGTAAGCAAGGTTGTTTTGAAACATAGAGAGCGTTCCTTGTTTGAGTCGGTCTCGCCCGTGACCCTGGGCATGATGTATGTGAAGGCAAGGGAGCAATGAGAGTTTCAATGAATTTCTCGTAATACAGTTTGTGTTGTGGTCAACAGTATAGTCTCTCAGCGATTGCACAGACTACTTTCCTGGAGCACTACATCCATCAACTAACGGTTGACTGTATGAACAGTTGTTTTTTTTAATTTGAGGGGGCCATAGAATCTACTCATAGGACTTGGTTCACTAATGTGCTCTGTCCTAGAAGTCCTGGCTAGCAATTTTGGCAGCCTTGTCCACGTGGTTGATTAAGCTAGCAAGGGTCCACACAGAAAGGTGGATGTTGCTACCTGTTTGTGCATATTCGGGAGAAGAGTGTTATGGAGAGTCCGCAACTGTGTCAGCTGGAACAATGCGATGAAAAACCAGAGTTTGAGCTAGTCACTCGCAGGCTTATGGAATGTAATTGGTGTCCCCACTTGGCAGCTTCTATGTCAAGTAAACCAAGTTCGTCCAATCACCTCTACTGCGGTTTACCTGTCCTACCAATCAACAGCTCCTTCGGTGCACATTTTGTAAGACCTCGTGCAACCCGTAATGGTGTTATTTTCTCATGAATGGACGGGTGGACAGTCATGGAGCTGAAGCAAATTAATTGTCTGTAGTTCAACAGTGGCCTAGAACATCCCTCAGAACTGAGCCATTCTCATGTAAACAGCATTGGTGAGTCCAAGCTTCAGGTTTCGGTTGGAGTTCCAATGAAGTGCTGCAATAAATTGTGCAGTAATATATGATGATGCAAGTGCCACGGAATGATAGCACATGCTAGGGTGTGAAGAACTTAAGTGTTGTCACCAGGTGTCCAGGCCGATGTCCAGATTATTGACAGTGTCAGGGTGGTCTGGGGTCTGTCTTGACTCTTGGTTGGAAGGTTGGTGAATAAAAGGCCAAGGATTGGCTTTTTTGCAGATTTGAATGGGGAGGAAGGGCTGGTGGTGTCTTGGCTCAATCTTCCTAAAGATTGTCCAGTCTTTAAGACACTTTAGGTGGTCCTGCATTTAAGTCACCTATATTTTGTATTTCATTCTCTACCGTAAATCCAGGGGTTGGTGTAAGGGTCAACTACAAACTTGTGTCTATTGTTGTTCAATCTTTGGGTTAGCCAATTGGGAAGGATGATCCTGCTGGGCATGTGAGCGACTGTGAATTAGGATATCACCACGTCCGAGGTGCCTCAAAGTTATAAAAGGATGTGTAGTAGCCGCTATGGGCTAGGTGATCCAAATATGAGGCACTGAGGCAGTCTTTGTCTTGGTTGGGCACTTTCTTAACGCATGTCTTCTTCAGGGGTGAAAGTCTGTTGAGCTTGATGTGAGCCTGTTATGGGAGGCACATTTCACTTCTCGTGGATGATGCTTATAACATTTCGTCCAACTTTCACTCCCAACAGAGTACCACCACTCTCCCTCTTCTGGCCCGGTTTTCAGTCTTTTGAGATCACATCTAGGAGAAGAGGGAACATCGCGTTTCACGTATCATTGCTGATTTCAGTGTTTTGGATGAGTATCAGGCCGAGAGGAATAGCGTGCGAAGGCCCGAGGCAGTAGAGGAGGAGAAGTAAGTGACATTCTGTGACATTGGACTCAATCAGACCATCACTAGCTTTCTAACCTCTACTTCTTTGCTGGATGATTCTCTCATTGTCTCCCAGCAACCGCCTAAAATCCTGTATAGTTCTTTGGCAATTGCCTTATTGAAGTCGCAGCATTTTTTGGCGAAACCATGAGTCAGGCCTTACCTTAAAGCAACCTCTGTGGGCCTTGGATGATTGCATTTGGGCTGTGGCTGTATACTAACAGGTCTAGACTTGACTCTGCCATCTTAGCCATAACATGGGGCATGAATGTTATGCCTGTTCTGGAAGGTGGAGAAAAGGGGAGGAGAGGTGAGGAAGTGTTAACCCCAGCTTGAGAGTGTGCGGAGCCCACTATCTATGCTGATGGTATTTATGTGAAGGAAGCATGACAAAGAATGCAGGGTGTGTTCATGTCTTGCAGTACAGGCATTTACCTTTTAGACAGATTTCATCGTCTTTACTTGATGATACTGTCTGTGTGTTGAGATGCGATGAGGTCTCAATCCTTCTGTTTTCATGTGAAAGAGATGAGATGGATAGGTGAGAAAGAGTGTGGCCCCTTGAGCTTGTGTGTCGGTGAGAGGAGAGCCTCCATGCATGGGAGTGACTTGGCTTGGGGTATGTATATGCTATCTTGAGACTGGCATCGTGTGTTCTTTTTGTACCAGACTTAGAGAACGGGGTCCTAGCAAGGATCGGGGTCTCAGCAAAGACAGAGAGAGGGAGAAAGATGGAGAGCGTGAGAGGGAACGTGTAGATCGTGAGAAGGAAAAGGAAGCAGAGAAGGAACGTGAAAGGGAGCATGAAAAGGAGCGAGTGCGCGATCATCGCAGTGGAAGGGAGAGGGACAGAGGAGATCGGGACAGGGGGAGAGAACGTGGAAGGTCAGATCGTGACTATGATAGTCGAACTCAGCGCAGGTAAGATGCGATTTTAGTTGATAGTATGTACTGCAGCTTAAAAATTATTTGTTTTCTTAGCACATTGCATGTGGGACTTACTCTGAAGTGTCGCTTGCTGAGGTCGGTATCATCTTAGACTTGAGCTATACTCCATGGAGATTCATGATGAAGAAACAATCTCTTTACAAGACATTGGATGTCCAATGCAGGTCACGTTCGCGCTCAAGGGAGCGACTGAGAGACAGGGGTGATCGTTATAGGTAGGCCTCATCCATGTGAAGGTGTTCAGTAAAGCCAAAAGAAGTTTGTGTTCACATGCAGGGGGAGAGTATAATGCATGTGTGTAACTCAGTACTTACAAAGTCAACTTGATTGATTTCAGGTCTCAGATTGGGACTCTGGGAAAGGTTCAGAAGCGTTGTCAGGAAAATAGTTATGTTCCTGGTTCAGAGTAACCCAATGGTTGAAGTATGTTGTACATTTTGGGATCATGTGGTTGTGGGAGTTTGAAATTATGAGGGAGGAGTTTTAAGTTTTGAGTAGTCTAGTATGTATGAGTCGCATCAGGTACTGATAGCCAACGACATATCCTTCTGTTGGATGATTCCTTTTGCAGGCGTAACGATAGGCATGACCGCTAATGAATTGGACCGTGGAAGACAAGTGTTTCAATAGTCTTGATTTGTGCTGTGGACCCACGAGTTTGTTAGTTGAGTTCAGTGATAGTATAATCCGATACTTCCAGTCAGGCACTCAGACCTAGGTATGCTTCTCAGTTTGAGTTGTTTGGTGCTTTCAGCAGAGGATTGTCTCTTCTTTTTACAGTGCGGCGAACTAAAGTCTGCATTGTTGGACAACTGGTCATGGTCTCACCAAAAACCTTATGGACGGACTCGATGTTTTCAGTAACACAACTCCACCTGCAGTTGTTTGAGGGGAGTTGTGCAGGTTACAGTTGAGTATGAACATATTGTAGGATGCAACAAAGGTGGAGTGACTGGGAGATTATCTCAAAGGATCCTGCACATCCTGCAAAGAGGACCCTGGAGAGGGTGATAGGAGGGATCTGGTGCATGAGACTGCATTTGGCACACTTGGGCCCACCCGCCCCTGCCCCCACTCCACTCAGGCATGAAATACATGATACATCAATCATGTAACACAGTCATCCATCATGCCTGTAGTACATGTTTCATTTAACAGCACCATTCCATCATGACCATGCGTGGAAACATGTTCATACATGGATGGTCACATATGACATCCAAAATTCAAGTTTGAACTTCTAAAATATTTAGTTAAGTTGACAAAAGTGAAGACACTGTCCCCCATCTTGTTTGCAAACTTCGAAACCAACTACAATCCCCGAACCTAGGTGCTTTCAATCATAATGTGTTACAATGGCGATGCTAATGGCATGGGACGCCTATTCGAAGTAGCCTACATTCCATGGAGTCGTGCGAGTGATTTCATCATTGGGGTTTCCTCCCATTCCGATGGACCATGCACTTTCCACAGACATCGCCAAAGAGGCTATTCGGAGGGATCTCTCCTTTCTCCACACACCAACTTTGTGCCATCCATGTAATACATTGTGTTCCTTGCATCTATGCGTCCCTTTGCTCTGTTAGTAACGGAAGGTGGTTTGAGTCGTAGGTATCACTGCTCATATATGCAGAGGACAAAACCGGTGCCCTCTTGGAGGTTACCTCCACCATGGCAGCCAAGAGTCATGGGCACTTCCACTGAGCGGAAGCCGAAACAAATCAAGACCACAAAAACCAATTCGGGGGAAGACATCAAGAAGGGTTGTATGTGTCGGTTTGTAGTGAAGCAATGTTATGTGGACCCTGACACTGCAGAGTTGGTCTATTACGAGAAGAGACACGTCAATGGAGCTAGGGAGTTATGCCATGGGCTGGCACATGAAAGTGGACGTATTGCATTAGCTCCCCACGTCAGTGAAAAAATGAAAGCAGGGGTATTGCACAACTTGCAGCTAGGACTAAGCATCACAAGATAATGGCGAAGCACGTGTGCGGTGCCGCACACTGTTTTGTGCTTCCACTTCAACATGCTTTATCACTACATGCTGGTTTACGTGCGGTTGTTTTTACAAAATAGCCTACCTTGCAAAGGGGCAGAAACAGTGTGCGGCACCGCACACTGTTTTCTGCTGCCACTCCACTATGCTTCATCAGTACATTTCAGCCTATCTCCTGTTGAGTTTAACATCAAAACCTTGCCATGTAAATGGGCAGAAACAGTGTGCGGTGCCGCACACTGTTTTCATGCCTTCTTCTCACTCTTCCTCGTCACTACTCAGCCTTTCCTTCTGTTGTTTCATACATCAAAAGCATACATTGTACAGGGGCAGAAACAGTGTGCGGGTTTCACAATTGTCTCCCATTCCTTCAACGCTTCAGATTGTGTGATGGTTTCACCCTCACAAAACTCCCTTTGTGCCTGCTCTCTCTGTTCCATGACATTCATGACACACCTTGACAGGGGGTTGTAACATTGTGCGGCGCCGCACACTGTTCTGCCACACACTTCACATACCTTCAATCCTCCCCACCTTCTCACTCTGTGTCATGCTACATCTTTATGAGGCGTCCGAAAAGCAAAAGCTGTATGCGAACAAGAGTTATAAGCCTCTGAAGTCTCACCAATTGCAAGAGCTACTTTGCGCTTGTATGTGTTCTCTGTGTCGAGCATCCTCTCCGTCCTCTCCAACCTCTTCGTAAGGATATTTCTACGGGAGGCCGACATTAGTCTCCTCCTCGGCTTCCGTCTTGCCCTCAAACGCAGTCTCCTCTTCACCCTTCCTGCGCAGGATGGGGGGCTGTTCCTCCTCCTGAAAATCGTGTTCCTACATTGCTACGCTCTCCTCATTGCCTTCTGCATCCTCCTTGCCTTCTTCGTTGACGTTTCACAATCTCATTCTCTCTCTGGCTCTCTACCTCTCTCTACCGCTCGTGAAATACAAGGACTTCCTTCTCCTCCTGCGCTGAAAACAAATGCTCCCTCCCTCACTGCCTCTAGAGCTCTCCAATTTGACGTCTGACAGTTACTTTGCGTATTGGCAAAGTGCGATGTGGACATGGGACCCCGTATTTGCATGCGGGGGTCATACACTACAAGGAATATGTGCTTTTCACACCCGACTCGCGGTTGCGATTCTGTCCGAAACGACTGCGCGTGGGACTCCAGGTTGTGAATGACGACTTGCTAGCCGTCACAGTCGTTTTTATGCCACATTGGCATAAAGGATGGAGTATACAAGTCGCAGAAGTGAACTCCGGGTTTCACGCTGATTTATAGGCTGATTTCCAAAAATCGGGAAAAATATATATTTTTTATATTAATGAAATTTGCAGTCGTGTTGACGACTGCGGGTTGGACCCCTCGGGGACATTTTTATCAATTGTAACCCATATGGCACTATTTTGAAATTACAATGACACGCGTCGAATTGCGAGCGGGACAATTGATAGGGAGCTCGGGTTGTGAGCTCAGTAAGTCGCATTGAGGGGGCCGAGGACTTAGCGAGATTTTCAAGTCACTCCTGCTCGGTGAACACAACCTCCATCTCTTTCTTCTTCCCTTCCTTCATGTATTGTGTTTGCAATGCGTGTGTGATCCTGGCAGCCTTGGAAAAGGGCAAAGAGGTCCATGTTGACATTGTCGAAGCTGGAATCGTACCAGATGTTGTTCTGGACATGCTTTGATGAACATGTATGAAAAATGTGGGAGCATCGAGGATGCCAATGGAGTGTGGGACAATATGGCCGAACGAGATGTGCTGTCTTGGACTGCGATGATCACAACTTATGCACAACAGGAGGCTTTGGAGACCTATGAGCAAATGATGAGGGAAGAGGTGAAGCCCGACCAGATCACCCCAGGTTAGGTTTGCAAGGTGTGTGCGAGACTGGGAACGCTGGATAAGGGCAAGGAAGTCCATGGGGACATTGTCAAAGCTGGAATTTTACCAGATGTCATTCTGACTAATACCCTGGTGGACATGTATGCTAAATGTGGGTGCATTGAGGATGCAAAGGGAGTGTTCGACCTAATGGCTGAACGAAATGTGGTGTCTTGGAGCGCAATGATTGCATGATATGCACAGCATGGGTACGGGATGGAGGCTTTGGAGACCTATGAGAAAATGGTGGGAAGGGGTGAAGCCCAATCACATCACCTTTATTTGTGTCTGCAATGCGTGTGCAAGCCTAGCAACCCTCATCAGTGTTGCCAACTCCAGGCTTCAGTAGTGTGCCTTCAATCGTGGGATGAACGGAAAGTAATGCATTTTCTAGGATGAAATACCCCACGTCTCCCACATTTAATCATCCCATTATGACACATAATACAACACCCTTATGTCTTTCCCTTTATACAGCCTCTCCCTCATTTGGGCATGAATGGTCAAAACCGAACATCGCTAGTATTACTCACTCCTTCCAAAGCCACAATCAGATCTTGTATGAGTACTACTCTCTAAACCCTAAACTTTGTGGAATATACTTGACATGTATTGACAAGATTAAAGAAGAAAATTTCCATGCGAGGGGGAATGGCGCTTATACCTCGTGTGGTACTTTTTTCCCTTGGACATCATCCCGATATCGGTCTTCCTTGCACTTTGGGCACTTGGTGAGACGCGAATCCTCTCCGTAGTATAGGGTTTTATCACATGGACATGCATGAAAAATCTTATAGCCCATCCCCACGGAGTCCAACACTTCACGCGCCTCTTTTCGCGACCGTGACATCTTGGGTTTCAAGTGTGGAGCAAGCATATAGTCCGCAATCGTTTGCATTATGGCAGACATCCCAACATTACTAAACAGGCTGAAATGTGTTGAAGAAGGTGCCCTCATTAGCAGTGTTTGATTTTATCAATTGTGGCTTCCAGTTGACCATCTACCCATGCAGGTTTCTTGTAGCTATCCTTCCACAAGGAATCGTAGATAATGTGGAGCTTGAAATGCGGCCCTCTTGGATGAATCTGGACTCACACTCTATCCCTGCTCCTTCACCTATCCATGCCTCTGCACAAATTATGCATACATCCTTGCCTTGTTGGTAGAAGCTGACAATGACAGCCTACATCTATTCTAGGAAACACCCAACTCAACTTATCACTCTAGTTCCTATACTCAATTTCATCTGCTACTCTTTGTAATCCAACAGACATTCACCTTTTTGCTCGATTGTCCCACCGTTGACTGGGTCAGAAAAGTATTCATTCCACAGTTTCTCCTCATCTCTGTTACCTGTTTCTGGATACTAATCATGTTGTCACATTGGCAGTATCATGTCAAAGTCACTCCAAACTATTTAAGGTTCACTCAACCAGCTAACTTGCAGAATTCAACATTTAGGGCCGATTCTGAACAGAGGGAAAAACAGGGTGAAACGTGTTGAAGAAGGTGCCTTCATGAGCAGTGCCTGATTTTATCAATCGTGCCGATGCTGCTGCGGCTTCCAGTTGACCATCTACCCATGCAGGTTTCTTGTAGCTATCCTTCCACAGGGAGTCATAGGTGATTTGAAGCTTGAAATCCGGCCCTCTTGGATGAATCAAAACCCACACTCCATCCCTGCTCCTTCAGCTATCCATGCCTCTGCACAAAACATGTATACATCCTTGCCTTGTTGCTAGCAACTGACAATGACAGCCTAGAATTCATGCAGCAAACATGACACCACATCTCGTTCAGCCATACCACCCAAACCCAGAATTAGGACAGCACTCTGATTCCATCCACTGTCACCAAAGTCAGTCCAATATCACCCCTTCAATCAAGTGCAATTATGGGCTGACTTCTCACCTATGTTGGGTAGACCCCACTATCATTTCCCGTGGATATGCCAAAACCAATGGCCCACATCTCATAGGTCTCCAAAGCCTCCTTCCCACGTCCTTGATGTACATACCCTGCAAGCATCGCACTCCATGACACCACATCTCGTTCAGCCGTAGTGTCGAATAGTACCCACAATTTGCATACATGTCCACTAGGGCAGTGTTTAGAATGACATTTGGTACAATTCCAGCTCTGACGATGTCACCATAGACCTCTCTTGATGTGGCCTTTTCTCTTGGAGGACCCATGACATGTCCGCCTCGGCTTCTCCTCGGATGGGGTCAACCCATACTCTGTCCAGTCATGTAGTCATTCCACTTGGCCGGTGTCCTTGGTGAATTACAACATCCTTCCGTATCTTTCAATGAAAAAAGGCCATATCATGTTGGCTGCCATTGTACCAGGTGATTGTTCCCATTTCATGCTTCTTATTCCCTTGGACTTTACATTACTCTTATGATCTATGGCGCAATTCGGATGCAAGATTGATGAGTGACATAATCATGGAGTAAGACGTGTAATTCATTATGTAGTATAATTTGCATATTGGTGGAGCATTGAAACAATGATGTGAATGTCTCATAGGAAAAAAAACAAGTGGCAAACATGGACACGTACTTGCGACCTCTAGTTGATGAACTTAAGGAGCTATGGAGGGGGGTCCCGGCATTGGATGCTTCACTTGACCCTATGGCCGGACAACAAAGACATCGTTTTGCCCAAAAAATCGAAGAGGGTAAAATTGCCGACCTTGGTTATTGAGCAAGCGCATGACTTCATAGTGAAGAACACCCCATCCATACATGAGTGGGAGGCAAGATACAATAACCTTGTTCAACAACAAGAGGAGGAGATGCTTGCATGGAGGCGGAACCTGTCAAGTTATTTTACCACTAGTGTGAAGTTAGCTAGGAAATAGCTAGTTTTTATATATTGACATTTGGGATTGATCCAAGTGTCAATCCAGGGGCCAATACATGTTTGGGCACCTGACTTTGTTATCTTCACGGCACATCACGGTGGGCTCATCTTTCTCGAGTTGAGCCTCACCGCGTCTAACTATGGCGCCGTAGTGTGGATTCCCCATGGCGTGGGGTGCACTTGGCTCGAGTTAATATATGAGTGATGTTTTCATGTGCAAGTATGTGAGTTTGAGAGAGTTTGTGTGCTTGTATCATTCATTTCTTTATCACTCGAGAAAGATCAACTCGAGTCTGCGAGTGCCAGGTTCGAGTTAGTTGTAGCACTTGTGTTTTCAGATCATGAAAAGCGGTTCAGCCTAGAGTGCAGGGATTCGTGCATGAGCCTATCCAAAGCGGATAGAGTGCAAAGGCGAACAGATTGCAGGTTTGCAATGGATAGAGAGGCGGTCAGTGTTGCATAGCTCAACGCTATGGCAACCAAGTTTGGGCTTCTAGTGTGAAGCGAAGGAGATGCTAGCCACGAGTGGGCGAACTGGTGGTCATCTTCTTCAGCTACAGGCCGAGTTAAGGAGCTGCAGAAATGTGGGCTGTGCATGGGAAGCTAGCATGTTGCAGGTTGGAGATGATATGATCAGCTCCAGGTATTTCTGCCCGAAATCAGTTGTTGCGGGTAGATGAAGAGCAGCCAAATGGTGGAGCTGTGAGGGGATGCATCGCAGCTCGTTGGGAGCTTCAGCTCCAAACTCATGAAGAGGTATGAGTGAAGAGAGGGGGCAGGTCCCTCTTGTGTGCAAATCAGTGCACTTGTGAAACATGTGCTGAGTTGGAGTTTCAATCTGAAACTCAGCAGTGTAAGGGCTCTTGGAGTGGCAAGAGCGGGGCTGGAAGGGCAGCAGCGAGGCGTCCTAGAGCCAGGGGATATGCATGAGAAGTGCAAGTGCACCAAGTTTGTAAAGGTGTGTATTTTTAAATTCGTTTTTGTGAGCTTCATGAAGAAATGGAGTTTGTTGGGCAGCATATTGCTTGCTTTTTGAGTTGGGGGCGCTTCTAGTGGGCCGTGAGAGCTCAGGAGTGCAGGGCGACGGGGCTGATGGCTCCGCAGAAGCCATAGCTCGTCGGCAGCAGGTGCTGGAGCAAACCCCAGCTTGGGGAAAGCTCGGGAACGCGTGGAAACGCCTGGGAACTCCTCGGGAATGCAAACAACAACCTTCAATGTGTGCATGCATCAAATATGTCATTCAATAATTACATGTATGTGCGCAACGTCACGCATGCAAAGTTTAAAACCCAAATGACATGGAGAGGGAGGCGAGAACTCCCTTGTACGAAGGGGCGAAAGTGAGTCGACTTTCAACAATCTTACTTTTGCTCAATCTTCAAATTCGATTTGGCATAAGTAATGTTGGGATGTCTGCCATAATGCAAACTATTGCGGACTATATCCTTGCTCCACACTTGAAACCCAAGATGCCACGGTCGCGGAAAGAGGCGTGCGAAGTCTTGGACTCTGTAGGGATGGGCTATAAGATTTTCATGCATGTCCATGTGATAAAACCCTATACTACGGAGAGGATTCCCCCTCGCATGGAAATTATTTTCTTTAATCTTCTCAATGCATGTAAAGTTTATTCCACAAAGTTTAGGGTTTAGAGAGTAGTACTCATGCAAGATCTGATTGTGGCTTTGGAAGAAGCAAGTAATATTAGTGACGTTCGGTTTTGACCATTCTTTTCCTAATGAGGGAGAGGGTGCGGTGCATAAAGGGAAAACATAAGGGTGTTGTATTATGTGTGCTAATGGGATGATTACATGTGGGGGACGTGGGGTATTTCATCCTAGAAAATGCATTACTTTCCGATGATCCCGCGATTGAAGGCACACTACCAAAACCCCTCATTGGGAACACTGATGAGATGACACGCCTCGCATCGGAGCCCCCCGGGAAAGGTGTGCGGGCCACAAGATTCACAAGCATGGAGGCATACTGAAGAGATGTGGCCTTTTCACTTGGAGGACCCACGACATGTCCGCCTCGGCTTCTCCTCGGATGGGGTCAACCCATACTCTGTCCAGTCATGTAGTCTCCCACTTGGCTGGTGACCATGGTGAATTACAACATCCCTCCGTATCTGTCAATAAAAAAAGACCATATCATGTTGGCTGCCATTGTACCAGGTGAGTGTTCCCATTTCATTTTTAATATTCCCTTGGACTTTACATTAATCTTCTGATCTCTGGCGCAATTCGGATGCAAGATTGATGAGTGACATAATCATGGAGTAAGACGTGTAATTCATTATGTAGTATAATTTGCATATTGGTGGAGCATTGAAACAATGATGTGAATGTCTCACAGGGAAAAAACAAGTGGCAAACATGGACACGTACTTGCGACCTCTAGTTGATGAACTTAAGGAGCTATGGAGGAGGGTCCCGGCATTGGATGTTTCACTTGACCCTATGGCCGGACAATCTTTTCAGATGAGAGGCATCTTGCTTTGGACAATGCATGATTATCCAGGTATATTATGTTCCCCATGAAGAACCCGCGTACATTCACTTGTCAAGGCCGGATAATATCGATGAGGATTGGGATTGATAGAAGTAGCGGCGACGGTCTTGTGCACCGTAGTGGGGTAGATGGCATTATGGGCCATGCACATGACAACTTTTTGTCTTTGCTAATGTGGTGGGATGTGTACAGGACTAACTGGTTGCTCGGGGCTAAGCACCAAAGGGTACCATGCATGCTTGCATTGTGGCGATGATCTTGATGCACATAGCACCCGCCATCTTCAAAGATGGTGTATCCCAACTACCGCAAGTTTCTTCCTATGAGCCATCGATGGAGAAGAAGAGAGAAATACTTGTTTGATGGCAAAGAGGAAGTACCCCCCCCCCCCTCATGACACCATTCGGGCAGTTTTGGGAGGATCGATAGAAGGAACCCCATGCGGGCACGGTCAATGAAGTGGACGTGCCCAGCATGAAGCGACTTTCAATCTTCTACGAGTTGTCATATTGGGCGGTACATATTCCACAAAAACACCATCAATATCCTTATGCATGCATGTGATATTGCACAAATTTGTATGAGTTACATTGTCACTTTCACGTCAAAATATTTGTGTAAGTATTTGTGGGTGGGGGTATATTAGGACCTGAAGATTCGCCATCTTCTAGATCACATGCATATTGAGAAGAATGTCTGCTCGTCCTTTTTTTGGGTTCTTCATGGCACGCCGACAAAGAAGGGAGTGGCTGCAAAAGGAGATTCTCTCGGTGTTAGAAAGGAGCTTGAGGAGCAGGGTCGCATGCGCCATCTATGGGCCGAACAAAATGGTGTGGACCCAAAGAGTGTTGTACGGTGGAAGTATAGGCGCGCACCTTGGCAATGGACAAAGAGGAATACAACAAAGTGAGAGCCACCATAGGTGCTATCCGAACACCAACCGGGTATGGATCATCCCTCCGTACAAAATTCAGCGAAGACACTGTCCATGGTTTGAAGTCTGACAACTATCATAATATATTGCAAGACATCTTGCCCATTGCAGTACGTGGGACATTGACTCCCGAGGTTCGCGAAACAATCTACAGATTGTGAGGCTTGTTCCGGTGGATTTGCTCCAACGAGTTGGAGTTCAAGGGAAGGTGGTTCCAGCCACATCTTGTGGGGCCCTCCGCAACACTAGTGCAAGATGGTTGTGGTTTCATGCGCGTCAATGCAAATAGGCTCAACCCTACTCATCGTCCCTCCGATGAGCCTTTTTCACGGCCTTCAGACATGGAGCAAGTTTTCTTCTCCGATGGCAAAACAAGAGGGGGAAATTGGAAGGTGGTTGTGCATGCTCAGCCCAGAGGAAGACGTATCTATCATGGTCTCGGATCTCCATGGGGTGAGGCAATTGCCATGGAGGGAGAGACTGGTCATAAATAAGTAAGTATGACGCCTCCCAAAGGGAGCGTAACTTATGGTGTCACTTCACCACAAGGGCTACTGCCTTCCAGCTGAAAGATGGATACCTTCATGACACACCGTGGTTTGAACCCACAACCACATCCAACGTGGTATGTGTCCATTACCACTAGGCTACATGCTGGTTGTCGAGACTGGTCATAATGATGCTGATGATGGAGGTTGGGTAGAGGGGGTAGAAGAGGATGATGACGCCCCGAAGAATGCATCCCCCGGACCCTATATGATGAAGCTCCAGAAGATACGGATGTTGGAGAAGGAGATGAAGACACGGCCATTGAAAACGAGGTGGAGGATAATTCGGAGGTGCCTTTTGAGAGTTGGGCCATTTATGACGATGACTCCGATGACTAAGAAGACTTGTAGCTTGATGAGGATAAAGAAGCTCTGGATGATGATGTTCAAGTTGATTAGACACGTAATCAAAGCTACATAATAATTCTTGCACCGAACTGTACCCATCCCTTTGATTGATTGTACATGTACATACATATTGTAGCTTATTTCTATGATTTATCAATGGCTGTGGCTGGTAGTCTTTCAAGAAAGAAGGCAGAGACAATGAATATGTTGGAGCAATGCATACAAATGTCTTGTCAAGAGAATTATCAAAATGAATGTCATAATCTACAAGAAGGTCCACAACAATACACTACACACACCCTCAGACCATGGTACATTACTACAACAACAAAAAGCTGCAGTGCACACACCCTCAGACCATGGTACATTACTACAACAACAAAAAGCTGCAGTGCATACACCCTCAGACCATGGTACATTGCAACAACACCAAGAGGAGCTTGTTGCAACGAAAGTTGAATTAGACATTTCTTTTGAAGAAGAGAATGTTGTGATGACAGAGACTGTTGCAATGAAAGTGACAATGGACTTTGCTTTTGAAGAAGAGAATGGTTTGACGGAAGAGACGACAAAGTTTGTTCTCACTTCTTCCTTAAGACGGTTTTTCAAAGTTCGATGGCCTAGCGCCCCCACCAGGAGAGAGGGAGAGGGAGAGAGATCGGGTTTGTCTTGTCAAAACAATAAAGGACAATATAGCCTGATCATTTTGGACAGATTGACCAGTGAAACCACATGTTTACTAGATCCTTTCAAACTTCGAAAGGATTGTCAATTTAAAGCACACATGACCACTTTTGGGTGGGGATCATGTCACTCGAGATAAGACTCACCGAGATTCTCTAGAAGTTATCTGATGTATCTAGATGTCAACGTTGTCTCCTGATCATGGATGCCTGCTACGACTTAGGTGATTATGTCAAACAACTCCTACAAAGGCAACAACGTGCAACTGGAGCAGGTGATGCAAATTGGCACCAAGACTCTGCGCTATGTAAATCATATGGAGGTGGAAATATTACTGGGGTATCCAAGAAAGTCCACCCATTACATGTCCATCACGGTCTCGATGAAGGTCATAATCTACAAGATCTGGTTTTTTTGTTTTTGATGAGCAGCACAAAAGAGAGGGAGAGAGAAGGAGAGAGAGAGAGAGAGGGGGGGGGGGGCAAAGAAAGAGAAACAGAGAGGTGGGTCCCCCCCCAGAGTCCCATCCCCCGTCCCCACCTCTTCTCCCTGCCCCTTAACTAAAAGAAAAATGCGGCCCCTATTTACGACCCCCATCCGTCGCAAAACCCCCCTTGCGACGCCCTGCCATCGCAGTGGCCTTTTTGCTCTTCATGCCATTGTGTGACGGCCGGGCGTCGCAAGGAGGGGTTGTTCCTCTTGCGACGTCTTGGCGTCGCAAGGAAGGGCTGCCTTATTGCCCTTCATGCCATCGTATATCCAAGACTGGCCCCGGCGCTGGGGGGCGAAGCTTCGGCATCGCAAGGAACGGCTGCCTTTTGCCCTTCATGCAACCTTGCGACGTCCTAGCATCGCAGCTTGGCCCCAGCGCTAGGTTGTGACGCGTGGGGTCTGTTTGCGATGCCCCAGCGTTGCAAAAAGGCGCCGCGGGGTTGGCGTCGCACGCTCAGCACCGAGCGGGGCGTGGGGGCGCGGCTGGCATTGCAAACCCCTCCCATTTGTTGTAGTGCCAAAACTGAAGTCAATGGGAGGGATGGCCGGTTTCAAAAGTGAGTTGCGGGGAGTTCAATGGGACACTTTCAATATTGTGCCTGTGAAGTTTTGTCGGAGACATTTGATGGGGATATCCTCTTTGAGCTGCCTCCACCTGGGCGAGTTGGAGGTATAGCAAGCCTGATGCAAGGGATGGACAAGAAACATGATGGACACCCATGGTGTAGAACGAAAACATCGAATATTCAAAATCACAACAACCTCATTTTCAGGAGAACGGTATGCAATGGACACCTGAGGTGCGAAAATTTCCATTGTTGGCACTTTCTTCAGTCGGGGGTTTAGAACCAAAGCGAGTAGGAGGGTATGGCCGAAAATCCATTCAAGCCTAGGGCTGCTCCTCCTCCGACAGACACTTTCATTTGCAAGTTCTACAGGCTTGTCCCATCCTGCCTGGCAGTGTGTGGTGCACGAATGTACTACGTGGTCCACTGTTTAAAAACAATGACAAGAGCTTATGTACACTTCGGTTTTCACAACCATCCTGTCTCGAAGGGGGATTACAGGGGAAGTCTTGAGACTGTGTAGAGGTTGATTAAGCAAGAGTACGAGAGCAATCCAACAACTATTCATCCTATTGGATGAAATTTATCTACTGGATGAAATCCGTTCTAGTGAATGAAAAATCTATTTGTTGGATGAAATCCATCCAGGGCTCATATTTTATTACTTGTTCTTGCTTGGTCAACAAGTTTTCCAATAGACTGGATTAAAATACAATCTTTTTAAACAATTGGGAGAAGCGATCGTGACCGTCGATCAAATAGGATCCTCATGAATGAGCCCAATAGATTTGACTAAACTATTAGTATTACTCATTATTTTAATGAGTATTTTTCTATTATTTTATTAGGACCAAAGTAGTATATAAGAGAGGCAAGCCCCCCTTGCTTCTCACTTGTGCTTTCCTTTTGCTTGTTTGTTGCTTGTTTATTTCATAGGAGCTAGAGTTGGAATCTAGCCCCATTTTTGCTTGAGGGAGCTAGGTCCTAAAGGGTTGAGCTTGTGGCTCTGTAGTATTAGAAGCAAGCATAGTGAGAGCAGGATAACTCCAGGGGGGAGCAGCCTCAACCACAAGCCTCAATCCTCAAGCCTCAACCAGTCATACAGATCCCACAACTGCCCATAGATAACATGACTGTGGAGAAGGCAGTAAGGCCTATAGTGGAGGTGGTAGATGGAGAAAAGAAGGGCCAAGGTGCAGCAGTGCCTTCAGACTTGATGGTGTGCAAGTGCACAGTCAAGTGGAGGCCATGCTTTTGGGTTACGTGAACAGAACCCTCAATTTACTAGGGATCTTATTTAAAACTCATGTTCATGTGGAGCAATTAGTAGCCCTGAGAGAAGTGTTCAAACAGGAGTTTGAGGCTAGACTTCTATCTGAGTGGGCAACCAGAGTAGATGTTGAGACAAGTCTCAAACTACAACAATCCTTAGATGAGTCTAATGTTGCCCTGCAGCTTGAAAAAGAGAATTTAATCAAGGCAGGCCTTGAGCAGGAACAACTACAAGATGCTCATAAACAACAGCTTTACCAATTGTAAGTCAAGCATGAGAAGACTCTTGCATCACTGCAAGTCATTAATGCTGGGTTGGCAGCAACCAACCAGAAACTTGTCATGCAATCTGCCACACTGATGGCCAAGTTAGAACAAGTTGATGAGGAAATCAAGAAGAAATATGGGCTGTGTGCATGGGTAGAGGCAGGAGCCTAGAGCAGGGAGAACTCATTGCGGACATGAAGAATACTATTTGTCGCAATGACAGTACCATCCAGGAGCTGAAGCTCCACAATGAACAGAAGGACCAGCAACTTATAGAGTTGCACCAAAGGGTCAAAGTGTCGGACAATGAATTCTCTGTAACTGAAAGAGCGTGGAAGGAAGCCAATAATATGATGGCTGCCTTTGCAGCCTTCAAGGACCCCTATCAGAGGAGTGTAGAGAAGTTGGAACAACAAAATGAAGCTTACAAGCTCAGAGAGGAGCAAGCTCTCAGAACTTCCACTCAACAGTTGGTGGATCAGGACATTTTGCAGCTCTGGTTGAAAGGAGGACCAACAGTGGGCAAGGTTCCAAGGAAGTTGAGCACGAAAGAAATCCAAGATTTTAGGGAGCAGATTCAAAAAGTTGCAATGACAACAATAATAATTGTCATGGTGAAGTGGCAGAATTGTAGGAGGAGGTTGGTAACCTCCAAAATCAAGTGGAGAAATTAAGCTCCAACATTGATAACAAACAGTTTGTTCCTGAGGAACAGTTGATGGCCACTTTCTTGCAAGCAAAGGCTTTGGCCTTTCCCATTCTAGCAGAGGAGGCGCAGGTCATGGTGGCACCAGGAGAGACTGCACCAGCCCACCAATAGCCCCCTCATGAAGACATCATGGATACAATATCTCTGGTAACACAAACACACCCTAATATCTGGACAGATCCTTCTGCCAATGAACCCTGCACTCTTGCTGAGCATTCCTATATTGATGCAGTAAAGTTGTCTTACACCCAAATTCCCCATGTCATGGATCTGATATGGAAGCACTTGACTCCTACGGAGTCACTAGGACATCATTACCATCTTATGCGCCACTGGTTGCCATTGACAACTCTGACTCAAATCTTTGAGTTAGATAAGCCTATTGAGGATCACCACTTTGCCCGGTGTTGGAATGAGGCAAATTATCTGCTCAAGGAGCTTCTGGCTTTCTAGGTACTTATGGTTTTTATATCCACTAAAACTAAGGAAGTAGCCAGTATTGTTATGGGCTGTGGCACTTACTATGCTGCTTGTTTTGTGCTTCGTTATCAATTTGAGCGCCAGAGAATGCAACAGAGGTACATAACTTGTTCCACTAGAAATCACTGAAATTTACCTCCAATTCTAACTCAACCATATAAGGATGTGCGTACCATGCTTCAGCATGATCAGAGGCTCAGACAATGGTTCATTTATGCTTAGACACAATTGAGAAACATAGTCTGGGATCATCACCACATTTTCGCCAAGGGGCATGAAGCCAGGAAATGGCTTGAGCATTCCGATCACATGGGCAAGCCACCCCATTACACAGACACAGACCTCAAGGCTTACACTTCGCTAGCCAGGCACAAGGTCCAGCAAGTCTTGCACCATCATGTACCAGACATGGTCGGCAGTGGGGGGCTACCCGCCACAAAAGTCAAGAGCTTGAAGGGCCAGCGCAGGGACAACGAGTCTAATACTACTGTTTCTTGTGATGAGATCACATTTGACATGGCAGAAGACTATGAACGGGGCATGGCAGATAAGAAAAGGCAAGGATCTCCTTTACCAGAGAGACTTCCACCTTATGTCAGACCAGAAGAACGGTCTGCTCTAGTCAGCAATCAAACGGCACAGTCTGCTTCAGCGAGCAGGCAGACCTCTCCACCAGCTAAAGACCAGCACAAATCTCACACACATAGCCCTCACAGAGACTCTCACAGGTCCAGGGACCATTCAGGTACTCGTTCACACAAGCATCCTACACATAAGAAGTGAACCGTGAGGGCACGGCTTTTTGAGAGGGGAGGGGTTAAGGTTACAGGGCTGCCGGACACTTAGACGGATTACAGGGTCTTGTGGGTACCCTTAATTTTGTGCAAGTCATGACACTTCACGACTTTGCTGCCGTGAGCTATCACAACTTATGGTGTTGCGGACACATGAACCGCCAGGAGCCCTCATAGTGGTGGGAGCACAGGTCATCATGAGTTGCGAGCACAGGCCTTCATGAGCACTCATGATGCGGCAGTCACAGCCTCACACAAGTCTCGAACTTGAAGATTGAGCAATAGTAAGATTGTTGAAAGTCGACTCACTTTCACCCCTTCGTACAAGGGAGTTCTCGCCTCCCTCTCCATGTCATTTGAGGGGCCCATTTCAGGATCAGCAATTGGCCTGGTTTCTTCTCCATGGGTTGCATCAGCGCCTATATGATGCATTAAGAGATCCTCCATAGCTTGCACATCCTCCTGGTTAATTCCATCCTCATTGCTGTTATCAATGTCACTGTCATCGTCATCATCGTTCGGTACTTGATCAACGGTGGGGGCGGCGCCTCGCCCACGGCTCCCACCTAATGTACTTGGGTTGTTTTCGGATGGGGTCCCCTAAGAAGGCACCGGGAAGGGATGGATGGACAAAGTCCTGATACGAACAAATGAACATACAGACATATATTATAATGTGTCATTGCAACCATACAACTTATTATAAGCAAATGCAAACAACAACCTTCAATGTGGTGCATGCATCAAATATGTCATTCATAATTACAATAAATATGCGCAACGTCACGCATGCAAAGTTTCAAACCCAAACAAAATCATTTGCCCCCCCAAGGACGCGTACACCCTATCAACCAATTTTTGTTTATTAATGTGAAAGAAAATCCTCTCATGCCATTGCACCCATCAAACGGATGTGGCTCAAGCTTCACTTTTTCCCACATGTGCTTAAATATGTGTGCAACACCTATGCAAAGATCCAGCAAAAAAAAAAACATTTGCCTACCCAACGACGCACTCACTCACCCTTGAACCCAATTTGAATTAATCGAATTTAAAAGAATTAAAATGAATATTTGCATTTAGAAATATAGGATTGCGGTTTTGAGGGGCGTAATGATTTTATTTTTTGGCTCTATTGTTCTGTACATCAGGGTTTGCACCACTACATCCATGCAAAAAATTGGACAAAAAAAAAGTGTGTTTCTAGGGTCACTTTTGCAGCTCTTTATGAAGAGTGCATGAAGTTGAAGATAACTCAACTTTGGAGTGCAAATGAGAGAACCAAATATGGGTCCAAATGACTTTTGTTTACTCCCAAATTTTGCACGCACATTGCATATGCTGTCATTAAGCATATCGCTTGAAAATGGAATAAAAAAAAAATCATGTGTAGACGAAACGCAATTTTCCGTCTCTACGACACGTAGTTGCGTTCAACACTAGAATGACCCATTGAATGAACTTGGTTCAAGCTCATATTGGTCCACATGTGCATAAGTATGTTCAGATCACATATGCAAAGTTGCAACCCCACACGAGTACAAGAAAATATTTACATTAATCGATTAATCGGATGTATACAAAGTACATCATGAGAATATCTACAATGCCCCTCTACGCGATTCGTGTCTCAAAGGAACCCTATTTCTATCATACACATCCCACTCATGCTGTAACCGGAGGTCCCAATCATCCCGGGAGAACTCGTATGAGGCAAATAGATCGCTGCCAGCCCTAATAGTCCTACTAGCACATGTGCATCCCTTCACAATATACCGACATATGACCACAAAAGCTCTCATGCCCATCGCTTCACTCGTCCCATACTACATTGGTTCTCCTAGGATGACCAAAAGAACTGTTGATGAGCCCAACAACATTGCCGAAGATATCGGGGTCACCATCACAAAATCTGATCTCAATGGGAGACAACCCCCGTCTACATACGTCCTGTCCATTGACACACAAAATGTAAGGTAGGATGTATGGGGCTTCGAGGCGTAATGTACGGAACTCCTCGAAGGTGTAGTATGGAACCCAGTAGGAAACAATCCACCATGCTATTTCTTCCTGAAGAGGAACCACAATATCATTGATCATGAATAAACCCCGACCCATAGCAGGTCGTAAGCGACTCTCACAACATACATACAGTCTATCCCAATACTCGAAACTCCACATTTCTCTCGGATGGGGGTAGGAGGGTCGAGATGATTCCCCCAACAACGAGGTTGGACGGTCCTTAGTAACATAGTCCTATGCGCTTCCCATCGGGGGCGAGGATCCGGCTCAGGCCGCCCAAGCCGAAGGGAATGAAACCTAGGGCGAAGCTGACCCCTCATAGGGGTTTTGGGGGCACATGCACGGGGAGGGGGAGGTAGAGGTGGAGGTGGTAACTGGCGGAGAGATGAAAGTGGAGGTGGTTGAGGATGTAATGCCGGAGCCAGCCGGGGGTACACCGTCGGATCAGGCAAAGAAACAGACGGGGGGGGGGGGGCAACATCGGCCTGCAAGCTGCTACTGCATGTACGGCGTGGAGAATCATCAGATGAGGACACTGGATCAGGGGGACCGCCTGAGGAAACCGGAGGAGGGGGTGGGCCTGCTCGCCGCCGGCCATAACGCCTGCGACACCTACGATACCCCTCGACCCTACGCATCTCATCTATGTGGTACTGCTAGGGGAACCAACTGGTCACATCGGGCACAGGCTCTGGCACAAATTCTGCAAGCAGACCGGCGCGAAATGCCTCATGTGCAATGTGATTGCAAGCTTGGGTATCAAGTCGTGGCTGCAATATACATAGTATAGGACACATCAATACTTATATCGTAATTTGGTTTCATGTATGCTTACCATCATACTATATTTATTAGATATACCAAATGTACTATGAATGAAGGTTAAGGAGAGGGGGTGGAAAAAGACTCACCTTTGTTGCATCCACAATCAAGTTCCTCGCGTAATGTTTTTCGACAATATGCGGTCGCCGCCTCGGTGGTCTGTTGCCGCCTGTCGGTATCCGTGCCCAACACTTAGTGCACCAACACTCAATCCTGTCGGGGGGGGGGGGGGGGGGGGGGGGGGGGGGTTTCCAAGTTGACGTGCGTGGGCGTTGTGCTCTGGACTAGCAGGGGGCTCTCACCACTGGGTGGTCCGCGAGGGGGCAACCCGCGGCGCGCCCGACTCGATCCCGGAGTGTCAACATCCTCCGTATCACCTGAAATTTGACCCCGGTCCCTTCTACGATTGTGTCCGCCAGCCTGTATTGGATCAGGTGTAACGGGTTGCTCCTGACTAGAAAACACGGTTGGAATTGGGCCCCATTCGATCTGTGGCCCGCCTGCCCTCCTCGAGGGAGACGGGTCGATGTTTCCCTCACCATCGCATCCTAATAACACACACCACCCCCACTTTCATTTCTCAAAACTCGTTGGCAGAAAAAACCCTATGTCCTTTTTCCACCCTACAACAGCAAAGGGTCGCTACGCCCCAACGCCAGGAGGCCGTAGACCCTCACAAATTCAAACTCCAAAACCCAATATAAAAAAAAAACTGTAAAGATAAAGAAAAAACCAAAAAGACCAGTCCCACATTGCCCAAGGGCCTGAGCCTTTGCCTCAGCCTCAGGAATTTCAAAATTGATAAACAAAGGCGAATCATCCCTCTGGTGAGAGAACCCAAGACAATAAATCCTTCCTCAAGTTCTGTCTTCAGGTTACCCACATCATGGAAAAATTTACTAAGACCCAGCGCTTTGCGCTTATCAGATTGAACCACTTTTCTTTTGGATGTGTGAATCCTAATTACACACCGTTTATCCTTTGAACCCGAAGACCCACAACCAAACCTAGCACCATAAAGAAAAACAAACACCTTAGCCCAGAACCATAAGGGAACAAAAAAAACAAAAAAAAACCTTAAAAACACCAAAAGGCCCTAAACCCTAAACCTACAAAATAACCCCCTGTTGCCCAGCTAACAAGGGGGAGGTTGGGGTTGCCACCCCTGCCGTGCTCATTGCCACGCCGCGGCGTCGCATCTTGCGACGCGTTTTTTTTGCTGTTGCCACACAGGGGGGTTGCAAGTTGCGACGGCCGGCCGTGGCGACCCCCATTTTCAAATTGAAAAATAGTGGCGCGGCGCCAGCCGTGCGACGGCCGGGCCGTGGCACGTCGGCGCCGCGCCATTTTGTTTTTCCTAGTGCTTGAAGCACCTGCACACAACCCCCCCCCCCCCGTTTTCGTTGCTCTTTGGGAAAGAGAGAGGTGGGACTGTGGGGCTTAAGGTGGGGAAGCTTACCTACAGAGGTCGCCCCGGGTGGTCGCAACGCGGAGACGAACTTGCCCAAGCTGCTGCGCGCCGCATAGGTTTGTTTTGCCTCCTTCATTTCTTTCTTTCTTTCTCTCTTGCTAACCTCTCTCTCTCCCTGTGTTGCAGAAACGCCGTGGAGAGGCGTCCGCAAAGGAAGCAGAAGGAGAGAGAGGGGCGTGGGGGAGCGGGGGAAGAGAGCACCGCAAGCGGGGGGGGGACGCGCCCTTTTGCAGTAGCCACGGCGCCGCAGCAACAGAGGTAGGTTTTCTCCCTCTCCCTCTCTAGTTAGTTCTTTATTGTGGTGAGTGAAAAAAGAGAGGGAAGATATACATGTCATGTCAAGACATGGACAAGACCGCTAAGGTCATTGTCATTGAAAGACAAAACAGCCCTTTACAGGGCACCATCTATCATTCTCTTTCATGTTTACAACTCATTTGAATACCCAATTACATTTCATCAGCGTCTCTGAAAAAACAGGGCGGAGGGTGGGATTCCAGGTCATTCATATCATGAAAGCACCATAGTACCACATCATCTCTCAAGAATCCATTTTAAACTCATTTCAAAAACAGATTCAGGTTTGGTTTGAAGATGATGTTTTAGAACCAAGATATAAGCAAGATTCTTAAAAGGAAGAAGAAACAACATGTAGAGCCCCCTTAAGCAGGTATAGGCCTAGAATGGTATTTTAAGGCCACATAAAATTAGTTCTGCCAAGGTGAAAGAGCAGCTCAGAAACCCCTGTTTGTTATCAAGCCATGAAACCAAATGATATGAGGGCCTTGAAGAATGTGTGTTATCTATCAAAGCCTATCCTTTTGATCCATCAGAGTCATACCAAGAGTTCTCATTTCAGAGCCAAGTATCAAGGCAGTCAAAGTAATAACTGCTATTTTGTATCTTGTATCCTTCATAGCTAAACTCCTACACATGCAAATGTGGTTGTAAAAACCGTAAACAGGGTAAGGAGAGAAGCAGATCCTCATTGAAGCAATCTTGGAGCAGGTCTGAAGCGGCATGGTGGCAGTTTGAAACAGCAGATGGCATCAGCAGCTTAGGCAGCAGCTTAATCCACACTTGCAAGAACAGAACTGCAAGCTTCAAGAAATCAAGACAAGTGAAGACCCTCACACTGTGCCCGTCCCAAAAACCCCACATAGCGATGTGTGTTAGTGAGGATGCAGCAGTAAGTGTCAGGTCTTCACAGTTGCTATCCATGTCAGTGTTGAATTCTAAAGCAAGTACAGATCACCAATTCAAGCAATGGTAAACTCAAAAAACCTTGAGTGTTTGTGTATGCCCTGCGCCATGGCGTCCAACAGATTGTCTCCAACAGAACGCAATCAGAGTAGAAGCGTTCACAGCTAGAGAGTGGCTCATACACGAAGAGAGAGCAACAGTAATCTGTAGATAAATGGGGATAGAGTAAATCCCAACAAGGAGTAAAAGCGCCGCTGCAAATAAAAGAACCCTGAGTTCTGATCAGAGCAATCACAGCTTTGTCGTCTGCCATAGAAGAATCTGTTTAACCACCACACTTGCGCATCCCAAGAGCCAGCAATCACGAGTACCATGTAGCAGCAGGGAGCAGCTTTATACGCGGCATCATCAAGGTTCACTGAAGCACGAGTCAGTGCTTGAAGAGTGTCGGCCTGCTTAGGGCAAAACTTCCTGATTTTTCTCCAGGCTGGATGAAATATCACATTTTACCAAGATAGGCATTTTGTCACTGGATGACATCCCATAGAAATGTATCTCTTAGGGTTATGGTATAGGTTTAGATTTAATAACTGCCATCATTTATGATGGTAGTTTTATTATTCTCTTGGATTTTATAATAGGTAACCATTATTTATGTAGATCATCCAGTTTAGATGAAAAAATAGATGGTAACTCTAGCTTTCTGTATATTAAGTTCATCATCCAATAAAATAAAATCATCCAGATTTGGATGAAAAGGCAGGGATGAAAAACTAAATACCTCAAAAGGTTAAGGCCAGATGAAATCCAAAGATTTATAGAGGGAGAGGGAGAGAGGGAGAGAGAGGGAGAGACAAGGGAAAAAAAACAAAAAGAAGGGTGGGGGGGGGGAGTGACTGAGCAGCTGTTGTCCCTCTCCCTCTGTCCCTCTCCCTCTCTCTTTTTAAGTTTTCTGCCCCCTCTCTCCTTCTCTTGTTTGTTTTGTTTTTTAAGCAACACAAAAGATAGGGAGAGAGAGGGAGAGAGAGGGAGAGATCAGGAAAAATAAATAAATAAATAAAATTGGGGGGGAGTGATTGAGCTACCTTTTTTTTTTCCCTTGGTTGCCCCCTCTCTCCCTTTGTCTCCCTCTCTCCTGGGAATTGGCAGATTGTTATCAGTGTTGATTTCCTGTTTTTTCACCCATACCGGATGAAGTTTTGACGGAGTTTCATCCATCCTCTATCGGCTTTTTCATCCATACCGGATGAGCCACCAGGATGGACACTGAATTACCGTTAGGATGGTTTTTGGTTTTTTTCATTCATTCTCTTTTATTGACTCTCATCCATACCGGATGAGTCACCAAGGAATGAAAAATTACCTCTATGAGGGTTGCCAACAACATCCTGTTCATCCATACCGGTTGAAAAGCTACCAGGATTATAATTTTTCATTCCTCTTTCATTGACTCTTTTATCCATACCGGGTGGTCTAATAAGGAATGATGAATTACCTAGGTGGAGGTAAACTGCTGCCACAGATGATATTCCTTATTTTTCATCCTGACAAGTGATCTGTTTATGGGTGACGAGTACAGATGATTATGGCCTGGAATTGATCTTAACTACCCCTAATTATGATTAATTACGGGGTGAAACCCTAACCCCTATCCTAAAACCTATTTTAACCTCTGATACGGATGAAATCCATTAGGGTAGAAGGATATTTTTTACTGTTTTTCATCCACGGATGAAAAAACGGGCCAAAAAACCCTATGTTGTCTCTCCTGCTGTCAGAAGCACGCAATGTGCTTCTGAACTCGCGGGGAGAGTGTTATGGCGGACGTGCTTTGGTGGCTGCCCCGTTTGTGGTGTCGTACCCGTGCTGGGCGAGCGTCTGGGGATGCGCGAAGGCGGCGCCTTGTCTCTCTAGCAGCGGGAAACACTACTGTGAATGCAGTGGCATCTTCCCTCCTTTGGCTTTTAATTTTAGCAGTGGCATTTGTGCTGGGAAGTCTCTCTCCCTCCCTTATATTGCCTTGCAAGTTTGCCTGCTTTGCTTCATTGCTCATGTGCTTTGTGGAGGCAGCTTGCTGCGGGTGGTGATGGCACATAACCCTCTTCCCCAATCGCTTAAGGTGGCTTGGGAGTTTAGGGATCCTTGTGTTCTTATCTTCTTATCTTGCTTTTGAGTTTCTTAGTTGACATCGATGACAAGTATGAGGGTCTGTGATTCACCTGGGGTTCCACAATCCTCACTAATCTGTTGATTTTGTGGGGGCTTGTGATGGGACCAGGTGAGGATCCTCACCTACTTTGAAATTTCTTGAGCATGTAGTTGGGGATATGGGCTGAGGAGACCTGTAAGTTATGGCGCCTTGAAGTGGTGGCTGCCTGCAGCCCCGAATTCAACCCGACTGCTCCTGTTTTAGCATGCTACAGCCTATGTTTTGGCTTTTGTTGTTCTGTCGTCGATGGGGCAGATCGACCTGTCTGGCCTGTCTCCTAAGGCCTGCATACAGACCATACCCTATCTTTTGATGCTTGACAGCAGGGCCTGTGGATTAATGAGCTAGGTTGTAATTTCTTTGGGCCATAGAGGATTTGGTTTTATGGGGGCTGCCTCGGCGGGTTTGGGACTCTAAGGACGTTGTGGTCTTGAATGTTATGGCGGCAACTTGATAAGGCACCGACCTGCTCCTTTTTGGGCCTGTTTCTGGTGTGAGATGGATCATAGTGAGGTGTTCTTTGCAAGCTTTAGCATGGACCTCTTGAAGGATGAGGATGGTAAGCTGTAATGGAATCCTACCTATAGTTTTGGCTTTGTCATGACATCAGGCTCTGACCTGCAATCTGAGTATTTTATGTGCCCAAGAGGCTGGATCTTGGTTGTTCAAGTTGCTTGTGTGTACAAGTCTTGAAGTTGCAATTTGACAGGCTGAATTCACATTCCCTTGATACCTTGTATGATTACATGTCTCGGGGTGAGTACAAATGGTATGGAATATATTTCATCATGCCCAAGTAGGATTGCTTGGAAGCATGTTTTTATTCTGAAAAATTGCAGGCTGGTCCTTATGCCTTGCTTGATGCATGATAAGGTAGGCTGCTACTAACTATTTTGTCATACCCAAGATGTTTTCTTGAAGGGCATGTCTTGAATCTGTAATATTGCAGGCTGGTTTCACATACCCAAGATGTTTTGCTCTATGCATGTCTTGTTGTAATTGTGATGCCAAGAAGGGTAATGACAGGCTGCAGCAATCTGTTTTTTTTTTCGAACACAATGTTTGCTTATATGCTTGTCTTGTTTTCATGACCTGTACATGAACAAACCCCGCCCCCCCCCCCCACCCTGTTTTTATCATGAATGATTGGGTGTTGTCATTCATGGGAAGCTATGACAAGAATGGAAATGTTAGATGGTGCCCCTGTTTTGGGCTGTTTATGTCTTTTAATTGACAATGACCCTAGTGGGTCTTGTCCATGTCTTGACATGACATGAATATCTTCCATCTCTCTCCATCTCTTCTAACCCCTCTCTCTCCTCTCTGATTTTTGTTTTTTTGTGGGCAGTTTGAAGCAGCAAATGGCATCAGCAGCTTAGGCAGCAGCAGTATCCACATTTGCAAGAATAGGAGCTGCAAGCTTCAAGAAATCAAGACAAGTGAAGACCCTCACCTGTGCCCGTCCCAAAAACCACCACATAGCGATGTGTGTTAGTGAGGATGCAGCAGGTGAGTGGCAGGTCTTCACAGTTGCTATCCATGTCAGTGTTGAATTCTAAAGCATGTACAAATCACAATTCAAGCAAGGGTAAACTCAAAAAACCTTGAGTGTTTGTGGTATGCCCTGCGCCATGGCGTCCAACAGATCGTCTCCAACAGAACGCAATCAAAGTAGAAGCGTTCACAGATAGAGAATGGCTCATACAAGAAGAGAGCAACATGTAATCTGTATATAAATAGGGATAGAGTACTTCCCAACGAGGAGTAAAAGCGCCGCTGCAAAATAAAGAACCATGAGTTTCTGAGCAAAGCGATCATCGCTTTGTCGTCTGCCAGAGATGAATCTGCCTAACCGCCAATGCGCATCCCAAGAGCCAGCCATCACGAGTATCATGTAGCACAGCAGGGGAGCAGGTTTACGCGGCGCATCATCAAGGTTCACTGAAGCACGAGTTCAGTGCTGTGAAATGTGTCGACGTGCTTAGGGCATAACTTCCCGATTTCTCATCCAGGGTGGATGAAAAATCACATTTTATCAAGAGAAGCACATTGTCAATGGATGACATCCAATAAAAAGGTATCTTTTAGGGTTATGGTATAGGCTTAGGTTTAATAACTGCCATCATTTATGATGGTAGTTTTATTATCTCTTGGATTTTAAAATAGGTAACCATTATTCATGTAGTTCCTCCAGTTTAGATGAAATAAATAGATGGTAAACCAAGCTTTATGTACATTAAGTTTCATCATCCTATAATAATATCATCCAGATTTGGATGAAAAAGGTTGGGATGAAAAACTAAATAACCTCAAAAGGTTAAGGCCAGATGAAATCCAAAGAGTTATAGAGGGAGAGGGAGAGAGGGAGAGAGAGGACCCACCAGCCAATCCCTTGGCATGGCAGAACCTTACGGAGTGAGTGTGGTATGCACTCACCCCGTAAGGGAGTGCATACCAGACCCCTTCTCATAAGGTTTCCCCTCTTCCATGTAGTTCTATCCTTAGATTATATTATCCAAGGGAGTAGAATCCTACATCCTCTCTTCCTCGGGTCATGAATGAAACATTGGCATAAAGTGTATCATAGCAAGACTGGTATAGTATCACGAAAAAGAAAGAGAGTTCAGTGGTATACTTAGCTCTGGATAGTACAAGTTTTTAGAAAAAACCTTTCAGTTTCTCAATAAGTTCTTGCACAGGGAAGAACAGGCTAGGGAAGGAACCTCGTTCAAGGAACCTTGTCAAGATACGGCAGCAGCTCAGGTCTGTGGTACCATGCCTGTGATATAGACAAAACATCTTCTAGCAACAGATTAGAGTGTTGGTATTTTCTTATGGTGCCACAAGGAGCAAAACCATATCTAAGAGAGAAGTATAGAAGCACTTGATCAAAGGACATGGTAGTCACTCAATCATAAGGTATCTGATTATGATATAAGGCATCGGCTACAGGAGACTAGCTAACAAAAGTAATGTGCATTGACCGGATCATGTATAAGGTGTACACATACTCCCGTAAGCTGTCTTACCAGGGCTTAGCTCATAATATCGGCATTCAGAAGTCCTTTATTTGCTCTATGCTTATTTCAGATATCATCAAGGATGCCTTACTTTTCATACCCAATCAATCAACCATACTATTGCTGGAGAAGATCATACCTGGCCAAAGGAGATTCATACCCCAGGGCTTTCAGTTCATCATTCCAGTTTGGAATGTGTTTGTTGCCTATCTGCCAAGGCCCTTCAAAAAATATTGTTAGTACATCAAAATGAGAAGGTGAAACAGGAAAGGAGAATGGTAGATGGTGTGTACAAAAACCACTAAGTACACTGATCAGATAAAGAGAGGGAAGATATACATGTCATGTCAAGACATGGACAAGACCGCTAAGGTCATTGTCATTGAAAGACAAAACAGCCCTTTACAGGGCACCATCTAACATTCCCTTTCATGTTTACAATCTCATTTGAATACCCCATTACATTTCAGGGTCTCTGAAAAAACAGGGTGGGAGGGTGGGATTCCAGGTCAATCATATCATGAAAGCACCATAGTTTGCACCATCATTTCAAAAACTCATTTCAAACTCATTTCAAAAACCAGATTGCAGGTTGGGGATATTTCCCAGAATCAAGCTCATAGCACTTCAAGTTGAAACAGCCAGCCATACATGCCTTAAGTATTTGCAAATAGACACAACACCTTAGCAAAATAAGTTGTGAAAACCAGATTGTAGGTCTTGGGACATTCCCCAAGACTCATGCTCAAAAACAATTCAAGTTGAGTTTGAACATTCAAACAAATATGCCTTAAGCATTTGCTGGTTTACATCATGTTTCCTCTTGCCCTATTGGCATGGTTCAAGACATGGTATATATCATGAGGCTGCATGCCAACATCCAGGTTTTGAACAAGTCTTATCCCTAGAGGCTATTGCTGGCCTGAAGGTGACGTTTCAGTGTCGTGTCACAAGCAGGAATCATAGAACAAAAGCAAGGCAAATTATCCCAAATTTGCCTGCTATCAGCCCTCAAATTCAGACTGCTATGAGAGCCATAATGAGTGTGTGTGTTCCCTAAACAAGGCGTACCTGTTTGACACAACAGAGTCAAGCTGAGAGGTTTCATTCCAAAGCTAGTTTGGTGATGTATCAATGCCAAACCACAAGCAGTAAACAAGAAACCTATGCAAGGTTGAGTGTTCCAAAACAGATCTAGGTCTTGAGTGGTATTCTAGAACCTCCAAAGATCTGAGTTAACAAAGAAACTCAGAAGAACCCTGCCTGCAGCCAGGCCTTTAAATTGAGAGTCTTTAGCGGGCCAAGGCAAACAAAATCCAGGTCTTGAGCATTTCACTTCCCTGAGAAACAATACTGGTTTGAAGTTGATGTTTCAGAACCAAGATACAAGCAAGATTCTTAAAAAGGAAGAAGAAACAACAGGTTGAGCCCCCTTAAGCAGGTATAGGCTTGGAATGGTATTTTAAGGCCTCATAAAATAGCTCTGCCAAGGTGAAAGAGCAGCTCAGAAACCCTTGTTTGTTATCAAGCCATGAAACCAAAATGATATGAGGGCCTTGAAGAATGTGTGTTATCTATCAAAGCTTATCCTTTTGATCCATCAAAGTCATACCAAGAAGTTTCATTTCAGAGCCAAGTATCAAAGCAGTCAGAGTAATAACTGCTATTTTGTACCCTTGTACCCTTCATAGCTTAACTCCTACACATGCAAATGTGGTTGTAAAAAACCAGAAACAGGGGTAAGGAGAGAAGCAGATCCTCATTGGAGCCATCTTGGAGCAGGTCTGAAGCGGCATGGTGGCAGTTTGAAGCAGCAAATGGCATCAGCAGCTTAGGCAGCAGCAGTATCCACATTTGCAAGACTAGGAGCTGCAAGCTTCAAGAAATCAAGACAAGTGAAGACCCTCACCTGTGCCCGTCCCAAAACCACCACATAGCGATGTGTGTTAGTGAGGATGCAGCAGGTGAGTGGCAGGTCTTCACAGTTGCTATCCATGTCAGTGTTGAATTCTAAAGCATGTACAAATCACAATTCAAGCAAGGGTAAACTCAAAAAAACTTGAGTGTTTGTGGTATGCCCTGCGCCATGGCGTCCAACAGATCATCTCCAACAGAACGCAATCAAAGTAGAAGCGTTCACAGATAGAGAATGGCTCATACAAGAAGAGAGCAACATGTAGTCTGTATATAAATAGGGATAGAGTACTTCCCAACGAGGAGTAAAAGCGCCGCTGCAAAATAAAGAACCATGAGTTTCTGAGCAAAGCGATCATCGCTTTGTCGTCTGCCAGAGATGAATCTGCCTAACCGCCAATGCGCATCCCAAGAGCCAGCCATCACGAGTATCATGTAGCAGCAGGGGAGCAGGTTTACGCGGCGCATCATCAAGGTTCACTGAAGCACGAGTTCAGTGCTGTGAAATGTGTCGACGTGCTTATGGCATAACTTCCCGATTTCTCATCCAGGGTGGATGAAAAATCACATTTTATCAAGAGAAGCACATTGTCAATGGATGACATCCAATAAAAAGGTATCTTTTAGGGTTATGGTATAGGCTTAGGTTTAATAACTGCCATCATTTATGATGGTAGTTTTATTATCTCTTGGATTTTAAAATAGGTAACCATTATTCATGTAGTTCCTCCAGTTTAGATGAAAGAAATAGATGGTAAACCAAGCTTTATGTACATTAAGTTTCATCATCCTATAATAATATCATCCAGATTTGGATGAAAAAGGTTGGATGAAAAACTAAATAACCTCAAAAGGTTAAGGCCAGATGAAATCCAAAGAGTTATAGAGGGAGAGGGAGTGAGGGAGAGAGAGGGAGAGAGAGGACGAGGCGAGCAATCAAAAACAAAAAAGGTGGGGGGGGGGGGGGGGAGTGACTGAGCAGCTGCTGCTGCTCAGTCATTCCCCCCCCCCCCCCCCCCCATTTTTATTTTTATTTTTCTTGCACCCTCTCTGGTGGGGCGGAGCTGAGAGCAGCAGCACTTGCTGCTCTCAGCCCCCCACATGCTTTGTTTTTTTTTTTTGATCTGGAATGTAGAGATTGTTTCCTAGTGAGGCCAACTTTTGGGTTTGCATGACGGGTGCTAGGCTTATGGGGAAAGAGAAGAAGTCCCTTGCCCCAAAGAAAGGGGCGGAGAACCGTTTGCTCTGCCGGCACGTGTGACGCAGGCTGGCGTCTCACGGTTAACCAGCCCTGTCGACAGCCGCAGTCGGAGGGCTCCTCTGCCCCCTGAGGCCAGCCCCCCCCCCCCCCCCCCCTCTTGTCCCCGTCTTGGATTCGCCAGGGGCCGGCTCAGCCACCTCTCCTATTCGGGAGGTTGTTGCTGGGCCGGATGCTCAGTTGAGTACACCCCAGCCACCAAGACGGGTGAGATGTACCTTGGCAAGCGCATCACCCGTTTGGGCAACTTTTGGATGTCACCCCTATACAGACCCCTTCCTCCGCAACGAAGGCCGCACTTGCCAAGGCCCAAGGTCAGGTTGAAGGGCTCGGGAACTGGTGGTTCCTAGCCCAATGTTGATCATGAGGGAGGAGTTGACGAGGAGGGCCAATGAGGAGGCCGAGATAGCGAAGCACCTCAAATTAGTCAAGCCGGGTGAGGGCTTCTACCCTGCTACGCATTCGGGGGGGGGGAGGAGGAGCTACGGGCCGGTTTGGAGCGGCCTAGCCGATCAGCGATGCCGATCAGCGATGCCGCCCCCTCAGCCTGAGCAGTCAACAAAGAAGGGCCTGGACTACGGGGCGCCGCCGCCGGCTATGGTCGACATCTGGAACCTACTTCCAGCGGCGCTCCGGGAGAGGATAGCGCGGGGACTTCCGGCAGCGGGGACTCCTGCCACATTGGGTGACACCGGGGCCGAGTTGGCCAGCTTGCAAAGGTACAACCCTCGCACCTTGCCCATTCCATGTTTTGTCATTTCCTTTGCATGCATGTATTTCTTTCTTGTTTGTTTCTTTTTTTGAATTTGGGGGGGATATTCGTCTTCAGGAGGCAGAGACATTCTTGGCTGGTTGGGTGCACTCCCGTGGGGTTGCCAATGAGGCATAGCACATGGTGTTGATGAAGGACCCGAACACCAAAGGTAAGAAAAAGAGGCCTTGACCTCTCGAGGTCCCTTTTACCATCAATGAAGGGGCTGCCGAGGAGAGAGAGAGGAGGGAGAGGGAGAAGGAGAGAGAGGAAGTAGCAGGGAAGGGGAAGGAGGTAGTCGTGGAGAAGGGGAAGGAAAAGAAGAAGAGGAAGAAGTCCCATGGAGACGACGGGGTGGGTGTGCGTGCGGGGGAGGGCAGTGGGGTAACAAAGGAGGTGGGGAAAGAGCTTGCAAAGAAGGGAGAGGGTAAGAAGAAGAAGAAGAAATCCCGGGGGATAAAGGAGGTGGCCTTGGCAAAGATCATTGTGCCACCGGTGGAGGTCAATAAGCATGGTGACCCGTGCGGTGCGTTTTGGGCGGCTATGAAGGGGCCAACCTTCGAACTCGCAGCGGCGTGGTTCCCTTGGCACATCGAGTGGGGTGATCAGCACTATGGCCAAGAGCGCAAGTATGCCCGTGAGTTAGACCGCCGGTTTCTGGGCAATTGGAGTGAGACAAGGGTGATGGAGATAGTGGGGCAGAACTTGAAGAACAAGAGGTACCGTGCCAGACAAAGGATTTGGAGGGCAATGGAAAAGGGGGTCACACCCAAACCACATTTTGGAATTTCACAGGTTGGCAAATCCTTGAATCATTTCACCTTCCATTTGTTGCATGTGCATTAATGAGGTGGATTCGATGCAACGTATGTGCGTAATTCACTAATTGTGGGGGGGGGGGGGGGGGGCATAGGTATCGTGGGATGCGCTCATTGCGGGAGAGAATGATGCAGCAAACAAGGATAAGTTTCAGAGGGCACGCGAAGCAACAACAATCCGCCTTGAGAAGCACGAATCCACACACAGGTGGGGCCCCGACGGATCGAGGGATTATATCCTCCGATTTGCAAGTCATACTTCCCTATGTATTTTGTTATGTCTGGCTCCATCATCGTGAGAAACTGACTTTAATTTGTGGCATGTGTAGGAAACCACGTTTGAGAGGTTGCCATCTCCGGTAGAGTACGACTACGCCAAGGAGCATGGTTGGCAATCCCTCATGACCAACATGGCCAAGACGGAGGGGATGAGTGCACTACAGGGCACTAGTATGGCTGAGGGGGGGGGGGGGGGGGTTCATGGCCAAGGATTGGATGAGAGCTCTCTGTGGAGTTAGGGAACGCCGCCTAGTTTACGTGCTTAGGTGAAGGGCGCGGAGTCATCAGGCTCATCGGATAGCTATGACTCCTCCTCTGACGATGAGGATGAGGATGAGGATGAGTAGTCATAGTCCGTGTAGGTCCCAGGGTTAGTCTACTGAACCCTTGTGAGCAAAGAATTCAGCTCATTGCTTGTAAATATATTTCCATTTGTACATATATTTCCATCTTCCATCTTTTTCATGTGTCGCACCGGCCTCACCCTCGATTCATGCTTGCTTGAACCAATGCAATAAGCAAAATTGAGTACCTGTTAAATCAGAGCAATGGAAGCTCTAATGTCTTCCAACACCCAGAAGAAACCAGGGAAAACCCTAAATCACCCCAATTCACCCCCCAAAATGACCCCCCCCCCCCCCCCCCCAACACCACCACCACCACCCACCCGCATTGCCACCCTAGGGCGTCGCTTGGGCCAGCGCCCTTGCGACGGGTTTTTTAGGCTTGCCATGGATGGGGGTCGCAACTAGCCACGGCCGAGCGTGGCTATCAGTAACGCAGTGGCAAAGCCGGACCCCCCCCCGTGCGACGGGTTTTTCTTCTGTGCGACGTTCAGGGGTGGCTAGCTGCCGCCTCGGCGTCCCTGAGCCCCACACAAGGCCTCCCCCACCTATTTGTTTTTTGTAAAAAAGACACCCAGCCACCCCCGGGCATCGCAAGTACCACGCCCTGGCGTCGCACTGGGGGACTGCATTGGTGGTAGCGAGGTCTCCCCATGCGACGCCGTGGCGTGTCTGGCAGCGACGCCACTGGGTGGCTGAGCCTAACCCCCCCTCCGCCACGTGGTGTTTTTTTTAGTCCGGGCATGGAAGAAAAAATTGGTTGCCACGCCGAGCCGTCGCCCTAACCAATGCCGTCGCCGGATGGTTGTGACGGCCGGGCGTGGCTAGAAGGAGGCCCCCCCCCAGCGCCCTGGATGGCCAAGAAGCGACGGCGGGGCGTCACTGGAGGGGGGTAGCGGCTTGCAACCCCCATCCGTCGCATTTATGTGACGTCCGATTAGTGACGCCCCGGGGACGGTCGTGCCACGCCCAGGCGTCGCAAAGGCGCATGCGCCCCTGCCTCAAAAGCGGCGTTTAGTGACGCCGCGGCGTGGCTGCGCCGTTGCCGCGATGTCACTAACCCCCCCCTTTTCCTGTAGTGATCGCCCCTTCATCCGCCGTCATCCATCCCCTGCACGGGGGGATGGCGGGGGATGAGGGGCGATGACCACATTGTTTGTGAGGTTGGATGGATGCGCAGGGGATCGACGGTTCGGGGGACAGCACGTGGCGAGCGACTAGGGTTGGGGGATCACTCCCGGTCTAGAGGGGGGATCAACCCCGTCGGGGAGCGGCGACATATGGGGGGATCGTGCACGTGGCGAAGGACGCGTCATAGGCCTTCAACCGGACGTCATCATCCCTGCTCGTGAGGGGGGTGGGGGGGGGGGGGGGGGGGGGGGGGGGGGGGGGTTGGGGGTGAGTGGCGGATGACCCACATCATCCATTTAATGAGGTTGGATGGATGGGGAGGGGATCGACGGTTCGGGGAAGCGCCATGTGGCTGGAGATGGGGGTGGGGATCACTCCGGCACTGGACGGGGATCAACCCAATGAGGGGATCCACAACGGGGCGCCGCCACGTGGCTGGAGATCGGGCGGTGGTATGGGGCGCCACGTGGCCAGCGGTGGGCGCCAGGGGTCCCGGGCGGGGCTGGTGGGCGGGCGTGGGGGGGTGAGGGGGGCCAGGGAGCAGCGGGCAGGCGGGCGAGGTCGCGGGGGGGTGGGGACGATTTGACATGGGGCGTCCAGCTCGCCGACAAGGCTGCCGGTGCGGGTTCCGGCTGTACCTCGCGGGCCGTACCTGTCAGCTCACCTGCTTGCAATAAAATCAAGCCACATCCATATTGGGACCGCATTCACAGTGTCCAAACCTTGAGCATGGTTTTCCTGAGGTGAATGGCTGGATGTGTTCTCTTTCAAACAGATCCACTATAATTCTGCTTGAGCTGGGTTAAGAGGACATTCTTCAATTGGATGTAATGAGCCAACATGAACACCCCCTCCATTCTCGTTCAAATTGCTGTTTGATATTCTCCTACTAACTGTTTTCCCTTAACATTTGTTCACAACAAATCTTTTGGTCCCTCTTGTAAACTGCATATACAGACATTACCCCTCCTCAGCTGAATAAAATAAGCAGGATACAGATATGCCTCCTTGCGCTCAAGGCTACTCTGAATTAAAAGAGAGCTTAAATGAACTCTACTTCCAGCTTCTTCAGCAAAACCAGTGGTGGCCCAAGCATAAGGGGGCTTCCAATGATGAGCTAGTTAAACAAAACAATAGTGCCCCCCGGGCAAAAGCAAAGTGAGTTGCCAGTATATGAGGGGACAAAAGCAAAGTGAGTTGACAGAATATGAGAGGACAGCTGCACAAGCTCTTTCGCGTCATGAAGAAAGTAGATGGTCTATCACTAACCAAAAGGCAGAAAGTAGTCCATGGCTTTTAGCATGCCTGCGGAGACGTAGTGTAGATATAGTATGTCACCCTTTATCATGGCTGGATTTTGTTGACTCTGTTCCAACACTTATTGTCTTGGATTCTATTCTGTTTTTTGAATGGTGAATCTTCAAGAGTATTTGGATTTGCAGATTCACTTCGAATGTATGGGAATTGTAGGAGAATTATATGGGAATGTATGAATCACTACACACCACTCTGTCAGTGGTATATTTAAGACTGTGACAGTATGCAAGAGTGGTTGTACTCCTCCAAATGTAGCCCCAATCACTTACATACCACTCTGGTAAATATTCAAAAACTGGTTCCTACTTGGTGGGACACACTGGATGACTTAGTCAGTGGTTTTAGCACACAACCTAATCATTACATCAATACTGGTAGAACAACTTCGTCAGTGGTTTTAGCACACACAACCAACCATACATTGATACTAGTAGAACCACTCAGCAAGTGGTTTTACCACACCTCAATACTATTAGAACCACACATTCAGTGATAATATACATTGTTTATTCTCGAATCATGACTATTAGAGTCATTTAAGTCTCACTCACAGAGTTGTTTGTGAAGTCATTGCATTTTTCAGCACATCCTAAAATAGGGCACGTGCTCATTTTGCAAATTCCACGTGTCCAGATAATGGAGCCCATAATCGTCTAACTGGATTCGGCCACGTGTCCATATGGATACGAACACGTGTCCGTCCATTGCTAAGTCTGATCGACGGAGTTGCTACGTCACGTCGCATCGTGGAAGTGGTCTATGTTAGTTTACCACTGTGACACGTCAGACGTGACTTGGCTTACCACTGTGACACGTCATACGTGGTTAGTTTACCACTATTACATGTAAGCGAACAGCTGGACTCGGAGGCAAGTGATCGTAACCACTGTCTTTAACCCCTAATGGACGAGGCGACCCATTTCGGGTCGCGTTAGGGTCACGTCAAAAATCATCCACGATGGCAAATCGTTGGATGACCTTGGATGAAAAACTTTTTGAACAAAGTTGTGCACCTGATGTCATGCACCTGCCCGTCTTTATGGCACCCTAAAATAATGAAAGCCCTGCCGTCAGTAATTTTTTTAGTGTGTAAGGGTGCCCAAAATTGGTCGACCAGCAGGTTTGACTTAGTGACGTGGCAGGCTGAAGGGGTGACAACAAGGCAAAAGTAAAAATGGAAACAAATTCAAATCTCTCTGCCTGAAATTTTGTTAGAATTCTGAATTTCTTTTTGGAGGTAGTAGTTCATCATTCAAGGAACACTTTCACTGCAGCAGTTGTGATTCCAAGGAAATTTCGACCCCCTAAGCCTGAAATACATGTCATTTGAGCTTCATGGTGTATTTTTGACCCCCCTGTTTTTTCGATACAAAGCAACCTTATCAAGATTTTAGAATTCTGCTTTGAATTTTTGGGGCAACATGCTTTAGGTGCCACATAATTGGAATCTGGAAGGGGTCTTGCGAGGAAAAAATACTTTGTCGATCCAATTTCCTGGTCAAACCATTTTTCCACTCTAAATTTGGAGTGTACCCCAAATTTTGGGCTTGCAAAGGCTTTTGCAAGCAGAAGTGGCACAAATGGGTTAGGATCAGCTGGGACATCCACTGTAGCTCCTGCCGTTGCACCAGCACCGGTGCCTGCCTTCAATCCGATTGTGGAGTTCTTCCAAGAGTTGAGAAGGAACTACCAGGGGGTGATAACAGAGAAGTTGCGGAGCTTGCAAGAGTTCCAGCGAAAGCCAACTGAGAATTTGAGGGAGTCTTATACTCGCATGAGGCGCCTGATAAATGTAACCCAAGGGGTTACGGAAACTCAAGCAGTCCAATTCTGGTATGGGATATTGGACTATTAGAGGGCTGTCTGGGACTTAGACATTTTTACGGGTTCTGTGGGGTACCCTTAATTTTTGTGTAGACTTGCAGATGGTAGACTTAGACCGACACATGCCTTAGGGGTGGTAGACAGGCTCACACAGTCAGTCACGGGCTGACACAGCTTAACACAGTTTGGCACAGCACTACACAGCTTGACACAACCTGATACAGCCCTACACAACTTATCACAGCCTGTCATGGTCAATCGCAGTCTATCACAGTCTATCACAGCACGACACAGCCCGACACAGCTTTACACAGCCAGTCACAGCCCGACACAGCATGGCACAGCCCGTCATAGCGTACATAGGGAACGGTTACCATGGCAGAGAACGTCTATGTGGGAATGACATCTACAGAGGGAACGTGCATTCTGTCTTGAGATGACAGTTAGTCAGTTAGACGGTTATAACAGCTTGTAGGTAGATTAGGGGAGTAGCAACTGGAAGATGACACTTCTTGTGGGGGAGAGACTTGAGGCATCACGTCTTGGACATCACGGGAGGAGATCAAGTGGAGAGCACGATCTTGGAGCACAGGGATGGAGATTACACATGCGATCTATTGATACTTGATGAATGCAAGCTGTAGAGTTGTACTGTAGAGCAGATTAGAGACACCATGGCTTCGGCCTGATACTTGATAGATATTAATCTGACACGTATTTCATACCCACATTGTGTAGAGAGACCTGAGTGAAGCTGTGGAATGAATGCATGAGAAGATGGAATCTGGAAGATTGCTGAAGCAATCCGATACTTTAATATAAACAGTAAGGTAATTTGTTGACATGAAGGCTTGAGAAGGAATACAAACAGGAAGCACTTCCATGATACACTAGTTGTAGGTCATGACTGATTGTTCTGAGCGGGCTGAGTGCTTAGAGATATCCAACTCTTCTATCTTGGAGTTCCCACCTCGGATAACGAAGGGATGGGTGAGTAAAAGCCGCTCGATATTTGGCGACCATACTGGAGAACTGGGTCAGGAACAACCAGATGTGACAGGCATCTGGTGGGATCATGGTGGATGGAGAATTAAAGAATTTGATGTGAATCAAATTCCCTGTGGAACTGAGAAAGAACGATTGTCCAAACAGTTCTTTCAGAGGTTCTTGGAATTGCCAAACGGTTGCAAAGAAAACATTCTGAAGAAAGTGCATGATGCTGATCCTGAGTGGGGTCTGGAGAAAGGAGTGATAAAGATTTATCAAGTGGCCTGTAGAGGGAGAGCAAGTTGGTTACCAACATTGGTTTATACGATAGCATTGTTATCCATCAAACGAGTGGAGTTTGAAGGTTGGGAGGAACGGAAAGTGAATGTTTACACTCATATGCATGAAGAACTTGTACTGGTAAAGAATTGGATTCCCAAGGATATCTTGTGGATCAAACTTATACCAAGAACAGCTTTTCAGACGTGTTTGCCATATGGTTATATGATAACGAAGACTTCTAGTATAGCCAAGGGTGCATTGAAGCTTGAAAGAAATCCAGGCATATACGAGAGATAATACAGGAGAGAGTTTCGGTTATTGCCTCATTGAGAATATGAAAGACATGGGACATGAGTGATGAAAGAGAAGCTAGACTCCACAGATATTCAGCGAAAAGAGAAAGTTATTTGAAAGTTAATAGGGGAGAGAGGAAAAGACATAGGGGAATCATCTGGACCTCTCACACCATTAAGATCAGAGAGTACATCACCCATACCGGAGGAACCAGAGTTGGATGCCACTCCTTCTTATTCTTTACAAGAAAGATTAAGGGATTTGGTACAGGAAGAAGATCAGCCACGAGGGGAGAGATTTGAGGTACATCCCTGGATAAAAGATTTGACATAAATCTTTGATAAGAGTTGGCATGGGACCCCAAAGGCTGGAACTCCAGTTTCTGAATCACAAGATAAAGAAGGAGAGGAAGATGTGGCAGAGCCAACGGAGAGTTCAGACTCTCCAACACCATTGCAATTGAGTTACATGAGTGAAGAAGAAGAAATTCAAGAGAAGAACTTGGAAGGTGAAAACAGAGAGAAGAATTTGGAAGATGAGGAGTATGAAGAAGTAGACCCAACAGTTGAGGTTGAGACTACAACCAGGACATCCCAACCTGTTGGACCTGGATCAAGTGGAGCACTTGAATGGGGGCTACTATTTCATGAGCGGCATGAGCATGAGCGGGAAAAAAAAAAAACATGAGCGGACCATTGTGTGTCCATGGAAATAGGGTTAGGAGGCACGGAAATAGGGTCATGTGAAGTTGGAATGTGGCACCAGTGGACTCGTCATAGCAATGAAATGCAACATTTTATTGCAAATTTTGTGGCAAGCCACATCTATACAAGTGTGTCCTAACTGTCATAGCCAGAATGGGCACTACTCTCATACACCCTCTGAGGAACTTGCCCCACCTTCCTCCTCATCCCCCTCATCCCCCCATCCTCCGAGCTCTGAGATGCATCAGTTCCACTATGCCTCTCAAAAATTCCGTCCTCTCCTTGGGGGACTGTCCACCTCACCTCCTGGGAATCTTCTGCTTCTTCTCCCCCACTTTCCTCAGCAGAATCCAACACAAATCTACGAGCCTGACGGGCTCTAATAGCTGCTGCCTCCTCCCTCATCTTCATTTTCTTGAGGGTTGTCTCGTCTAAAATCTGCTGTACACGACTAGGTTCGGAAGACCTCCTAATGGACACCGAAGCAAGTCGGGCAGCATAATAAGGAAGGATGTAGTCCCTTTCTGGACTTGACATGAAATCCCCCCTGGCAAAAAAAGGCACGTTCCTCCTGCCCATGAACTGCGGTGTAGACGTCCCTCCTGCAGTAAGAACAAATCCACTTTAAGAATGTCAATACCAGCAAAAAAGGGTCTTTCAATGAAATAAGAGAGCGAAGGGAGGTGCCTCACAAAATCAGGAGGCAACTTACAATGCGACCACTCACTCGTAAACCAGGGGCTCCTCGGCCTCGATCCCAACTTGTACCTCCCCCTGCTCCTTCTCGAATTCTTCCTCATCCTCCAAGGATGCCTCTTCCTCTTTCGGCAGAAGTTCAGCCGCTGCAAGTTCGGAGTTGTGGAGGGCAGTATCTGGCTGAAGGCGCAGACATGCCTGTCGGACAACGTCCCTGCCCACATTGAAGCACCTGAGGGACAAAGCGGGCGGTTAGTAGCATGCGGCATGCAATTGCAATCAGGCCAGGGGACAAACTGCGCACGTGAAGGCTTACCCGTGCCGCATGTGAGGTCAAGAATCCGCCCTTGGACATCCAAGCACGTCTCCATGAGGGTTTGGATGAAAGCAGGGCTCCGGGTCCGGCTGTACCGCCACGGTTTGCCTGTCTTTGTGTCCTTTGGCATACTGGAGTGGGGCACATAGTTGTAGAGGACATCGTAGGTAACAGGGTCATAGCGGCATCAACAAGACGACCGTCGTTGCGGAATTTGAACGTAGACCCTCTCTTCACAAAATAATATGCCTCAAACACCAATGTCTGCACATCCAACAAAAGATGGATCAACTCCAGGGTCTAGTTTAGATACATTACAATATGAAAGTGAATACAATAGATTGGTAACTTACACTCTGGCCCTCTGTTCGCAACCCCTGCGTATTGATGCAAAACCATTTCTTGAGGAGGACCGGGGTGACACTTTTCGGTGTCCACCTTGCCACAACATTCTCTGTGGTCTTCCCTCTTGTGGCAAGGACCACCATACATCCACCGTCATCCAGGAGCATCCCCGCCAGCCCAAACCCGACTCTCCAGTAGTCCTCAATAAACCTGTTCCAGGTAGGCACACCATCCAGGCCCTCCAGCAGCTCCCCATCTGGAATATCGAGGAGAATCATATCGCAGGCTCTCTCCACCTCACCCCCCCCCCCCGAGTGCTCTTGCAATCCGTGCTCACAGCCGTGAAGAATTCCATCATGGCTCCCAAACCAAGGGTGTCTTTAGGCTCTGTACCGGCAGCCCTCTTCTTGGCTTTCCCCTTCAGCTCCTCCAAAGACTCGTTGTGTGCCACCTTCTTTGTCCTGGTAGCCAGAGCGCCAAGGAAGCTCTCATTGATGCATTGGATGATGGTTGGGGGTTCTAGCTTTGGCCTCTGCGGAAACGTCACCGCCGAATACCGCCGTGTTGGCTTGCCCTCAAATGCCAACTTCCTGGCAGAGCCAATCCCAGTCCGAACTGACTTGGGAACCCGGATGACCGGTGACTTGGTAGCAGCAGCAGCAGTCGCAGGACCTTGCACAAAGTCGTTGTCGGAGTCACTCCCTTCGGGCCCCTCCTGCGCCTCCTCTGGTGCCCCGATGGTTTTCTCTTTTTTGGGGGTTACTGTACTCCCCTGTTTCCGTGTCCTTTTCTTGTGTCCTTTATTCTTCTCATTCAATTTCTCCTGAGCCTCTCTCCCCGAACTGCATCCAACCGGCCTCGGATGGAAATTCGGCGCCGTTTTTCCATCCGGAGGATATTCTCTGTCGGCCACGTGGCGGCCTCTCTCCCCGAGTCGACTTCATCCGACCGGCCTCGGATGGAAATTTGGCGCCGTTTTTCCTTCCGGAGAACATTCTCTGTCGGACACGTGTCGGCCTCTCCCCCCAAGACAAAATTCGGCGCCGTTTTCCATCCGGGGGATGATCTCTGTCGGCCAGGTGTCGGCCTCTCCCCCCGAGACGACTTCATCCGAACAGCCAGGTGTCGGCCTCTCTCCCCGAGACAACTTCATCCGGCCGGCCTCGGATGGAAATTTGGCGCCGTATTTCCATCCGGGGGATGATCTCTGTCGGCCAGGTGTCGGCCTCTCCCCCCGAGACGACTTCATCCAACGGGCCTCGGATGGAAATTCGGCGCCGTTTTTCCATCCGGGGGATGTTCTCTGTCGGCCAGGTGTCGGTGTCGCGGCCCTTTGCCTTGAGGGCAGGGGGGTCGGGACACATGAGGGGCTGCCCCTGTGGTGGGGGCAGCGGCAGCGATAGGTATGGGGGGCTGAAGCACCCTTGAGTGCCCAAGGCACTCAAGGAGGCGGAGGCACTCACTAGGTGGAGCCCCGCACACCAGGTTGCGGTGGGGGTGGCTCCACAAAAGGTAGCTTAGCGAGACTTAGTGGGGGTGGCATAGGACTCACCATGGGGGCGGAGACCTCGTGGTGGGAGTCGTGGGGAGTTGGGACTCATCACGGTCCATAGTGGCCGTGGTGAGTGGGCCAAGACTCACCGCGACTCATCACCGGGAATCGAGGGTTTTCGTGGTGGTTCGCCATAAAATGGCATGGCTGGTTGTGATACCCCCGCGGACAGCTACAGAAGTATATATAGGGAGTAGTAACCCGAGAACGGTGCAAGCCGTTGGTGACCAAAAACTAGTGAGTAGCGAGCGAGCCGGAAAGCGACCAAAGAGTGGGGAGCTGTTCCGGACTGCCAACTACAAAAGGGAATTCTCGCTGGTTCCAAAGCGGTGGAGGGTTCTTTGGGAGAACAAAGGGGGACCGTTATGCCCCGGTGAGCAGCCGAAGCTCCAAGTTGGCCCGGCGGCCAGGTTGGGAGTCAGGCGCGCGCATCAAAGCGAGTAACTATGACTTGAGGGGGAGCTTACCGAAGGGAGGTGCGCGACAGTTGGCCTCTCTCCTCGAGATGACTTCATCTGAACGGCCTCAGATGGAAATTCGGCGCCGTTTTTCCATCCGGGGGATGTTCTCTGTCGGCCAGGTGTCAGCCTCTCCCCCCGAGACGACTTCATCCGGCGGGCCTCGGATGGAAATTCGGCGCCGTTTTTCCATCCGGGGGATGATCTCTGTCGGCCAGGTGTCGGCCTCTCCCCCCGAGACGACTTCATCCGGCCGGCCTCGGATGGAAATTCGGCGCCATTTTTCCATCCAGGGGCTGTTCTCTGGCAGGCACGTGGGGCCGTCACCCTCCAATTGGATGTCATGTCGAAGTAAATTCTGCGCCTCATTCCTGGGTACGGTTATATTAAATGCTGCTCTTTTCCTTTGCCACTTGCCCAACCTTCGCTTGTGACCCACGCGTTTCAAAACTGAGACAACAACAACACTTCCTCGCTCCGAGCTCCTCTCACTTCATCTTCCCCACACTCCCCCTTCCCTGCGCACCCTCTCTGCTTCCTGGCAGCCCTTTCAGTAGTCCGCGATGGCGTGCCGGGATCCCAGCAACTGTCCAAACAAGCATCTCACCCCGTGGGACTTCTTGCCGAAGTCAGGGGATATTTTCATATACCTGCAGGATTGGATAGACCACTCTCAGCAGAGGAGGGTGCACCTGTCCGCTCTTGAGTACCTTCCTGGCTTCCATGATCAGCCTCGCGGGGACGAGCTTGCGCGGCTTTGGTGCCTGCAAATCGTTGATCTGCAGTATCCGCCTACATGGAACATCCCCAAAAGCCGCACGGCCTTCCTACATCATTGGAGGTGCTGCCAGTGGGCCTACGAGGATTGCATCGGGTGTACGTACATGCCAGAGAGGATTCCATCGCAAACAGTGTATGGGGACATTCTGTCGCGGCCCTTTGCCTTGAGGGCAGGGGGTCGGGACACATGAGGGGCTGCCCCTGTGGTGAGGGCAGCGGCAGCGGTAGGTATGGGGGGGCTGAAGCACCCTTGAGTGCCCAAGGCACTCAGGGAAGCGGAGGCGCTCACTAGGTGGAGCCCCGCACACCGGGTTGCGGTGGGGTGGGGGTGGCTCCACAAGGGGTGGTGGTAGCTTAGCGAGACTTAGTGGGGTGGCATAGGACTCACCATGGGGGCGGAGACCTCGTGGTGGGAGTCGTGGGGAGTCTTGGGACTCATCACGGTCCATAGGGGCCGTGGTGAGTGGGGCCAAGACTCATCGCGACTCATCAGGGAGTCGAGGGTTTTCGTGGTGGTTCGCCATAAAAAATGGCATGGTTGGTTGTGAAACCCCCGCGGACAGCTACAGAAGTATAGGGGAGTAGTAACCCCGAGAACGGTGCAAGCGCGTTGGTGACCAAAAACTAGTGAGTAAGCGAGCGAGCCGGAAAGCGACCAAAGAGTGGGGAGCTGTTCCGGACTGCCAACTACCAAAGGGAATTCCCGCTGGTTCCAAATCGGTGGAGGGTTCTTTGGGAGAACAAAGGGGGACCGTTATGCCCCGGTGAGCAGCCGAAGCTCCAAGTTGGCCCGGCGGCCAGGTTGGGAGTCAGGCGCGCGCATCAAAGCGAGTAACTATGACTTGAGGGGGAGCTTACCGAAGTGAGGTGCGCGACACTTGGTATCGGAGCTTAGAGTTCAGTATGTGATCGTCCTTGGGATTGGCCTCATCATGGGGTCGGGCAAGCCAAAGCGAAGCGGAACGGCCCAAAAGATGATGATCCTGGTGAGCCCGATGGGGGCGACGTGTCACCGAAGCGGCCGTTTGAGGAAGCGACGCAGGTTTCTGAAAACGAGGCCGCTCAAGAGCGGGAGGAATCCGAGGAGTCGGAGCCCGAGGAATCCTTGAGAGCTCCGACAGAGCAATAGATGCCTCCCATGCCGATAGCTTTTTGGGAAGGGTTGTTGGCGCAGTTTGGCGGGACGTTGAAAGACGTGTTGAAGGCGGCTAATGCCACTTCCGCTAAGGTTGAAGCCTAAGGAACCCGGCACCTTCGACGGGCGTCCAAAATCAGAAGGCACTCAACACCTGGCTCTTGGAGCTAGAGCAGTACTTCCGGGCGGCCAAGTTGAGTGACGAGGATCGGGTGGAAGTGGCTCCCACCTATTTGAGGGGCTATGCTCAACAATGGTGGCAGAAATGCCTTCACGACCGAGGTCCAAGCCCGGAAACCTTGAACTGGAGTGGGTTCAAGGAATTGATGAAGAGACAGTTTGTGCCTCTCAACACGTCCTGGCTTGCCCGGGACAAGATGAGGAATTTGAAGCAAACAGATGACATTCGGGGGTATGTCCAGGCTTTCAATGTGCTGTTGCTCGAAGTCGCGGACATGGCAGAACCAGAAATGGTCTTCAACTTTGTGGCGGGACTGGCCCCATGGGCCAGGCGGAAGTTGGAGGAGAAGCCACCCAAGACTTTGAACGAGGCAATTGAGAGGGCTGAATGTTTCTCAGATGTCCCTAAGGGTGAGAGACAAGGCCGTACGGAGCTGAACCACAAGAAGACCCGGCGGGAAGGTGACTCCTTCCGACCGGAAAAGAAGTGGGATAGGCCACGCGGCGACAATGGCACGTGGAAATCGAAGGGAGGGCCTTCACACGTCAAGGCGGCACCCGGTGTTTCGAAAGGAAAAAACGCGGCTTATGGCGGACAGAAGACGACCTTTGATGGAGTGTGTTTCAATTGCGGGGAGCCCGGGCACATGGCCAAGAAGTGCACGAAACCTCGACAATTGAACATGACTCGGGCAACCACGGAGCTGTTGGAAGATACCATCAGTCGCTTGGTGGAAGCGGTGGTCGCCAGGACTTGCAAGGTAGGCAACTATTCTTGTGAGTTGTATCAGGAAACTGGCGCCCTGCGTAAATGGAGACAGTTATTGTTCGTGGATGGAATAATATCTGGAACTAACGTGTCGTTGTTGGTGGACACAAGAGCGTCGCACTCCTTCATGACGCCGGCGGCGGCGCGAAAGTTGGGACTCCCGACAAGTGACGTGGGGGCCTCTATTGAGGTGCGTTCTGCCAAAAGGAGAACCACAGATGGCGACAAGGTTGGCGTTTGATGTTCCTCTTCAACTGGGGAGTTGGGAGGGACGTCAGAACTTCACCATCTGCGAGATCGATGGAGTGGATCTCATTTGGGGATGACCTTTTTGAGCAAATCCGGAGCGGTCATAGATGGCCGCATAAGAGTAGTCACGCTGCCATGTGGGAATGGTGGCGAGGTCTTACGAGTGTCGGAAACGCCCAAATCCGTGGGAGGGCGAATAAACCTTCTGTCAGCAAGGGAGTGGGCCGTGGAGGAGGCACACGAGCCCCAATTTTTGCTTTACATTAGAGAAGTGAAGGGAGAAGGCGATGGGGAGCCGAGCCCAGATTGGATCAAGGGGATTTTGGAGAAATACCAGGATGTGATGCCGGAGGATTTACCAAGCGGCTTGCCACCGCGAAGAGGAGTTGACCACAAGATTGAGGTGATACCGGGATCGGAACCGCCTGCCAAGGCACCCTACCGGTTGAGCCAAAGGGAGTTGGTCGAGCTGAAGACTCAGCTCAAGGATCTAGGGTACATCCGGCCGAGTAACTCACCTTACGGAGCCCCGGTGCTATTCGTAGACAAGAAGGATGGGACGCTGCGGATGTGTGTCAATTACAGGGCTTTGAATAAGGTGACTATTAAAAACCGGTACCCTTTGCCAAGGATCGACGACCTTTTCGACCGGTTGGCAGGAGCGAAGTATTTCAACCGGATCGACTTGCGCTCCGGCTATCATCAAATTCGGGTGGCGGAAGGAGATGAGGAGAAGACCGCATGCAGGAGGAAGGTATGGTTCATATGAGTTCTTGGTGATGCTTTTGGGCTCACCAATGCACAGCGACATTTAGCACGCTGATGAACAGCCTTTTCCAGGAGTGGTTGGATGACTTTGTGATCGTGTACATCGACGACATCTTGGTGTACTCGAAAACAAAGGAGGAGCACCTGGAGCACCTCAAAAGGGTGTTCCAAAAGTTGCGGGAAGGGAAGCTGTACGCCAAAGCTTCAAATTGCGAATTCGGGGTCACGAAAGTGGAGTTCTTGGGGCATGTGATTACACAGGATGGGATCAAATGGATGACAGAAAGGTGAGGGCAATTTGGACTGGGAGCCTCCGACTTCGGTCCCGGGAGTGCGATCCTTCCTAGGACTCGCCTCCTATTACCGGAAGTATGTGAGAAATTTCGCCAAAATCGCGGGTCCGCTGTCCGACCTTCTGTGTAAATCTAAAGTCTGGGCATGGAACACCTTTTGTGGCCAAGCTTTTGCTGAATTGAAGCAGCGGATGGCGGAAGCTCCAGTCTTGAAAATCCCGGAGTTCGATCGTCCGTTCGAGATACATACAGATGCGTCGGACTTCGCAATTGGGGGTGTACTGATGCAAGATGGACGTCCAGTGGCTTACGAAAGTAAGAAACTGAATGAAGTGGAGCGACGGTGGCCGACGCACGAGAAAGAGATGAAGGCGGTGGTGCACTGTCTTGAGCTTTGGCGCCACTATGTTGGTTCCAACCCAGTGAAGGTGTTCACGGACAATGTCACGGTGAAGTATTTTGCTACGCAGCCAAGTTGTCCCCAAAATAGCTTAGGTGGCAAGATACTTTGGCGGTGTTCGACGTGGATATCCAGTACAAAACCGGGACGAGACAACGTGGTGGCCGATGCTTTAAGTAGAGAAAGCAGCAGCTCTTGTTGGTGTACAAGGGCGAGACGGCGCTCCAAAGGAAGATCCGAAAGGCTTGCCGGAAGGATGAGCTGGCGAAGTCCGTGATGCAGGACTTGAGGATGGGGGTTAAATCGCAGTTCCACTTGCAAAATGGACTGCTCCGGTATAAGCAAAAGCGTCTCTACGTACCAAGGGAGGGATCAGAGATAGCCTCTTGAGAGAATGCCATGATAGCCTGCTTGCGGGCCACGGCGGAGCCAAGCGCACTGCGGCACTCTTGAAGAAAGAGTATTTCTGGCCCAAACTGAGGGAGGAGGCAGAGGAGTATGTCAAGACATGCACCACATGCCAACAAAACCGGAGCGAGTACAAAAAGCAAGCGGGGGGCCAACCCTTGCCGATTCCAGAGATGACTTGGAAAGCGTCTCGATGGATTTCATGACTGCTATGCCGCTGTCAAAAGGATTCGATGCAATCATGGTGGTGGTGGATAGGTTCAGTAAAATGGGCCATTTCATCCCCACCAAGGAGACGGCAACGGCGCAGGAGAGGGCGACTTTACTTCGCCCACGTCTTAAAGCATCATGGAGTCCCGAAGGATATTGTCTCGGACCGCGATCCAAAGTTTACAGTAAATTTTGGAGGACACTTTGGAAGAAGATGGGGACGAGGCTGAAGATGAGCACCGCCTTCCGACCTACGACCGACGGCCAAACAGAAAGAGTGAATTCCGTAGTGAAGCAGATCTTGCGGAATTACGTGTCGGCAGACCAAACAGACTGGGTGGAACACTTAGACGCGGTAGAGTTCTGTTATAATAACACAGAACACTCCGCAACGGGAGTTTCCCCTTTCGTATTGGTCTATGGAAAAGCACCTCTGGTGCCGACAAGTTGGGCCGCCCAGGACGTTGAGGAACCGGCAGTAACGGCGGTACTAGAAGAACGCGAGCGTTTGTTGAAGCTCGCAAAGTACAACATTGCCAAAGCTAGGAAACGGTATGAAAGGCAGGTGAATCGGAAGCGGAGGGAAGTGAAGTTTGAGGCAGGCACGGAGGTCTGGTTGAAACATCAAGAATTTCCGACTACCTCCGGAAGTGAGTCCGAAGTTCGTACCTCCGTATGCGGGACCCTTTCGCATTCGGAAGGTTATGAATGAGGATGTGTGTACGAATTGGAGCTGCCAGAAAACAGCAAGGTCCACCCAGTATTCCATGTCTCCCTTTTGAAGCCTTATTTCAAAGATGAAGCGCGTCCGAATCGGCATCAAGTGTTGCGTCCGCCACCTATGCTGTTGGATCATGAAAATGAACCTGAGTACGAGGTGAGGCAATACTTAAGTCGAGGAGGTTCAGGAACCGAGAAACGGAGTATCTCGTCAAATGGAAGGGCTATCATCATGTGGAGGCATCTTGGGTGCGTGCCTCAGAAATGGGAAACGCATCCGAGGCGGTTGCAGCTTTCGAAGGGCGACCTCAAAAGGAAAGAAGCGTTGATGGGGACATCAACCTTGGAGCGTGGGGGAGGAAATGCATGCTTAGCCCGGCTTAGCTAGCTTAGGAATCCGATTGCAAAAACTTGTATTGTACAAAACGTGCTATAAATGAAATGGCTTCTAAATGTTGTGCGTCCTATTTTGTTTGGAATGGTGATGCATGGTATGGTTGGCTAGTGTGTAGAATGCATGCTAGCTTATAAAAGTGGGAGAGGTAAATCGGGTTAATCGTGTGTTTGCGTAGTGCCGAAATCAGGTGACCCCATCCAAGGGGCAAGGAAACTTGCGCCTTCTTTGGGAGTTCACGTGCTAGTGCGCACCTGGCGCGTGCGCATACTATAACTGCGCTACCGAGGGGGTTGCCTTGTAGTGCGGGCCAACGCGGAAGCTACGTGCTTCCGTTCACGTACTATAATCGTGTAGCCTGGATGAAGTCGTAGTGCGGCTTCGACGTGTTCCCGTACCTCAGGCCAGCATTCCAAGGCGGACCAATTGTAGTGATTGGGGGCGCACGGTTGGTTTAAGGTTATCTTCCTAGTAGTCAAAGAGGGTTCCAAGTGAACCCTTGCTCAAGGTGATGCCAAAAGCGACATCATGAGCGGTCGCAAGCAATGTTGTTGCAGTAAGGCGATTTGATCCTCGGGGAGGATCGTTCCTTGGCCTTGAAGTAGGCCAAGAAGAGTGCACTGGAGGAGTTGAGAGGCTCCACCCTTGGCCGGGACTTGGAGGAAGTCGGCCGAACTAGCTAGTGGAGAGTAGAATCAAGTGTGGGGTTGGTTTTTGCCATGGGACGCCATGGTACGGAAACAAACTCCTTGATGTGGGACGCCACAACTTGGATGTTCGTCTACAAAATGGACAAGTCGATGAGGACATCGTCCTGTTGGTAGGGGTGAGTGTCGGGCCCTTTGCCTTGAGGGCAGGGGTCGGGACACATGAGGGGCTGCCCCTGTGGGTGCGATAGGTATGGGGGGCTGAAGCACCCTTGAGTGCCAAGGCACTCAGTAGGTGGAGCCCGCACACGCGCACCTCACTTCGGTAAGCTCCCCTTCAAGTCATAGTTACTCGCTTTGATGCGCGCGCCTGACTCCCAACCTGGCCGCTAGGCCATCTTGGTATCGCGCACCTCACTTCGGTAAGCTCTCCTTCAAGTCATAGTTACTCGCTTGATGCGCGCGCTGACTCCCAACCTGGCCGCCGGGCCAACTTGGAGCTTTGGCTGCTCACCGGGACATAACGGTCCCCTTCGCTCCCCCACTAAACCCTCCACCTATTTGGGCCTAGTGGAATTCCCTTTGGTAGATGGCAGTCCGGAACAGCTCCCCACTCTTTGGTCGCTTTCCGGCACGCTCGCTCACTCACTAGTTTTTGGTCACCAACGGGCTTGCACTGTTCTCGGGATTACTACTCCCTATATATACTTCTATAGCTGTCCGCGGGGGTTTCACTACCAGCCATGCCATTTTATGGCGAACCACCACGAAAAACCCTCGACTCCCGGTGATGAGTCGCGGTGAGTCTTGGCCCACTCATCACGGCCCTATGGACCGTGATGAGTCCCAAGACTCCCCACGACTCCCACCACGAGGTCTCCGCCCCCATGGTGAGTCCTATGCCACCCCCACTAAGTCCGCTAAGCTACCACCACCCTTGTGGAGCCACCCCCACCGCAACCCGGTGTGCGGGGCTCCACGTAGTGAGCGCCTCCGCCTCCTTGAGTGCCATGGGCACTCAAGGGTGCTTCAGCCCCCCATACCTACCGCTGCCGCTGCCCCCATCATAGGGGCAGCCCCTCATGTGTCCTGACCCCCTGCCCTCAAGGCAAAGGGCTGCGACAATGGCAGTCCGGAACAGCTCCCCACTCTTTGGTGCTTTCCGGGCTCGCTCGCTTACTCACTAGTTTTTGGTCACCAACGGGCTTGCACCGTTCTCGGGGGTCACTACTCCCCTTATATATACTTCTGTAGCTGTCCGCGGGGGTTTCACAACCAGCCATGCCATTTTATGGCGAACCACCACGAAAACCCTCGACTCCCGGTGATGAGTCGCGGTGAGTCTTGGCCCACTCACCATGGCCCCTATGGACCGTGATGAGTCCCAAGACTCCCCACGACTCCCACCACGAGGTCTCCGCCCCCATGGTGAGTCCTATGCCACCCCCACTAAGTCCCGCTAAGCTACCACCACCCCTTGTGGAGCCACCCCCACCGCAACCCGGTGTGCGGGACTCCACCTAGTGAGCACCTCCGCCTCCTTGAGTGCCTTGGGCACTCAAGGGTGCTTCAGCCCACCGATACCTATCGCTGCCGCTGCCCCCACCACAGGGGCAGCCCCTCATGTGTCCCGACCCCTTGCCCTCAAGGCAAAGGGCCGCGACACACACCCCTACCAACAGGGAGTCGACCTCATCGACTTGTCCATTGTTGTAGAAACGAACATCCAAGTTGTGGCGTCCCACATCAAGGAGTTTGTTTCCGCACCATGGCGTCCGATGGCAAAGAACCAAACCCCACACTTGACTCTACTCTCCACTAGCTAGTTCGGCCGACTTCCTCCAAGTCCCGGCCAAGGGTGGAGCCTCTCCAGCTCCTCCCAGTGCACTCTTCTTGGCCTACTTCAAGGCCAAGGAACGATCCTCCCCGAGGATCGATCGCCTTACTGCAACAACATTGCTTGCGACCGCTCATGATGCCGCTTTTGGCATCACCTTGAGCAAGGATTCACCTGGAACCCTCTTTGACTAGGAAGATAACCTCGAACCAACCGTGCGCCCAATCACTACAATTGGGTCCGCCTTGGAATGCTGGCCTGAGGTACGGGAACACGCCGAAGCCGCACTACGACTTCGTCCGAGGCTACACGATTATAGTACGTGAACGGAAGCACGTGGCTTCCGCGTTAGCCCGCACTACAAGGCAACCCCCCCCTCGGTAGCGTTATAGTACGCGCACGCGCCAGGTGCGCACTAGCACGTGAACTCCAAAGAAGGCGCAAGTTTCCTTGCCTCGAATGGGGGTCACCCGATTTCGGCACTACGCAAACACACGATTAACCCAATTTACCTCTCCCACTTTTGTAAGCTAGCATGCATCTACACACTAGCCGACCCACCATGCATCACCATTCCAAACAAAATAGGACGCACAGAATTGGAACCATTTCCTTTATAACAAATTTTTGTTACAATACAAGTTTTTGCATCGGATTCCTAAGCTAGCTAAGCGGGCTAAGCATGCATTTCCTCCCCATGCTCCAAGGTTGATGTCCTATCAACGCTTCTTCTGCTTTGAGGTCGCCCTTCGAAAGCTGCAACCGCCTCGGATGCGTTTCCCATTTCTGAGGCATGCACCCAAGATGCCTCCACATGATGATAGCCCTTCCATTTGACGAGATACTCCGTTTCTCGGTTCTTGAACCTCCTCGACTTAAGTATTGCCTCCACCTCGTACTCAAGTTCATTTGCATGATCCAACAGCATAGGGGTGGCGGACGCAACACTTGATGCCGATTCGACGCCTTCATCTTTGAAGTAAGGCTTCAAAAGGGAGACATGGAATACTGGGTGCACCTTGCTGTTTGCCGGTAGCTCCAATTCATACACATCCTCATTCATAACCTTCCGAATGCGAAAGGGTCCTGCATACGTATGAACTTTGGAACTCACTTCTGGAGGGTAGTCGGAAATTCTTGATGTTCAACCAGACCTCTGTGCCTGCCTCAAACTTCACTTCCCTCCGTTTCCGATTCGCCTGCCTTTCATACCGTTTCCTAGCTTTGGCAATGTTGTACTTTGCGAGCTTCAACAACAAACGCTCCGTTTTTCCAGTAGTACCGCCGCTACTACCGGTTCCTCAACGTCCTGGGCGGCCCAACTTGTCGGCACCAGAGGTGCTTTTCCATAGACCAATACGAAAGGGGAAACTCCGTTGCGGAGTGTTCTGTGTTATTATAACAGAACTTGCCGCGTCTAAGTGTTCCACCCAGTCTGTTTGGTCTGCCGACACGTAATTCCGCAAGATCTGCTTCACTACGGAATTCACTCTTTCTGTTGGCCGTCGGTCGTAGGTCGGAAGGCGGTGCTCATCTTCAGCCTTGTCCCCATCTTCTTCCAAATGCCCTCCAAAATTTACTCGTAAACTTTGGATCGGGGTCCGAGACAATATCCTTCGGGACTCCATGATGTTTTAAGACGTGGGGGCGAAGTAAAGTCGCCCTGTCTCCTGCGCCGTTGCCGTCTCCTGGGGGGATGAAATGGCCCATTTTATTGAAACCTATCCACCACCACCATGATTGCATCGAATCCTTTTGACAGCAGCATAGCAGTCATGAAAATCCATCGAGACGCTTTCCCAAGTCCCTCTGGAATCGGCAAGGGTTGTAACAACCCGCTTGCTTTTGTACTCGCTCCGGTTTTGTTGGCATGTGGTGCATGTCTTGACATACTCCTCTGCCTCCTCCCTCAGTTTGGGCCAGAAATTACTCTTTTCTTCAAGAGAGTGTCGCAGTGCGCTTGGCTCCGCCGTGGCCCGCAAGCGGGCTATCATGGCATTCTCTCAAGAGGCTATCTCTGATCCCTCCCTCGCACGTAGAGATGCTTTTTGCTTTATTGAGGAGTCCTTTTGCAAGTGGAACTGCGATTTAACCCCCCATCTCAAGTCCTGCATCACGGACTTCGCCAGCTCATCCTTCCGGCAAGCCTTCCGGATCTTCCTTTTGGAGCGCCGTCTCGCCCTTGTACACCAACAAAGAGCTGCTGGCTTTCTACTTAAAGCATCGGCCACCACGTTGTCTCGTCCCGGTTTTGTACTGGATATCCACGTCGAACACCGCTAAAGTATCTTGCCACCTAAGTTGTTTTGGGGACAACTTGGGCTGCGTGGCAAAATACTTCACCGTGACATTGTCCGTGAACACCTTCACTGGGTTGGAACCAACATAGTGGCGCCAAAGCTCAAGACAGTGCACCACCGCCTTCATCTCTTTCTCGTGCATCGGCCACCGTCGCTCCACTTCATTCAGTTTCTTACTTTCGTAAGCCACTGGACGTCCATCTTGCATCAGTACACCCCCAATCGCGAAGTCCGACGCATCTGTATGTATCTCGAACGGACGATCGAACTCCGGGATTTTCAAGACTGGAGCTTCCGCCATCCGCTGCTTCAATTCAGCAAAAGCTTGGCCACAAAAGGTGTTCCATGCCCAGACTTTAGATTTACACAGAAGGTCTGACAGCGGCCCCGCGATTTTGGCGAAATTTCTCACATACTTCCGGTAATAGGAGGCGAGTCCTAGGAAGGATCGCACTCCCGGGACCGAAGTCAGAGGCACCCAGTCCAAGATCGCCCTCACCTTTCTGTCATCCATTTTGATCCCATCCTGTGTAATCACATGCCCCAGGAACTCCACTTTTGTGACCCCGAATTCGCACTTTGAAGCTTTGGCGTACAGCTTCCCTTCTCGCAATTTTTGGAACACCCTTTTCAGGTGCTCCAGGTGCTCCTCCTTTGTTTTTGAGTACACCAAGATGTCGTCGATGTACACGATCACAAAGTCATCCAACCACTCCTGGAAAAGGCTGTTCATCAGCGTGCTAAATGTCGCTAGTGCATTGGTGAGCCCAAAAGGCATCACCAAGAACTCATATGAACCATACCTTGTCCTGCACGCGGTCTTCTCCTCATCTCCTTCCGCCACCCGAATTTGATGATAGCCGGAGCGCAAGTCGATCCGGCTGAAATACTTCGCTCCTGCCAACCGATCGAAGAGGTCGTCCATCCTTGGCAAAGGGTACCGGTTTTTGATAGTCACCTTATTCAGAGCCTGTAATCGACACACATCCGCAGCGTCCCATCCTTCTTGTCTGCAAATAGCACCGGGGCTCCGTAAGGTGAGTTACTCGGCCGGATGTACCCCTTTGACATTAGATCCTTGAGCTGAGTCTTCAGCTCGACCAACTCTCTGTGGCTCAACCGGTAGGGCGCCTTGGCAGGCGGTTCCAATCCCGGTATCACCTCAATCTTGTGGTCAACTCCTCTTCGCGGTGGCAAGCCGCTTGGCAAATCCTCCGGCATCACATCATGGTATTTCTCCAAATCCCCTTGATCCAATCTGGGCTCGGCTCTCCATCGCCTTCTCCCTTCACTTCTCTAATGTAAAGCAAAAACTGGGGCTCATGTGCCTCCTCCACGGCCCACTCCTTTGCTGACAGAAGGTTTATTCGCCCTCCCACGAGTTTGGGCGTTTCCGAAACTCGTAAGACCTCGCCACCATTCCCACATGGCAGCGTGACCACCCTCTTGCGGCCATCTATGACCGCGCCGGATTTGCTCAAAAAGGTCATCCCCAAAATGAGATCCACTCCATCGATCTCACAGACGGTGAAGTTCTCACGTCCCTCCCAACTCCCCAGTTGAAGAGGAACATCGAACGCCAACCTCGTTGCCAATTGCGGTTCTCCTTTGGCAGAACGCACCTCAATAGAGGCCCTTACGTAAGTTGTCGGGAGTCCCAGCTTTTGTGCCGTTGCCGGTGTCATGAAGGAGTGTGACGCTCCTGTGTCCACCAACAATGACACGTTAGTTCCGGATATTATCCCATCCACGAACAATAACTGACTCCCTTTACGTAATGCGCCAGTTTCTTGATACAACTCACAAGAATATTTGCCTACCTTGCAAGTCCTGGCGACCACCGCTTCCACCAAGCGACTGATGGTATCTTCCGACAGCTCCGTGGTTGCCCGAGTCATGTTCAATTGTCGGGGTTTTGTGCACTTCTTGGCCATGTGCCCAGGCTCTCCGCAATTGAAACACACTCCATCAAAGGTCACCTTCTGTCCGCCATAAGCCGCTCCACCCGCTTTTCCTTTCGAAGCACCGGGTGTCGCCTGGACGTGTGAAGGCCCTCCCTTCGATTTCCACGTGCCATTGTTGCCGCGTGGCCTATCCCACTTCTTTTCCGGTCGGAAGGAGTCACCTTCTCGCCGGGTCTTCTTGTGGTTCAGCTCCGTACGACCTTGTCTCTCACCCCTAGGGACATCCGAGAAACATTCAGCCATCTCAATTGCCTCGTTCAAAGTCTTGGGTGGCTTCTCCTCCAACTTCCGCCTGGCCCATGGGGCCAATCCCGCCACAAAGTTGAAGACCATTTCTGGTTCTGTCCGCGACTTCGAGCAACAGCACATTGAAAGCCTGGACATACCCCCGAATGTCATCTGTTTGCTTCAAATTCCTCATCTTGTCCCGGGAAAGCCAGGACGCGTTGAGGGGCACAAACTGTCGCTTCATCAATTCCTTGAACCCACTCCAGTTCAAGGTTTCCGGACTTGGACCTCGGTCGTGAAGGCGTTTCTGCCACCATTGTTGAGCATAGCCCCTCAAATAGGTGGGAGCCACTTCCACCCGATCCTCGTCACTCAACTTGGCCGCCCGGAAGTACTGCTCTAGCTCCAAGAGCCAGGTGTTGAGTGCCTTCCGATTTCGGACGCCCTCAAAGGTGTCGGGTTCCTTAGGCTTCACCTTAAACTTTGCCTTAGCGGAAGTGGCATTAGCCGCCTTCAACACGTCTTTCAACGTCCCGCCAAACTGAGCCAACAACCCTTCCCAAAAAATTGCCGGCATGGGAGGCATCTGTTGGTCTGTCGGAGCTCTCAGGGATTCCTCGGGCTCCGACTCCTCGGATTCCTCCCGCTCTTGAGCGGCCTCCTTTTCAGAAACCTGCGTCGCTTCCTCAAATGGCCGCTTCGGTGACACGTCGCCCCCATCGGGCTCACAAGGATCATCATCTTTTGGGCCGTTCCGCTTTCGCTTTGGCTTGCCTGACCCCATGATGAGGCCAATCCCAAGGATGATCGCGTACTGAACTCTAAGCTCTGATACCAAGTGTCGCGCACCTCACTTCGGTAAGCTCCCCTTCAAGTCATAGTTACTCGCTTTGATGCGCGCGCCTGACTCCCAACCTGGCCGTCGGACCAACTTGGAGCTTCGGCTGCTCACCGGGACATAACGGTCCCCCCTTCGCTCTCCCACTAAACCCTCCACCTCTTTGGGCCTAGCGGAATTCCCTTTGATAGATGGCAGTCCGGAACAACTCCCCACTCTTTGGTCGCTTTCCGGCTCGCTCGCTTACTCACTCGTTTTTGGTCACCAATGGGCTTGCACCGTTCTCGGGGTTACTACTCCCCTTATATATACTTCTGTAGCTGTCCGCGGGGGTTTCACAACCAGCCATGCCATTTTATGGCGAACCACCACGAAAACCCTCGACTCCCGGTGATGAGTCGCGGTGAGTCTTGGCCCACTCACCATGGCCCCTATGGACCGTGATGAGTCCCAAGACTCCCCACGACTCCACCACGAGGTCTCCGCCCCCATGGTGAGTCCTATGCCACCCCCACTAAGTCCCGCTAAGCTACCACCACCCCTTGTGGAGCCACCCCCACCACAACCCGGTGTGCGGGGCTCCACCTAGTGAGCGCCTCCGCCTCCTTGAGTGCCTTGGGCACTCAAGGGAGCTTCACCCCCCCAATACCTATCGCTGCAGCTGCCCCCACCACAGGGGCAGCCCCTCATGTGTCCCGACCCCCTGCCCTCAAGGCAAAGGGCCGCGACACACCGGGTTGCGGTGGGGGTGGCTCCACAAGGGGTGGTGGTAGCTTAGCGGGACTTAGTGGGGGTGGCATAGGACTCACCATGGGGGTGGAGACCTCGTGGTGGGAGTCGTGGGGAGTCTTGGGACTCATCACGGTCCATAGGGGCCGTGGTGAGTGGGCCAAGACTCACCGCGACTCATCACCGGGAGTCGAGGGTTTTCGTGGTGGTTTGCCATAAAATGGCATGGCTGGTTGTGAAACCCCCGCGGACAGCTACAGAAGTATATATAGGGGAGTAGTAACCCCGAGAACGGTGCAAGCCCGTTGGTGACCAAAAACTAGTGAGTAAGCGAGTGAGCCGGAAAGCGACCAAAGAGTGGGGAGCTGTTCCGGACTGCCAACTACCAAAGGGAATTCCGCTGGTTCCAAATCGGTGGAGGGTTCTTTGGGAGAACAAAGGGGGACCGTTATGCCCCGGTGAGCAGCCGAAGCTCCAAGTTGGCCCGACGGCCAGGTTGGGAGTCAGGCGCGCGCATCAAAGCGATTAACTATGACTTGAGGGGGAGCTTACCGAAGTGAGGTGCGCGACACTTGGTATCAGAGCTTAGAGTTCAGTACGCGATCGTTCTTGGGATTGGCCTCATCATGGGGTCGGGCAAGCCGAAGCGAAAGCGGAACGGCCCAAAAGATGATGATCCTGGTGAGCCCGATGGGGGCGACGTGTCACCGAGGCGGCCGTTTGAGGAAGCGATGAATGTTTCCGAAAACGAGGCCGCTCAAGAGCGGGAGGAATCCGAGGAGTCGGAGCCCGAGGAATCCTTGAGAGCTCCGACAAACCAAGAGATGCATCCCATGCCGGCAGCCTTTTGGGAAGGGTTGTTGGCACAGTTTGGCGGGACGTTGAAAGACGTGTTGAAGGCGGCTAATGCCACTTCCACTAAGGCAAAGTTTAAGGTGAAGCCTAAGGAACCCGGCACCTTCAAGGGCGTCCAAAATCGGAAGGCACTCAACACTTGGCTCCTGGAGCTAGAGCAGTACTTCCGGGCGGCCAAGTTGAGTGGCGAGGATCGGGTGGAAGTGGCTCCCACCTATTTGAGGGGCTATGCTCAACAATGGTGGCAGAAACGCCTTCACGACCGAGGTCCAAGCCCGGAAACCTTGATCTGGAGTGGGTTCAAGGAATTGATGAAGAGACAGTTTGTGCCCCTCAACGCGTCCTGGCTTGCCCGGGACAAGATGAGGAATTTGAAGCAAACAGATGACATTCGGGGGTATGTCCAGGCTTTCAATGTGCTGTTGCTCGAAGTCGCGGACATGGCAGAACCAGAAATGGTCTTCAACTTTGTGGCGGGACTGGCCCCATGGGCCAAGCGGAAGTTGGAGGAGAAGCCACCCAAGACTTTGAACGAGGCAATTGAGAGGGCTGAATGTTTCTCGGATGTCCCTAGGGGTGAGAGACAAGGCCGTACGGAGCTGAACCACAAGAAGACCCGGCGGAGAGGTGACTCCTTCCGACCGGAAAAGAAGTGGGATAGGCCACGCGGCAACAATGGCATGTGGAAATCGAAGGGAGGGCCTTTACACATCAAGGCAGCACCTGGTGCTTTGAAAGGAAAAGCGGGTGGAGCGGCTTATGGCGGACAGAAGGCGACCTTTGATGGAGTGTGTTTCAATTGCGGGGAGCCCGGGCACATGGCCAAGAAGTGCACGAAACCTCGACAATGAACATGACTCGGGCAACCACGGAGCTATCGGAAGATACCATCAGTCGCTTGGTGGAAGCGGGGGTCGCCAGGACTTGCAAGGTAGGCAACTATTCTTGTGAGTTGTATCAGGAAACTGGCGCCCTGCGTAAAGGGAGTCAGTTATTGTTTGTGGATGGGATAATATCCGGAACTAACGTGTCGTTGTTGGTGGACACAGAAGCATCGCACTCCTTCATGACGCCGGCGGCGGCGCAAAAGTTGGGACTCCCAACAAGTGACGTGGGGGCCTCTATTGAGGTGCGTTCTGCCAAAGGAGAACCACAGTTGACGACAAGGTTGGCGTTTGATGTTCCTCTTCAACTGGGGAGTTGGGAGGGACGTGAGAACTTCACCATCTGCGAGATCGATGGAGTAGATCTCATTTTGGGGATGACCTTTTTGAGCAAATCCGGAGCGGTCATAGATGGCCGCAAGAGAGTAGTCACGCTGCCTTGTGGGAATGGTAGCGAGGCCTTACGAGTGTCGGAAACGCCCAAATCCGTGGGAGGGCGAATAAACCTTCTGTCAGCAAGGGAGTGGGCCGTGGAGGAGGCACACGAGCCCCAGTTTTTGCTTTACATTAGAGAAGTGAAGGGAGAAGGCGATGGGGAGCCGAGCCCAGATTGGATCAAGGGGATTTTGGAGAAATACCATGATGTGATGCCGGAGGATTTACCAAGCGGCTTGCCACCGCGAAGAGGAGTTGACCACAAGATTGAGGTGATACTGGGAACGGAATCGCCTGCTAAGGCACCCTACCGGTTGAGCCACAGGGAGTTGGTCGAGCTGAAGACTCAGCTCAAGGATCTAATGTCAAAGGGGTACATCCGGCCGAGTAAGTCACCTTACGGAGCCCCAGTGCTATTCGCAGACAAGAAGGATGGGACGATGCGGATGTGTGTCGATTACAGGGCTCTGAATAAGGTGACTATCCAAAACCGGTACCCTTTGCCAAGGATCGATGACCTCTTCGATCGGTTGGCTGGAGCGAAGTATTTCAGCCGGATCGACTTGCGCTCCGGCTATCATCAAATTCGGGTGGCGGAAGGAGATGAGGAGAAGACCGCGTGCAGGACAAGGTATGGTTCATATGAGTTCTTGGTGATGCCTTTTGGGCTCACCAATGCACCAGCGACATTTAGCACGCTGATGAACAGCCTTTTCCAGGAGTGGTTGGATGACTTTGTGATCGTGTACATCGACGACATCTTGGTGTACTCGAAAACAAAGGAAGAACACCTGGAGCACCTAAAAAGGGTGTTCCAAAAATTGCGAGAAGGGAAGCTGTATGCCAAAGCTTCAAAGTGCGAATTCGGGGTCACAAAAGTGGAGTTCTTGGGGCATGTGATTACACAAGATGGGATCAAAATGGATGACAGGAAGGTGAGGGCAATCTTGGACTGGGAGCCTCCGACTTCGGTCCCGGGAGTGTGATCCTTCCTAGGACTCGCCTCCTATTACCGGAAGTATGTGAGAAATTTCGCCAAGATCGCGGGGCCGCTTTCGGACCTTCTGTGTAAATCCAAAGTCTGGGTATGGAACACATTTTGTGGCCAAGCTTTTGCTGAATTGAAGCACCGGATGGCGGAAGCTCCAGTCTTGAAAATCCCGCAGTTCGATCGTCCATTTGAGATTCGTAAGAAACTGAATGAAGTGGAGCGACGGTGGCCGACACACGAAAAAGAGATGAAGGCGGTGGTGCATTGCCTTGAGCTTTGGCGCCACTATGTTGGTTCCAACCCAGTGAAGGTGTTCACGGACAATGTCACAGTGAAGTATATTACCACGCAGCCCAAGTTGTCCCCAAAATAGCTTAGGTGGCAAGATACTTTGGCGGTGTTCGACGTGGATATCCAGTACAAACCGGGACGGGATAATGTGGTGGCCGATGCTTTAAGTAGAAAGCAGCAGCTCCTGTTGGTGTACAGGGGCGAGACGGCGCTCCAAAGGAAGATCCGGAAGGCTTGCCGGAAGGATGAGCTGGCGAAGTCCGTGATGCAGGACTTGAGGATGGGGGTTAAATCGCAGTTCCACTTGCAAAATGGACTGCTCCGGTATAAGCAAAAACGTCTCTACGTGCCAAAGGGAGGGATCAGAGATAGCCTCTTGAGAGAATGCCATGATAGCCCGCTTGCGGGCCACGGCGGAGCCAAGCGCACTGCGGCACTCCTGAAGAAAGAGTATTTCTGGCCCAAACTGAGGGAGGAGGCAGAGGAGTATGTCAAGACATGCACCACATGCCAACAAAACCGGAGCAAGTACAAAAAGCAAGCGGGGCTGTTACAACCCTTGCCGATTCCAGAGATGACTTGGGAAAGCGTCTCGATGGATTTCATGACTGCTATGCCGCTGTCAAAAGGATTCGATGCAATCATGGTGGTGGTGGATAGGTTCAGTAAAATGGGCCATTTCATCCCCACCAAGGAGACGGTAACGGCGCAAGAGACATGGCGACTTTACTTCGCCCACGTCTTAAAGCATCATGGAGTCCCGAAGGATATTGTCTCGGACCGCGATCCAAAGTTTACGAGTAAATTTTGGAGGGCACTTTGGAAGAAGATGGGGACGAGGCTGAAGATGAGCACCGCCTTCCGACCTACGACCGACGGCCAAACAAAAAGAGTGAATTCCGTAGTGAAGCAGATCTTGCGGAATTACGTGTCGGCAGACCAAACAGACTGGGTAGAACACTTAGACGCGGCAGAGTTCTGTTATAATAACACAGAACACTCCGCAACGGGAGTTTCCACTTTCGTATTGGTCTATGGAAAAGCACCTCTGGTGCCGACAAGTTGGGTCGCCCAGGACGTTGAGGAACCGGCAGTAGCGGCGGTACTGGAAGAACGCGAGCGTTTGTTGAAGCTCGCAAAGTACAACATTGCCAAAGCTAGGAAACGGTATGAAAGGCAGGCGAATCGGAAGCGGAGGGAGGTGAAGTTTGAGGCAGGCACAAAAGTCTGGTTGAACATCAAGAATTTCCGACTACCTCCGGAAGTGAGTCCGAAGTTCGTACCTCCGTATGCGGGACCCTTTCGCATTCGGAAGGTTATGAATGAGGATGTGTATGAATTGGAGCTGCCGGCAAACAGTAAGGTGCACCCAGTATTCCATCTATCCCTTTTGAAGCCTTACTTCAAAGATGAAGCGCGTCCGAATCGGCATCAAGTGTTGCGTCCGCCACCTATGCTGTTGGATCATGAAAATGAACCTGAGTACGAGGTGGAGGCAATACTTAAGTCGAGGAGGTTCAGGAACCGAGAAACGGAGTATCTCGTCAAATGGAAGGGCTATCATCATGTGGAGGCATCTTGGGTGTGTGCCTCAGAAATGGGAAACGCATCCGAGGCGGTTGCAGCTTTCGAAGGGCGACCTCAAAAGCGGAAGAAGAGTTGATGGGGACATCAACCTTGGAGCGTGTGGGAGGAAATGCATGCTTAGCCCGGCTTAGCTAGCTTAGGAATCCGATTGCAAAAACTGGTATTGTACAAAACGTGTTATAAATGAAATGGCTTCCAAATGTTGTGCGTCCTATTTTGTTTGGAATGGTGATGCATGGTATGGTTGGCTAGTGTGTAGAATGCATGCTAGCTTATAAAAGTGGGAGAGGTAAATTGGCTTAATCGTGTGTTTGCGTAGTGCCGAAATCGGGTGACCCCCATCCAAGGGGCAAGGAAACTTGCGCCTTCTTTGGGAGTTCACGTGCTAGTGCGCACCTGGCGCGTGCGCGTACTATAACTGCGCTACCGAGGGGGTTGCGTTGTAGTGTGGGCTAACGCGGAAGCTACGTGCTTCCGTTCACGTACTATAATCGTGTAGCCTCGGGACGAAGTCGTAGTGCGGCTTCAGCGTGTTCCCGTACCTCAGGCCAGCATTCCAAGGCGGACCCAATTGTAGTGATTGGGGTGCACGGTTGGTTCAAGGTTATCTTCCTAATCAAAGAGGGTTCCAGGTGAACCCTTGCTCAAGGTGATGCCAAAAGCGGCATCATGAGCGATCGCAAGCAATGTTGTTGCAATAAGGCGATTTGATCCTCGGGGAGGATCGTTCCTTGGCCTTGAAGTAGGCCAAGAAGAGTGCACTGGGAGGAGCTGGAGAGGCTCCACCCTTGGCTGGGACTTGGAGGAAGTCGGCCGAACTAGCTAGTGGGGAGTAGAGTCAAGTGTGGGGTTTGGTTCTTTGCCATGGGACGCCATGGTACGGAAACAAACTCCTTGATGTGGGACGCCACAACTTGGATGTTCGTTTCTACAAAATGGACAAGTCGATGAGGACATCGACTCCCTGTTGGTAGGGGTGTGTGTCGCGGCCCTTTGCCTTGAGGGCAGGGGGGGTCGGGACACATGAGGGGTTGCCCCTGTGGTGGGGGCAGCGGCGGCGATAGGTATGGGGGGCTGAAGCACCCTTGAGTGCCCAAGGCACCCAAGGAGGCGGAGGCGCTCACTAGGTGGAGCCCCGCACACCGGGTTGCGGTGGGGGTGGCTCCACAAGGGGTGGTGGTAGCTTAGCGGGACTTAGTGGGGGTGGCATAGGACTCACCATGGGGGTGGAGACCTCGTGGTGGGAGTCGTGGGGAGTCTTGGGACTCATCACGGTCCATAGTGGCCGTGGTGAGTGGGCCAAGACTCACCGCGACTCATCACCGGGAGTCGAGGGTTTTCGTGGTGGTTCGCCATAAAATGGCATGGCTGGTTGTGAAACCCCCGCGGACAGCTACAGAAGTATATATAGGGAGTAGTAACCCCGAGAACGGTGCAAGCCCGTTGGTGACCAAAAACTAGTGAGTAAGCGAGCGAGCCGAAAAGCGACCAAAGAGTGGGGAGCTGTTCCGGACTGCCACTACCAAAGGGAATTCCCGTTGGTTCCAAATCGGTGGAGGGTTCTTTGGGAGAACAAAGGGGGACCGTTATGTCCCGGTGAGCAGCCGAAGCTCCAAGTTGGCCCGGCGGCCAGGTTGGGAGTCAGGCGCGCGCATCAAAGCGAGTAACTATGACTTGAGGGGGAGCTTACCGAAGTGAGGTGCGCGACACTATTCAGAGCTCCGTGGACATACCCCCACCCGGCCTTGGGCGTGTTTATCGGATGGCAACGGCCGGCTCGGTTGTACGCGACGACGTTTACACAATACGATCGGAGTGGAGCCGACTTGCAATTGTACGGACTTCTCGTTGATGGAAGCAAAGAAGGGGTCAAAGTATTATCCGTGCAAGCATCTGTATTACATTTACCTGAAGAGATTGAGGATGAACTTGACTATTAATGACTTTATTCATGCACCAGCGTTGAGCGTGAACGAGCTGCACAAACTCCTCCGCCGGGATTCCATAAATCATTGATGGGGCAAAGGGAATCCACCATATGGATATTTGCAATTGCATTTTGATGCATTAGACTTTGTTTTGCAGTGTAATGAAATGCACCCCAAAACTCCTGGAATGAGACAGACAATATTAAAGTAATGTCTTTTAAACACTATGGACTGCTGGATATCCGTTGATGTCAAGTGGCAATTCAATGTCAAAACAGAATCAATACAAAGATGGCGACAGGAAAAATTTGCAAATCTTCCAGAAAACTGAGTTCCAACAGTAGCAGTTGTGGGGGCCATTTCTGGAAAAATGGCGCCGAATTTTCCTAATTTGGGCCGAAACTGGCTAAGTCCCAACATGTACAGGAACGATGTCTGGAAAAATGGCGCCGAATTTCCAGTTACATAGCCTAGAACTGCCCAACATCTGTGCAATCCCCGGCACCATGTACCGAAATTCGGCGCCACATTTCTAAATTTTGGGCTTACACTTCAACCATGTTGGGACCTATAGCCGCGAAATTCGGCACCATTTTTCGCCAGAGACACCTATTACCGCGAAATACGTTGCAGATTTCTCCGGTTGCGGAACCTATTACCGTGAAATTCGACGCCATTTTTGCAGATGTCGCTCGGAATCCGCATGAGCGGAAGACGAAATATCATGAGCACGGCTCTCAAAACTACAATTTCTACTTCAAACAATGAATATTATTATTATTTTTTCTCTGACACATTCCATTAAAATAATGTTTTTAATGTTTTTTATTTCCCTAATTTGTACTTCTGCTCATGAAAACCGATTGTCTTACTACTCCATTCATGCCGCTCATGCTTATGAAATAGCTAACCTCCACTTGAATCACAGGCCAACGAAGGTGTCGGCTCAGGGGGATCAGGCGGAAGCTTGGATCTAGCTCTGGGGGGACAGGGAATGTAGGAAGTAGTGCAACTGGAGCTGGGAATACTGTAAGTACAAAGGGGCCAGTAGCAGGGAGTGCTCAAGGGCCAATACTTGGTGGGAGTTCCACCACTACAACAACAGGTCCTCAAGGACCAACACCAACAGGAGGACCAACACCTGTCAGAGGGCAGGGTGTAGGGCCACAGATGGCGGTACCTCCAACACGGGCAAAACCACCTTTTCCAATATATGCAGGAAAAGGGGATCCTGATGTACACATTAGCCAATTTGAGCACATGTGTATTGTGAACAATGAGAATGGCGATGATGCCAAGATGAGACTCTTTCCTTGTTCACTTATCAAGAAAGCAAGTGAATGGTATGCAAGATTCCCTGGTAATCATTTCCTAACCTGAAATGGCCTTAGTACAGCATTCCGAAATAGGTTCAGGACAAGCAAAACTGAGGTTGAAGTGTATGGGAGTTTACAACAGTTAAAGCAAAAGAAGCATGAAACTGTTGAAGAGTACATGGAAAAGATGGAGTTGATGATGAAAAAGTTGGCTGCTGTGCCAGCACCAGGGTTACAGAAGACCTGGTTTGTGAGTGGATTAAGACCTGAATTACAAAAGAAAGTGGATATGCTACCCCATAATACAGTGGAAGAGGCATTTGAAACAGCCAACAAAATTGAGCAATTGGGAATGCTCAGGAGAGAGAAAAGGGATGATGAGGACTCTGAAGATGAGTCAGATGAGGAAGAAGAGCAAGAGCTCAAGAGGAAGAGTAAGAAGAAGGAAAAGTTGAAGAGGGAAAACTATGAGAAAAGACTGGAGGAGATTTTGAAGAAGTATGCCACAGAGGCTGCAACACATTGGAGGAAGGGTGTTTGGTGTGCAAAATGTCAGAATGAAGGCCCTACCACAGCTGAATGCCACATGAAGGAGAAACACTGTACTATCTGTAAAATGGATAACCATTCTACTGAGAATTGTTATTACAACAGAAGGACAGCTGCAAGAGAACCTAGGCAAGTAAAGGTGCATCAAGTGCAGCCCCAGCCAAGAAGAAACAATGATCAGGACCACTATGGAAGGCCTGGTGGTTATAACAATGGTATGGCAGGGAGAGGTAATCCAAGAGGGAATTACCAGCCAGGGAATCATGATTATAGAAATAATCCCAGAGCAGACCAAGGGAGAGGACCTAATGGGGAAGAACTGTGTTACTATTGTAACCAGGCAGGACATCGCAAGGCAGCCTCTCCATTCTGGATCAGACACCAGAATGAGATGAGAGCTCCTGTGAATGAGGGCCCAGTTGTGGCAGCTCACATGGTTAGGCCATGTTTTGTACCAGAAGTGAGTACAATGATAGTGACCAGAAGCAAAGCTAAACTAATACCTCCAGTGGATGAGGAAGAAGATGATAATGAGGATGGCAATGATGTGCCTGAAAATGATGAGGCTTGGAGAGATGAGAAGGAACTACACAGGGAAGTGGCTGACACCATAAGGGAAATGCAGAAGAATACTGATATTCCTATGGCAGATTCTCATGACTCTGATAGAGAAGATGGAGAGGGTGAAGATGAAGTGAAGAAAGAAGCTGCACAAGTGCAGAGTAATGAAGGGACTTTGGCTGAAGTAATATGCCAAACCAAAGCTGAGATTACCATTGGACAGCTATTGGCTGTAGCATCTCATTGTAGGCACAGGCTGTATCAAGCAATTAATCAGATTGCTCATGTGACAGAGAACAGAGACCTGAGCAGCAAGGTGGCAAGTTATAATGTGAAGCCTGAGGGGCAAGAAACAGTCATGGACTTTGATGATTCTATGCCAATAATCCAATTGAGAATTGGAAGCACAGACTTGACTGATGTACTGATAGATGGAGGCTCAGGAGTGAATATTATGATAGACCAATTAAGGCAGAAGCTTGGTCTGAGTAACATGAAACCAGCCCCATTTATAGTAACAATGGCAGATCAAAGGAGTGTACAACCTTTAGGCTTGATAAGAGGAGTTAAGATACAGATTCAAAAAATGATCTTTAAGATCACAACGACTGTGTTGAAAATGGATAATGTTATGGAAGCTTACTCCTTATTTCTGGGTCAACCATGGCTGAAACAGGCCAGGATATTCCATGACTGGAATTCCCAGTTACTGACTGATGATGGGAAGCACAAGATACAGGTCACCACTAAGAAATCTAGTAGGCTACCTGCTACCAGAAGACCTCGTGGAGTCAGAGAGTATGACTGGAGGGGAGGACTTAGGAGGCTACCCTGTTTGTTGCACACCCAGAGTGGGAGCAGGTTGCAGAAATGCAACTGGGAGGCCTGAGTTGTTTTAAAGGTATCTGCTGTGGTGCAGTAACAACAACACCAATTGAGGGGGAAACAAGTAGTTACCCACCACATTTTTATGAGGAAAGAGAGGGAGAAATGGAAATCCTAGAAGAACCAGCCACTGTGAGTTTACAGGATGAAGTAGTGGCTGGATGGACAATCACAGCTGAAGAGCAGGTGAGAGACGTGAATGTAGGAACTAAGGAGGAACCAAGAATGGTGAAAGTATGGGCTGACTTGGAGCCAAAATTCCTTGAGGAAGCTAAGAGCCTGTTTATCAAATACAAAGATGTATTTGCTTGGAGTTATGAGGATCTAAAAGGGATACCACCTGAGATTTGCCAGGATTGAACTGGAACCAGGGTCGGTACCAATCAAATAGGCTAGGTACAGAACTATACACAGAAGGTTGGGGATTAGATCAAGAAGCTGGCTGAGGCTAAGTTCATATACCCGATAGAGTATACAACTTGGTTGTCATCCATTGTGATAGTTCCCAAGAAGAATGGCAAACTGAGAGTTTGTGTGAACTATAAGAAGTTGAATGCCTGTACAAAGAAAGATCCATTTCCTTTACCATTCACAGAAGCTGTACTGGACACTGTGACAAGCCATGAGATGTACTCATTCATGGATAGCTTTAGTGGGTATAACCAAGTGCAAGTGGCAGAAGAAGACTAGGAAAAGACAGCTTTCATCACGGACTGGGGTGCTTATGCATACAAAGTCATGCCTTTTGGACTTTGTAATGCACCAACAACTTTCCAGAGGGTGATAAGTGAATCTTTCACGAGTATCTGGATGATTTCATGCAAGTGTTCTTAGATGACTTCACTGTGTACAGCTCTAAGAATGAGCACTTGCAGAAGTTGGAATTATGTTTGGCCAGATGCAGGATGAGAGGTCTTGGGTTGAATCCAGAAAAGTGTACTTTCTGTGTGAATTCAGGGGTACTTCTGGGACACATTGTGTGTAAGGGAGGACTGCTTGTGGATCCCAGAAAGACAGAGGCCATTAAAGCATCTCCACCACCAGGAAATGTTAAAAGTCTAAGGAGATTTCTTGGACAAACCAGTTACTACAGAAGGTTTGTCAGACGGTATGCATAGATGGCAGCACCTTTGAGTAAGCTTTTGAAGAAGGATGCAGTGTTTACATGGACAGCTGAATGTCAGCAGGCTTTTGAGGAACTTACATTGTCAGTAACAACTACACCTGTGCTGATTAACCCTCACTGGCATGTAGTATTTCAAGTACACTGTGATGCCTCAGGGGAAGCATTGGGAGCTGTGTTAGCTCAAACTATCACAGAAAACATAGATTCACCTATGTACTATGCTAGCAGGTTGTTGAACAGTGCTGAAAGGAACTATAGCACCACTGAAAGAGAAGCATTGACAATGATTTATGCAGTCAAGAAATTCAGGCATTACCTATTGGGAAGGAAGTTTATGTTTTATGTGGATCATCAGGCTTTGATTTATCTGGTGAACAAGCCTTTGATAAGTGGCAGGATAGCAAGATGGTTGATAATCTTGCGCGAGTTTGAATTCAAAGTTGTTTACAAGTCTGGCCGTTTGCATCTTGTGGCAGATCACTTGTCACGCCTATCAACAGGAGAGCCCGCCACGGGAGTAGACGACCAATTACCTGATGCGAGTCTATTTGCAGTGGAGGTGCAGGGAAGTGCAGATGATTGGTTAGATTGGCAGTGGCCAATTAGATACTACCTTACTCATGGTCAGTGCCCACCCAGTTATGGGAAGGAACAGAGAAAGAGAATAGCTATCAAGGCTTTTACCTTACACTATGATAGGTGGCAGATTGTATAAGCTAGGACCTGATGGAGTTCTTAAACGATGCTTGTACCACCATGAAATAAATAAAGTCTTGGAAGAAAGTTCATAAAGGAGTGGCTGGAGGTCATTTTGGAGAGGAGACGACCAGCAGAAAAATACTACTTGCTGGTTACTAGTGGCCTACTCTGTTCAAAGATGTGCACAAGTACTGCAAAAGTTGTGATGAGTGTCAGAGGCTAGGACCTTTGCAAAGATCTGGAAAGATGGCTTTGCATCCGACGATGCCTACTGAACCATTTCAGAAATGGGGACTAGACTTTGTTGGACCAATAAACCCACCAGCCAGAAATACACAGAACAAGTATATAATCACAGCCACTGATTATACTACAAAGTGGGTGGAAGCTAAGGCTCTGAGGGACAACACAGCTAAGTCTACAGCAAGGTTCCTGTATGAGAACATACTTACAAGATTTGGCTGTCCCTTGGAATTTATCAGTGACTAGGGAAGTCACTTCATTAATGAGACCATAGAATTATTGACTAAAGAGTTCATGATTGTGCACAAGAAAAGTACAACCTATTACCCACAGGGTAATGGGCAGGCATAGGCCACCAACAAAATACTATGCACTATTTTGGCTAAGATAGTCAATGCAAACAGAACGGATTGGGATACAAAGCTGCTGACAACTTTGTGGTCATATAGGACTTCATATAAAGTCACCACTAAGTATATACCATTCCAATTAGTTTATGATATGGAAGCTTTACTTCCAGTGGAATTCTTGTTACCTACCATGAGAACTGAATGGGGAAGGAGAATGGAATTGAAGGATTCAATTAAAGTCAGGAAACATGAATTATATCATGTGGAAGAAGTACGTGTTGATGCAGTAGATAACATGACCAGAATTCAGATGAAGAGGAAGGATCAATTTGATGAAGGTAAATTGAAAACTTTTAAGACGGACGATTTGGTTCTGTGGTTGCAGAAGAAGGGAAAGATTAAAGCTTCTAAGCTTAAGTCACCATGGAAAGAACCTTATGTCATACAGAAGACGTATGATAACAACATAGCCATGTTACAAACCATTAACAAAGAGATGCTTGGAAGAGTTAATGCCAATAAGTTGAAGGGATACAGTGGTATCCATGATAAACCATTGCAGCATGATTTGCATATTGAAACACAGAAGCAGTCGCGGACTACACCGGTAATACCAACGGAGCACGAGGCACTTGTCGTAAAGCCGAATGTGTATGGCCTGAGCGTAGAACATGGGTGTTCACACAGTCATCACAGGCCACCACAGTATGACACAGCTTATCACAGCCCATCACAGCATCACACAGCCTATCACAGCTCGTCACAGTTTGATACAGCCTGTCACAGCCCAACACAGCCCACGCGGGTTGCACAGTCCATAGGATCAGTGACAGGTGGACGCGGGTTAACGTCAAAAAAGTGGCCAGTAAGTGTAAGGTTAGCTTGGGAGTCAAACTCGGAGAAAAAGCCACGCGGACAGAGGGCAACGGAAGAGTGTTTGAATTCGAACACGTGGCCTAAGGGGCAAAGCACTCCGCTTTGCCTGTACTGCAAAAGCGGGTGTTATCATGCAAAAAGAAAAACTGGGCCGTCGAAGTACCTACCCGGTACAGCAGCCAAAATTAATAGTGGGCCCATTGATAGCTTTGTAGCTATGGCGGATATTACAGACTATACGCTAGCTCTACTTCTCACGCAGTGGCGCAAGGACGGACGGGTTGAAAGAACATTCTCTCTCACCACTATCTGCAAGCCCCATAGGCTTACACGCACTTACCCATTCCTTTTTGTGCCAACCATACCTTTATGCTCTACGCCCTGCAAGCTTTCCTACAGCTATTCCAAACAAGGCCTTCTTGTTTGTCTGGGATGAAGAGAATTAGGAAAATGGAGGATATTAGGGTGAAGAGCACCACGATTCTGCAAAAGCAAACAATTGCTACACCACAGGCAGTGCAGCTGCTGAAGGAGTTGCGATTGGAAGGGCTGCTACGCACGGAATGGTCCTTGCATCATCGAAAGTACATGATCCAATTCATTCAGAACTTTGAGCCCCGGACAGGAGTTACATAGGTGAGGGGAGTAGATATAGAGATTACTCCCCAGTACTTGCAGCAACTGTTTGAATTGCCATATGGACATGTGAATGTGGATGAATACAGGGCAAGATTGCAAATAGGGAATTTGTTCCAAGAAGCGAGTTTCTTTAAGACTCAAGGATACACTTGCACCAAGGCCGAGTACCCAGGGTTAAGGGAAGTTGGCCAAATACTGAATGTTCTGTTTGCCATGAAGCAGAACCAACAGTACCTTAGCACATCATTCACCGAGGAGATACTGAAAGCCTTGAGGGGAGAAGATGTGGCTTGGGCGGAGTTGATGTACAATGGTCTGGTGGAAGAGATGAAGCGGTTACACTGCTGCTAAGTCTTCGATTATTGTGTCTGGCCCAATAATTGCTCAAATTATTCTTGACTCTTGTTTGCTTGATGCGCGTGAACGCAAGGAGATGGGAGTGTTTGAGACAACAACCACTGCAATTGAGGACCAGGGCTCTTCACACGGTGAAGGAGGATTGGAGGGGCAGCACCAGTCCAAGAGGCAGAAGCGGGATACGACTATAGTGGCAAATCCACTAGCTTCAAGGAAACCGCAAGATGATGTTTCCATAGCTCTTGTGCAAGATGGGGAACAGCAGCACAAAGGGCTGTTACTATTGGAAGCACGACCCTTGGAGAGGGAGGAAGAAGTCACTTCAGTGCCACGGCCACCACAACCAATTGACTTGGTTGCCCCAGGAGTAACTCATATTGTGCATGCTGTCACACCAGAGCCTAATGTTGTGGAAGGAGAAGGGTTGGACATTCCCACTATAGAGCAGGTAGTGGTAGACATTGAGAAGGGTGACCTTCTCTATGAGAACCCTGGCATGGTTGGAGAACCAGTAGTACCAAAGATGCAGAGTTTGACCAAGGAAATCCCTGCAGTGCATGTGATGCCCGAACCTGTGGAGGAGGTTCCAGGGGTAGAAGGTAAGGGCACTACAGCACCTGTGGAGAATGAGGTCGTTCAGGAAGAAGATCTTGTGGGAACTTGGCCTGAATGGTTGGTGAAACATCACACTGTGGAGAATCAGGGGGACCATCAACAAGTTTCCCATGAAGACCCACAACAGGCCATGCTTATGAGTTCCATAAGTAAGACACTCAATTTGTTGGGCACTTATGTGAAATCCCATGTTCCATCCACACAATTGGCAGCTTTGTGGGAGGAACTCAAGTAGGAGTTTGAGGCTATAATTGCCACTGAGTGTGCAAACAAGGTGGATGTGGAGGCCAACCTCAAGTTGCAGAAAGAGTTGGAGGACACGAAGGCTGTCTTGCAGCTAGCAAAGGGGAATCTGATTGAAGCGGGTCTGGAGCGGGAGAAGTTGCATGAAGCACATAAGCAACAGCTATACCAGTTGCAGGTGAAGCATGAGGGCAAATTGCAGGAAGTGAAGGTGCTCCATATAGAGTTGGAGGCAGTTCATCAGAAAATGACCATCCAATGTGCCACACTAACAACTGCTCTGGAGCAAATTGCATTAGAAGTTAACAGACAAGCAAAGAGGTGTATGATGGCGGAGGCTAAGATAGTAGAGCAAAGGAAACTCATTGCTGATTTGAAGGCTACTATCCGTCGCAATGAGGATACTTTCCAACAGTACAGTCAGGTTGAGGCTGAGAAGGAAAGGTACATCCTGAAGTTGCAGCAAACACTCACGGGCCAAAAGAATGAACTCTCTGTGGCTAACAAGGCTTGGAAGGAAGCCAATAATCTGACTGCTGCCTATGCCGCCCTGGTTGAACCTCATACAAAGTGCATGGAGGCTTTACAGTAGCAATTAGATATGTACAAACTCAAGGAGGAGCAGGCTCTCAGGGGTGCTACGTAGGACTTGGTGGATAATCATCTTATGCAAGTATGGTTAACACAAGGGCCGGTGGAAGGAAAGGCACCAAGAAAGCTCACCCAGGGGGAGATGAATGATCTCAGGTTGCAGGTGCAGAACATTGCCACAACTACTATAGACAATGTCTATAGTAGGATAGTGGAGTTATAGGATGATGTGGAAGGGTTGCAGACTCAAGTGGATGACTTGAGTTCCAACATTGACAAAAGAGTTTTTGTTCCTGAGGAGCAGCTGATGGCTACTTATTTGCATGCCAGGACTCTGATTTTTCAGTCTTCATCACAGGAGGAGTAGGAGTTGCCAACAATAGGCGGGACAGTGGCGGCAATATCACAGCCCCCACAGCAGGTGGCTGTGCAAGTGGCTGACACTGTTGATACCATGGCAATGCCACAGTCTGAGGTTTGGGGGGATGCTGCTTTTAACCCACCTAGGACTCCTGTTGCACTTGAGTACAATCGGGCTATGATTATGCCCTTCAACCAAATTCCCATTGTGATGGATTTGGCTTGGAAGGAATTCAGTCCTCCACAGTCTTTGACACATTATTACCAGATCATGCGCATTTGGTTGCCAGTGGCAACTTGGACTAAGGTTTTTCCGAACAATCGACCCATTGAGGATCATCATTTTGCAAGGTACTGGTCTGAGCCAGGCACCATGTTGAAGGAATTAATTGCCTTCCAAGTTGTTCATGGGTACATCTACACCAAGACCAAGGAGGTATCTAGTTTGGTCATGGGTTGTGGATTATACTATGCTGCTTGTTTCATTGCACGTTATCACATTGAGTAGCAGAAGATGCAGTCAAGATTTCTGAGCTATTCCACTGGGGATCATTGGGTCTTACCTTCAGTTCCACCCCATATGTATCTGTATGATGCGAAAGTCATGTTGCAGAAGGATTCTCAACTTCGTTCATGGTTTAATTTGGCTTGGACCAACTTGACCAAGGAAAAATTGGGCCCTGACGATATTTTTTATAAGGGACATGAGGCCTAGAAATACTTACACCGTTCCAAAGTCATTGGCACACCTCTCACCTATACGGACAAGGAATTCAGGGAGTACACTCATTTTGCTTGCAAGCGACTAATGCAAGTAGTACAGTTTAAGCTTCCCAACATAGTGGGCCGACACTGTATGCCACGCAGAATTTCGGAGAAGCCACTTAAGGTTCGGCCACCGAAACACCTCAGGGGGGAAGATGATTCTAATATTACTGGTTCTACGGAGGAACCTTTTGACCTGGCGGAGGACTATGCACTACAGATGGCAGAGAAGAAACGACGGGGATCTCCTATGCCTGAGAGGTTACCTCGTTATCAACCACAGGAGGGTCAGACATTTCCATTTGGTGCTCAATTGCCTCCATCAGCTAGTGACAGGGCTCAGGCTTGCACACAGAGCCCTCCAAGGGACTCTCACCGACAGAAAGGTGCTCATTCACAAAGGTTTGCTGATCCTAAACAGTAAACTGTGAGGACACGGCTTTTTGAGAGGGGGAGGGGTAATGTTAGAGGGCTGTCTGGGATAGCGAAGGGATGGGTGAGTAAAAGCCGCTCGACATGGACACGGAGCTGAGGAGAAGGGTGCGGGATGCAACTCTCCTACAAGTGGGCCAACCCACCCTAGCAAATGTGTTCTTGCTAGCAGAGTGGATAGAGCTCAACATGGTGGAGGAGCGGGTGGTTATGGTGGGGTTTGGCAAGGAGACACAACAAAGTGGGGCTCCTAGTCAACAACAACCAACCCCCCAACGTGCTCAAGGCAACAAGGGGGCTCAGACAAAGCCCAGGGAAGGTCAGAGAGGATCTCAGTCGATGCAAAGGTCTCTTCCTTCATTCTCAGGCCAGCAACAGACGAGTGTGTCATGTTGGGATTGTGGAGGACCCCATGTCAAGAAGGATTGCCAGGAGAGAGGCAAAGGGCCGACATAGGCACAGCCTACACAATTACAGTGTGGGCATTGTGGCAAGTATGGGCATGAGGAGGCCTATTGTTATGACTTGCATCATGAGCTACGACCAGGCCAGTTCCAAGGGAACAATGGTGGTCGAGGACAAGGCAATGTAGTCTAGAGAGGTAGAGGAGGCTGACATCGTGGTGGAGGTCGTAACCAAAACCAAGGAGCACAGGGTCAGGATCAAGGTCATGACCAAGGCATGGTGGATAGACTTGCCCAGCTAGAGCAACGTCTTGCTGCCATGGCCACTACTCATGTTGCGCCAGCTCCAAGGCCTGAGGTTCAAGCTCCACCTGCACAACCTCCTATGCCTAGGGAAGACCAGATTGGTATGGGCTTCATGTGTGCAGCCGCATTTGCAGGGCCATTGCATGTACTGGACTCTGCTGCTGCTGTCACTTGAGCAGCAACGCGTGCTCTTGAGCCAAGAGGAGCGGATGTGGATTTTGATCCACAAAGGGGGGAAGCAAGTCGTCAGACAAGGCTTCCACAGTCCTTTACAGTGCCACCTACACCATCAATGGCACTCGCTCGCCCAAGTGTGTCAGAGGTAGAGCCACGAGTGTCATTGGGGAGAGTTGGTGTGGCTCGGGAAATGCCAGTGGGTGGTGCTACAAAGCAAGGTGCAGCCAGTACATTGTTGGGGGCGGCTACAGTGGTTTGCCAAGCTCCTTTGTCTTCTGCAATGACCATTGCAATGTCGGGGATTCGGCTAGCTGTTGTGTTCAGACTAGCAGCTAGACTCTGTGAGAGTGGTGATGCATCGGTACTATTTGCGGGGATAGCAGATAAGGTGCAGTCTATGGATGCCTTGGATTTGAGGGTGAAGTCAACCACAGCTGCGCCATGGCAAGCGGCAGCTGTAAGGTTGCAAAAGTTGTCAGCTAGGCCAGCCATTGAGCGCAGCATGGTGACTCCTGGAGTAGTCCTGGTGGACAATCAAGATGGAGTGTTTCAGTTGAGTGGCCCAGTCGGGAGGAGATATAGGCCATTGCGAGTCTTGTTGGATTCGGGAGCACAACCATTGATGTTGGGGAGAGCAGCAGTTGCAGGCTTGGGCCTTACAGAGGTAGATTTGGAGCCTTGCCCTTTCCAAATTCAAACATCTTTGGGTGGTTCAGAGAAGCCGAGGGGGATCACACGCCATGAGTTTTTCATTTGACTGCAGCCAGATCATCCCACACAAGGCTCAGTCATGAGAGCAAAAGCCATTGTTACGGACGCGATGTCCTATGATGTGCTTGTTGGTGGGGCTGTGTTGTACTCTATGGGATTCATGTTGGATTTCTGGGAGGAGACAACGTCCTATAGCCCAGGATGGCAGTCAGGGGATGGCCGGCGTGCACTGCTTCCGGTGCGGTTTACTGGGAATGTAGCCGTGGATCATAGGAACATGAGACCCACATTGGCTGCATTCTCAGGTGTGGTGGCTTGGGGTGGTGAGCTCTTGGAGGGCAACAGCCATGCAAAGGATAGCCCACCACCTGATGAAGAGAGGCAATTGGCGTACACGGCTGAGTTGCTTCCTCATGCGTATGTTCATAGCCCACTGTGGGATACAGTTGGGGATCTGCATTGGATGGGAGGTCAATGTGTTCAGCAGGCATGGCAGGAGGTCTTTCCATCGGTGGATGAGGGGAGTTCAGTGACATCACCTGGACCTCCTCAGTTAGCTCCATTGGACGCGGTGTCTATTATCTGGCAACCACCTGACTTAGGCATTTGTTTGCTAGACCTGTTTGGAGGCATGAGCACTGGGCTTGCAGGAGTGTTGTAAGCAGGAATCAAAGTACGCAAGTACTTGTATGGGGAAAAGGATGAGATTGCTTGGCGTATTTTCATGCGCCACATTGCCTTGCTCACACACCAGTATCCTGAGTTGTTGCCTCTCTCAGCCATTCAAGGGTACCAAAAGGCCTTGCCAGCAGACATTACCATGCTGGGGGCGGAGGATTTGGACCGGCATGGTCCCATTGACTTGGTGATAGAAGGGTGGCCTTGCGATTTGGACCGGCATGGTCCCATTGACTTGGTGATAGAAGGGTGGCCTTGCCAAGGACATTCTCCCGCAGGTCATGGTAATGGTTTGCATGATGCACGATCGCATCTGTTTTGGGATATGTTGCGAGTATTGCGTAATAGCTGGTGAATAGTGATTCAATGTTATATGTGTGGCCAAATACCGAGATATAGACCACGAGTTAGAATCGAGATGATGATGGGATCACTGATACCTTGAAAAAATAGTAGAATGCTGAATCATGGTCTGGCAATTGACGACGGGTGAATGTGACTTGCTTGGGTTGGCAGTTCCCAAATCATCCACAACAAATAGCAAGTCAATAATAAAGCAGCTCCGAGGAAGGGTTCAAATTGTCTAAAGACTCAATCCCCCGAGACCATCTGGACTTGGTTTCATATTCCATTTGTCCAATCCCTCCTCATCACAGAGCACATAGGGAGAACAGTACAAGCAACCAAGCTCATGAATATCCCTAGTTTCAAAACTGGTTCTAGAGGTTGTGACCGCAGCATAAAGAGATTAAAGAAACAACCTCGACCCAAAAGACTAGGAAGGCAGAACTACCGGCCAAAAACTGGGACTCTCCCTCCACCCTAATTGATGGTTGCACTCATCAACCAGGAAAGCAATCAGGTATTCGCTCACATGTACAATTCCACACGGTTATCATCATAGCTGCCTTCCAACAGGTCCCAATGACTCTGATGAAGATCTTCATCAAATGACTTTGATGTAGCCTTTTAGCAATAAGGCACTCCCCAGGAAGAGAACTGGGAGTACAGAGTTCATCCACCTCCACAACAGCAACATACTTTATCCTTCATTCCTCTTCTCTCAACCAGACCAGGCTCCAGAATCCTTCGCACAACTGTCGTCCTAGCCACACTTATATGTTGACGAGAAGTTTCCACAGACTTCTTTAGATCTCCCAATTGCTCGATAAACATTGCCTGTTTCTTCCTAATTGCCTCCACAACAAATTGCAAGGAACTGGGGTCCTCCGGTCGTCCCCCAGCAAAGCCGACATTCTCTTTGATTGCTGTGAGTTTAATCTGCCATGCAGACAACGTGAAGCAGTGACTATGAGTCACATCCTTCGAAATCCCCAATTCAACTTATCTCACTCCAACAGACTTGAGATTCAATTTCAGATCTGAAATAAGAACCCAAAATGCAGAGTAATTTTGCACCAACTTGAAAGTTTTCCCCTGCACTGTAACCGAATATATTCAACTGCTTTAAGAGATGAGTGTCAGACTCACATTCTGGTTTGATAGAAACCAACAAACAATTGAAGTCCAATTTGCCAACTTGACACAACATCACCAAACATGGCCTTAGTAAATGGAACGTTCTAGGTACTGAGTTCCTGAAACTCCTACATTGGGCCCCCACGCATAGAGCACGGCCGTGAAACTTCCAAGCTGACAGGCCTCACATGTTGGAGGTGTCAAGGCTATAGCCCTTGCATGACACTGAGAACAGAACTGGATGGGTAGCCAGTGGTAGAGCACCCCACCGGAATGGGGGAGGTCCTAGGTTCAATCCCTAGCCTGACCACACGCCAATGGTTTCTGACGCGGTATCAGAGCCAAGGTTGTGGCAGTGGTCAGAAACGGGTGGGCATTAGCAATAAGGACTATGCCTTGAGGGGGAGTGTTGGAGGTGTCAAGGCTATAGCCCTTGCACGGCACTCTGAGAACAGAACGGGACTGATAACTCAGTGCTAGAGCACCCCACCGTAATGGGGGAGATCCTAGGCTCAATCCTGAGCCCGACCACACGCCAATGGTTTTCTGACATCACAGAGATGAAGGGGCAAAGTATGCACATGGAACCACGCAAGAGGGATGCAGGGAAAAGGAAAGTAACGAGCAGGACAATAATAAGTGGCCTGTTAATTGCAGTACGAACATGGTCAAAAGGAGGAAAGAAAGCACAGAGAGCTACATCATATTTTGTAGGGCCTTGCTCCTCAACAACAGTGAGATTCAGAAGACTGGAACATACCTCTAAACTGTGTACTTGAGCTTTTATGGTGTTCAGATCTTGAATGGTCACATACGTTCCGGAGCTAAATGCATCCTGAATCGCCTGTTGGGCTTTGATCTGCTCCTCATATCGAGTACACAGAGGCTTGAACCAGCTCCCCATGGACCCAGAAGGTTTTCTTGACTCTTCAGCAATGCCTAAAGCGACAAATGGGGCACAAACAGCAGCAGCAACAACAGAACAGATGAAAAGAGCCGCATAAGAGGCTGCTAGAATGACATTTGACACCTTAGTCCATCCCTTTACAGTACGGAGCCTGCTGTCGAGCTTCTTCTTCCTTGCTTGCAGATTCAGCTGCATCGCAAGATGTCGATCGTATACCTTTTTGAATTGGTTGTTGAAGTCCTCAGAGAACGGGTTTGCAGCTTGAACGAAGTCACGGAGCTCTTTCAGGACCTTGTCGCATTCCTCCTTGGAGGGCTTTCCATGAGGGGGCATCAGGTTGAAAGCCACCTGCAGTGCATCTGTTGTGAGCACAAGCTACAAAAGGTAATATCACGTCTGTAGAAGTTGAGGCGATAATTGCTTCAGACGGTCACACATTTGCTCCCCCCCCAGGAGACAGGGAAGGAGACACTGGTTTGAATTGGGGTAGCAAGGAAGAGGGAGAAATGCGCCATTCATGCTTGCATAAATCTAAATGCTGTTGAGCACATGCTAGATATGGACAGAGGAGGGAGGCAGCCAAGGCTAAAATTGGATTGCATTGTCTGATTGCTACCATACCTGCACAGCGTAAAACCTTAAGAATTGTCAATAATGATGATGTTCATGGTCAACCTGGTGGATGTAGTAGGACAGAGCAACCACAACTTGTCTGGATCTAGACCAGTGAAGACAAACACAAAAAGCAATTATAGAGATGGAAAACTAATACACTGATTTGAATAAACCTTTCCTCCTCCAGTCCTCAAGGTGTTACCATCATTCAGAATGGCCTCCCGTGGATGGCAGGAAATGAGTCTAGCTTTTTATCTCTAACACCTTCAAGTTTGGCAGAACCTCATCAGTGGGATCCATGCTGACCTTATGTGGAGGTGTTCTAAGGTCAAACTGCGTTGTTGGGATTACATTAGATTGGCAGCACATCAAACTTAAAGGGGGTCGATTTGGCTTTGGAAGATTGCTTCTTCGAAGAGAGCTGAGACACAACACCAGTTTTGCAGCTGACCTCACTATAGAGTTAGACTAGAACATCTAAAAGATCTCCTCTTTTGTCTGGTCTCGGGACCACACCCCCTGCCCTTATCTAGACTCCAAGATTATAAACTCTCAGAATGAAGGCCCAAGGGTGCTGATTGGCCAACAAAAATTGGCTGGCATGTGTTAACCAGCTTTTGAATTAGGATTTTCATTGAAATGGAGATTGAAACCCACCTGAAGGATGTCCAATTTTTCTTCGGAGCGCTTCACATCATTGTCAAGCACTGTGCAGAAACCCAAGGCCTCTAAAGTGCATTCGAAATACTCATCCACGAGATGCTTCAACTCCTCATTGGCCCACACATCTTCCTTAGAACTTAATATTATGTCTACCACCTCCTGATCTACCTTGAACAAACTTGTGGTTACCACCTTGAGGGATTCGAACGACAGCCCACCATCCTTATCCACCCCGTCCGCCAAGCTGGAAAGTGCTTCCGTTGTGCGAGTATGAAGACTCTCATCAAATTTTCTCACAGCAGGATCGCTTTTGCAAGCAGACTCGTAATCTGCCAGATTGACCTGTGGCAGAGGCTTGACCGACTGGCTGCGAGTACTGTGATTGTTACCCATATTAAAGCCACACCGGCTAATGCTTCTGCTTAGGAGTTGTTTTTACCTCCTGGGGACAAGCAAGAGCGCTTAGAATGTGGGATAGACCTGAAATGAAGCTCGTCTGCACAACAAGAAGCTAGTATATTTTGGAAAACGAGCTACGGCGTCAAAGCGCTCCCTTCGAAAGTTGCACTTGGAGGATAGATCGCTCGCAGGAAGAATTAAATGGCGGTCTCCCCCATGCTTCAAAGACCCGGCTCATATAATCTGTCCGAAAACATCGTAGGCATCTTAAAATAGTTCTTCAGTCACATCTCTTCGAATGGAAGCTTGAACCCCAGAAGATAAATTCGCGCACAGAAGTGAAAAGCCTCTTACTTGTACGTCCTTCCTCAATACCGATGACCCAAGTTCTACATGATACGTGTGCGGCGCTCTAATAGCGTCGAAGGAGTATGCTGGATCATGCTGATTTCCAGCTATGCATTCAAACTCCAGAGTGTCCCCAGCATGTAACAAAGAGTACCCAATCCCCCTCGTAATGCAGGCTCGTCGCTGGCAAAGGTTACTTCAGGCGCAAGAAGGCACATCCAGACAACTGCATGCAAAACTAGTCCCCATGGGAAACTGATAGTGCAGCTCCAGACTTCACTTCGCCTCCCGTCGAACTGTGGACCTCAAGCGGGACCTGAAGCCCACAAGAGACGGACTCGTGAGCCACCCAAACTCTCCCTCAGCAGGGGCAGCACAACAGCTGGATCCTTTCGGAGCTGAGACGGCGTTGAAATGAAGCAATGACGACAGAGTGTGCACTAGAGTGGACACCCAGGCACCGATCACTCAGGATGAAAGCAAAAGGCTGCCCTCCATCGCACACTGCGTTGGGCAAGGCTTGCATGCTACTGCAGCCCACTGCCCGCCCTCTCTCTCTCGTCTCCCTCACTCCTCGTCGAAGGTACCTTGCACTCTTTTCTGTTTTTTCTTTTTTTTCTGCACGCAAAAATGTTCTGTCTATACTAAGTTAAAAGCCATTCTCTGCGAATCTCGGTTTATGCTCCAGAAATTGTGGGGTAAGGGCGTGGGCGTCAAGGCCCTTGTGTGAGACCGGATTGCATTGTTGCAACCATCCCTCGGGTGGTGGCGTGTGACCAACTTCGCAAAAAACCCATTGAGCACGCGTTCCGATATATACTTTGTCGATTGCCCGTAATCCAAAGCTTCAGACCTATTAAAGAGAATGAATGTGTGTCAGACTCGGACAGGAAAATTGCAAGCGGCCTCTGACAACGGGTCCACCATATGGTTATGGCGCGTCAGACTCCACGACATTCATCCATATCGACAAGATGACATCCGTTATGAGTCAGCATCCACAGCTGGTTACTCATACAGCCAGGAACATCACGCCAACTGAGCGGATGGAGAGACATTCATCCGCTCCAAGGAACTGGACGAGTAGTTCTGTTGCACGTTCATCCGCAGATGGAGATGGAAAGTGTGTTGTAGCTCACGTACAGAAAGGCGCTTTTATAACGTCGCGGCTACGCCGCAGCGCTCCAACCGATATGCGACAATTGTAGTTGGTACCACGTGGCGCATTTCAACCATCGGAACCCAATGACAGTTGCCAGCGACAAATGGGGTCACGTAGTACCATTCCCTTTCACTCTAGAGGGATTACCTAGCTTATTAGGCAATAATTAATTTAAAATCAAGTGTCTAATTAAATTTAGAACATTTTTGAAAAAACTTGGAAAAATTTCCTGAGAAGTGCCTAATTGCTGGAATCTATTTTCAAAACCATTATGTTTTTCTTAAGAGAAAATTACCTCAACAATAGGGTCGACTGTAATACATGCCTAATGTTTGGAAATTACCTAGGTGAGGTGCCTAAATAATAAAAACGAATCTGCCTTATAATATTCAACCAAAAATAATAATAATAATAATAATCCATTTGTATTAATTATTAGGCGCGGAAGTGCCTAATAAGCTAGGTAAGTACGGTAGTACTGTTATGGTCAGGAGGTGGTTTTTCTGCCATTTTTGCCCCTCCGTTAAATGGCAGAATATTCGAGTCGAGTGGGGTAGCAGAATGCCCGAGTAGGTCGCAGAATGCCCCAGCAGGTCGCAGAATGCCGAGTAAGTTGGCTGTTTCGGGCAGTTTCTGTAGCTGACCATAACGCGATGGAACGGTCAGGGCCGGGCCATTCTGCCCCTTTCGCTGCCCGGACTGAAATTTTGGGGAGGCCAGTACGTAATAATACTGTAAGCTAATTGACAGGAAATGAAATGAAATTAAATAGTTAAAGCTAGTTAGTATGTCGATCTTCGTCTATCCTGTTTGGCACCGCGTTTCTTGTCTTGCGATTTAGGGTTTCTGTGAGAGTCATGGCTTCGGATTCAAGTCTTTGGCATTCAGTGACTGGTGAGATGTTAGTACTGATCGCATATCTCGGAAACAGACATCCATTCGAAATTTGTAGAGAACTAGAAGATTGATCTCAGCTCCGGGAAACAGGTAGTCTTAATTCTCTTTCTGCGATGGTGTCGGATGCGTCTATGGTCGAGAAGTTTACAGAGCTGTAAGTTGCTTGCATTTTTCTTCTTCTTGTGCCTTGGGATTGGCATGTGGTTAAGCGCATGCTGCAATGATTGTAGCTGAGGCTGCGAGTATGAGGCGGCCACCGAGGGCGCGAAATGACATCGAACGGGAGCAGCGACGGTGTCGATAACGAGACCATCCTTAGCAACTCGTGCATTGAGATTGGCGACGACCTATCCTTTAAGCTTGATTCTTTATCTCTCTTGAAGCCTGACAGTAAAGAGGTCGAAAGGATGTTTTCTGAGGGGGAAAGCACATGGCCAAGTGCAGAGGTTCGCGACCTATTGAAATTGTACTTTGATCGGACAGAGAGGGCGTCGGATATGTATAGAGCATTGCTTGGAAGCATCATTCGAGCCAAACAAAACCAGAAGAGCATTGATGAGGCCCTCAAACTTGTGTCTGAGGGCGGGGACAACCCTAGCAAAAGGATACACGGAAAGGTGTTGAAGGAGCTCGGTAAATTTGCAGCCACTGATAATCCATTTTCCAGGGAAGACTTTGACCAATTTCAGACTGTTCATGATGACTATGATCAGATGGGCATACAGCTGGAGCATATGAAGACGATTTTATCCACAAAGCTCCGAAGAAATGAGAGGCGGAAGAAATTTGTGCCATTTCTTCTAGTCGCTAATGGTGGACCGCTGTTAGTTTGTGCTGCAGTGCCCGCTGCAATGAAGTGTATTGGAATCTCAGAGCCTGGTGCAGCTAAGATTTCACTGGATTCTTGGAGGTCAAGGTTGAGGGCTATTAAGCATCGATACGACAATGTTGAGCTGGAAGTTCAGTACGCCCAGTTAGAGGAAGCTAGCAAAGGAACCTACTCTATTTTCCAGGTGTTGAAAACCGTCAACTGTTTGGTAACGCGCTTGCGAAACGACGTGGAGAGCACGAAGAGTCGGATTTGTTTTTGTGAAAAGAGAAGGGAAGACTATCGTGCAGTGAGAGTGGTAGCAGACCAGCTCAGAAAACATCAAGGAAGTTTCCGGTCGCAGTTGCAAGAGTTTCGAGGGCACATCAAGTTTTCTTGTGAGACCCTCAATAAAGCTCGGATTATTGTAGTTCAGCAGATTACTGCTTCTCCATGGCAAGGCTCTATGAGGATGGATAGTCTGTCTTCACTTTTGGAATTATCATGATTGGTATGTCAACTTATGCCCTGCACTTTGAAACATGACGGAGAATGTACCAGCAGTGCTACTGGGACAATGCAGCCCTGGGGGATAAGCCTGATTTGGTGAAGCGATTTCTTTGTTACAGACCCTAGTTCCAACATCACCATAGAACTGGCTACCTGGCCGGTTGCCCTGGCTGGCTGTTGCAGACAGGAGGGTGACAGAACAGAACGGGGAAAGGAAAACAACCGCCAAAGAAGATGGCATGTTGCTGGCAAAGGCGAATGTGGAAGCGCAGCCAGTGCAGAGATAAATATTGCACTTCCAGATTTGTTGAGGTATTTCCTAGTTCCTAGCAACTTGTTGATTCAATGCAACCCGAGGTTTTGCACGGCATTGGCCTTGGTCATAAAAGACATACTGGTTATCTATACTGTTTGTGTTGGATGCCTGATTGGAGATGATTGTATCACCTGATTCAAAGGGTGATACAATCATCCACCTGATTCAAAGTCTTCCTCCAGTATTTTGGGAGACTGCTCCATTCAAGAAGTCTGCTTGACTGCAAAGTTACACATCATAAGGTACTGTTCTGGCAAGAATTTTCTGATGGTCAGCACTTCTCATCTCGCAGATAAGTTAAACCAAAAAGGTTGTGATGGTATGTATTGAAGGAGCAGATGTCAAGAGCCAATACAGAGGCCTCCTCCATACTGGCAAATATGCTCAGAAAATGGGTGGAAGTGTTGTAATAAGAAGACCCTCAGCTTCATGACAGGACTTGAGGGTAGATGACTTCGACCTTCTACAATTTATCAAGAGGAAGACGCTTCGGTTCCTCGAATCACGGGGTTGAGAACATAGTTGGAGTGGGGTTCTACAACCTTGAGAGGAGCAGGAACTGGGTGTTTTTCAAGAGAATATCTTGGGTGATGGGGAAGGTTTGAGCTGGTGGAAATCCCTCACTTTGCTGAGCATGTACATGATACCAAGCCAATGATGCAGTTGGATACACAGAAATGAGGAGGAGGAGGATAGCATCCTGGACGACAAGATCTTCACTTCATCTTCTATTAACCCTTAATCTCCCGACTCTGCTGCCGTTGGCGGAATCTTCACAGCATTCACATATGCTGTTGGATGTGGATGACTTCTGAACGAAAATTGTACGGCTCCCTCTCATCCAGCCTCTCTCTCCCCAAAAAAGAACAGAATGTTTGACATGGGGTCAATCTTGTTGGCCCTGCCTTTCTAAGACAGGACTAGCAAAGGGGGTTTTGATGCACGCACTAAGTTTCTAATTAGATCAAGACAGGTGTAATGGGAATATTTCATCCACACCTATGAATGAATGAATTCCTTGGATCAATAGTTTCATGCATGCGCGAGTACCCATCCCAGGATATTCTCTCCCCAAGAAAGACAATGACTTGTATTCTGTAGTCAATGAAATTTCTGATCCTCATAATGGAAGACTTCTGTGAGGACAGTTGAGTCTCCCACGGACTCTCTCATAGTAATGAGGCCAAGAAATAAAGAAGTGAAAAAAAAAAAATAAAGTAAAGTTTGTTCAACGTCAAGTGAATTTAAAGAACCTAGTGCTCAACACACAGCCCATCGATGGGCCAATGGACAGTTGAAAGCACATGTTGAAGGATTAAACCCAGGATCACCCAAGTTATGCACAGGTACGGCATAAATACTTCAATCCGAATAGTTGTTTGTCTCAACCCCAAACGTGTCAGAAACTGAACGTCCGCTATACAGTGGAGGTTCTAGAAACTTGCAGGTCAACGAGAAAAGGAAGACATTTGAAAGATCCAAGGCACAAAAAATATTGAGTCAAGAAAATAGAGGAGGGAGAATTGTCACCTCGTTGGACTCCTCTCGTATTCTCTTCCAGTTCATTTCCAGTGGTAAGACTCTCAAAGTATCCCGCCTTCCCTCCCCAATGCACTGTGTCTTATGAGGCATGAGGTCTGAATTTCCGTTAATAATGGACATAATGTTCTAAAATCCTTGCTTCTGTTTTGGTGGAGCCCAAGTTCCAATTTCTTTGCAGTGCCCATTGCTTCAGCCAAAGTGTTGTTAGGCATGGCTGTAACCATAGTTACATATTCAGGAGTACGGAGTCCATTGATGAACCATGACTTCTGTAAGTCATCCCCTAGTGCTTGAGGTAGCTTCCTTGATCATAGTCTTCATCCTCTCCAAGTAGTCAACTACCAGTTCTTTTTTCTTAGATTTTGTAATCCCATGAAGATTTCAAATGTGGATTTGTTGGATCGATACCTTTCTTGAAAAGCTGCTTTCATATCAGCCCAAGCTTCAAAATGATTGGCTGGAATGTTGCCAACCACTCAATGCCCTTCCTGGCCATTGAGCAAGGAAACAACCGAATCTTCTCCTGATCTGTTGATTCATTGTAAATGGTGCCACATGTTTTCAAATTGATTGAGATGGATATCTGGATCAGATTTTTCATCATATAGAACTTCCCCCAAAAAGATAGTGTACCTTGCAAACTCGGAGTGAGGTGAGCCCCTAGGAGAGAATGGAGGTAGTAAGCAACAAACCCCAAAGAAATGTGAGCTACTAACCCCATTCACTAGGTTTTGGTAGCATCCATTGAGCAAGTTGGGCGCACCTCAAGAAAGGAGAGAAGCTTACTTTGCTCTTGCTTTCTTGTTTTATTGTTGTATTGCTCTTTTGACAAGCCCCCACTAACCACAGAAGAGAGTAATGAGGAGAGCTTGGAAGAGTGTGTACTAATCAATTACGAGGAAGTTTTCATTGCAATGCAAGAGAGGGACTAACCCTAGAGCGGCCAAAAGGCCCATGGGATTTTGATTGAACCTTTGTGGTTGTCATGAGGGAGGAAGAGATCTAACCTTGAGGGAGCACTAACCATGTGGGGTGTCTCTAACCATGCTTCAGTGGACTACTTACCTTAGTCATGAGGCCTTTGTTGTTTATTTTGACTAATGAGGAAGCATGTAGGAAACTAACCAAGCTTTAAGCTTGACTAGGTGTACACTACACCCGCCACGGATTACAACAATAGGGCCATAAGTATACTTCTTTTTTGATGTATTCACTCTCTTTCTCACACTCCACAAACACTAAGTATTGGAACAAGACTGACATTGCCAGCTCATCACTGCTCAATTTTGAAATTAGGCAGGTTGTATGCATCTTCTACACACACTACGACACTCACAATTCCACACTCATTGCAAGCTTGCAGACTTTCAATAGGAAGGGGCATGACGCCCTTTGCAACAACCAAAGAGCCTGGCTCAAAATCGAGCTCTACAGCAACAACCCAACTTGTACTCCGGTCATGCCACACCCTCTCTCCACCTAATTTGATTACAAACAGTAGGACATGATATGATTTAAACTTGACCAATTCAATACTGAATTCTTGCATCATTTACACTGCCAACTTTACTTTACATATAGCTAGTTTGCAGGCCCCCAACTTGATGAAGAACGCTATTTCTTGCAGTAGTGCTGTAAGATTGCCCAATATTGCCTCTTATAATCACAAGCATATTTGGACACCTCTCTTGTCATATACTATTTCCGTTTCTACAATACCTACACATACAGAAATCTGGACGAAGTGTGGCAATGCCAACTCACTGTTGCACATTCCAACCATCTACACTAACCATATAGTGTTCGTAGGTTGGCAGACCTTCTCCATAATGGAGAACAATCTCCCTTGCAACAATGAAGCTTATTGGCAATCTGCCTTTGATCGCAACACATATTCCTATGTAATCCAACTCAATACTATTTGGTACTATTGGCTTGTGCGGATGAGTGTGGCGACGTGCACTCTCATGCCTTTTCTCTACGTGATACCTCCCATTACTCAAAGTTACTTGATGGTTTACCATCATACAAATCATCTTATAATATACAAACTACTAGGTACTATTGATTATCATGTTGAATGCAACAGTGCATTTTCCTGCTTCTTTATTCGGTGCTCATGCCCATTACCCACAAATATATGACAGTTTATCATCATACAAACACAAGTTTGCTTGTATTCTACTTCCTATTCATATTGTCTATAGACTTTGCTACCGTTCCCACATGGCAACGTGACCAACTTCTTGCGGCCATCTATGACTGCTCCATGTTTGCTTTAAAATGTCATTTCCAAAATGAGGTCGACTCCGTCTACCTCGCAAGTTGTGAAGTCCTCACACCCTTCCCTACTTCCTAGTTGGAGAGGGATGTTGAATGCCACTCTCGTCGCCACTTGTGGCTCTCTTTTGGCAGAGCGCACTTCAATAGAGGCCCCCACGTCAATTGTCAGGAGCCCCAACTTCCGTGCCGTTGCCGGTGTCATGAAGGAGTGCGACGCCCCTGTGTCCACCAACAACAAAACGTTAGTTCCAAAAATTCCCCACTTACACGAACATTAGCCGGCATCCGCTACTGAAAGCTCCCACTTCCTGGTACAACTCGCAAGTGTGCTGCCTACCTTGTAAGTTTGGGCGACCACTTCCACCAAACGGTTGATTGAGTATTCCGACAGTTCCGTGGGTGCTCGAGTCATCTTCAGACGCCTTGGATCTGGGCACTTTCTGGCCATGTGCCTAGTCCAAAAGAAAAATCAGGCGCGATGGCACATGGCAGGCAAAATGCAACATTTGATGGAATGTGCTTTAATTGCGGGAAGCACCAAACGTCACCTTGGCGTGCAAAGGGAAGCTCCCTTTGGTTTCCGAACGCCCTTATCGCCACGTGGCCTATCCCACTTCTTTTCCAACCGGGATGAGTCACGCTCTCGTCGCAGCTTCTTATGGTTCGGCTCCGTACAACATTGTCTTTCGTCCGTATGGACATCCAAGAAGCACTCAGCTCTCTCAATTGCCTCATTCAAAGTCTTTGGTGGCCTCTCCTCCAACTTCCGCCTGGCCCATGAAGCCAGTCTTGCCACAAAGTTGAAGACCATTTCTAGTTCCGCCATATCTGTGGCTTCGAGCAACAACACATTGAAAGCCTAAAAGTAACCCCAAATTTCATCCGTCTACTTCAAGTTTCTCATCTTGTCCCAGGTGAGCCAAGATGCGTTGAGAGGCACAAACTATTTTTTCAAGAGTTCCTTGAAGCCGTTCCAACTCATCATTTCCGAGGTGGGTCCTGGGTCTTGAAGGCATTTTCGTCACCATTGTTGGGCATAGCTCCTCAAATAGGTGGGAGCCACCTCCACTTGGTCTTCATCATTTAGCTTGGCCACTCAAAAATACTACTCCAACTCAAGGAGCCAAATATTGAGCGTCTTTCGACTTCGGACACCCTCATAAGTGTCGTGCTCCTTAGGCTTCATCTTGATTTTTTTTTTTTGTGGAAGTGACATTGGTGGCTTTCACCACATCCTTTAAAGTCCCACCTAATTGAGCTAACAAATTTTCCAAAATGTCGGCGGCATCTGAGATGGTCGGCTCGGCAAAATTCTTGGGCTCCGATTCCTCAGGTGGCCCTTGATCTTGGCAACATTATCCTCTGAGAGATATTTCTCTCTTTCCCCATGCTGCTCTGACATCGCGTCACCCCCACTGGGCTCACTAGGTTCATCGGCTTTCGGGCAATTCCGCTTTTGCTTGATTTTGTCCGACCCCATGGTGAGGCCAATTTCAAGGACGATCGCGTACTCAACTCTAGGCTCCGATACCACGTGTCGCGCACCTCACTTCCGTAAACTCCCCTTCATGTCATAATTACTCGTTTTGATGCGCGCGCTTAACTCCCAAACTGGTCGTCAGGCCAACTCGGAGTTTCGGCTATTCATCGGGACCTAACGGTCTTGTCCTTGCTCCCCCGCACAACCCTCGACTATGCAGGTTGAGTGGAAATTCCCTTTGGTCGTAGGCAGTCCGGAATAGCTCCCCACACTGTGATCGCTTTCCGGCTCGTTTGCTTGCTTCAATAACTATTGGTCGCTTAACAGGTTTGCACCGTTCTCGGGGATACTACTCCCTATATATACTTCTGGAGGTGTCAGCGGGGGTCTCACAAACTGCCCAAGTTTTTTTTGGTAAACCACCACCGTGAACCTCAACTCCCTGTGATGAGTTGCGATGCGTCTTGGCCCACCCACCACGGCCCCAATGGACCGTGGTTAGCCCCAAGACTCCCCACGACTCCCATCACAAGGCCTCAGCCTTGTGGTGAGTTTTATGCCACCCCACTATGACTCCCTATGCTACGACCACCCCACTCGGAACCCCCACCGCAACCCGGTTGTGGGGCTCCACTTAGTGACTGCCTCCGCCCTCTTGAGTGCCTTCGACACTCATTGGTCATCCAGCCCCCATTCGTACTGCTCTCCCACCACAAGGGCAACCCCTCTTCTGTCCCAACCTCCTGCCCTCAAGGCAAAGGGCCGTGACAATGTAACTATGACTTGAAGGGGAGTTTATCAAAGCAAGGTGCGCGACTGGAAGGGAGTGGAAATCAGGCCAGATGTTAAACCATTCGGTTGTTATAAGGAAGGAAAGTTTTTGTCTATTCAATTGTGGTAAGAAAGTAAAGTGGTTGTTATAAGAAACGTACATGTGAAGTATATTCGGTTCTTACATAAAAGTTGAGTGTGTGAATACTCTACATGTACGTGTTTATCGAATGGGACGAGAATCTAGTAGTGTATGGTATCACCAAACAAAGGCCTATGAGCACATAGTGTGATAGTTCGCCACATACCTTTGTGGACAGATGTATCACTACCTATTACTACACGTGCCAGATTTCCCAATGCCTTGATCAGTTAAGGGTCTCTTCCAGTGTTGGTCTGGTATCAGGTTTTTTACATACCAGACTGGTCCTGGTACCAACCCCATCACAAAACTTTTATACCAGTCTGGTCGATGTATTTTTTTTTTCCAGATATTGGTATGAGTATGAGTATCAGGACCACAATACCAGTTGGTATGAGATATTAATTCTGGTATCACTCCAAAGTTTTTTTTTTAAAAATTTAAATAATTTTAAGAGAACAGGGCCGGTGCCCTGGCAGAATTTTATTAAGTTTATTGGGGGGAAAAATTTAAAACCCCGTTGAACACCATAGAGGTATATACACCATAATCAGTGATCATCGAACTAACCTCCCTAGGGGAGCTGTCTGAGAAAAGAACCATCCTCCTGAACGGAGTGACAGAGACTCTGTCAACAAGAAACCCTACACGGGCATATCCCTTAGGGGGTTATGAAGAACCAGGCTTTTGGCCTGAAAGAGTAATCTACGAGCATGGAGTGAGTAGGTAGTAGGAGAAGGGGGTAGCAGCGATGGGGTCTACTGATTGCAGATTACACTAGGGGGTTGAGGCTATCAGCCTTAGAGTGCTAGGAAGGGAGGAGATAAGAGACGTTGAAAGACAAATTTAGATTGCTACTGCCTAAGTGAAGTGAAGCTTGTTAGATGCACGGATGTGGCACCAGTTGATCTCTATTTCAAACTCTGGCGACACGATGGAGGGGTGCTCTGATGTTTCTCCAGGTGGCTAGTGTCAGCATTGTCCAGGAGCAGTCTGATGGAAAGGGGCTCCTGCATATATGGCCATTTCTGGCCCAGATAGATCGGAAGACTGAGTGGAGTGCGTCTGCTTGCTGGGGTTTCCTTGCCATATCTGCACAAAGTTTAGTCCATGCCCTCCTTGCTTCAATCTGAAGATCCCAATACACTCGAGATAGCAGAGAGGAAACTGAGCATGTCCTACCTGAGAGAGTCTAGGCACATCTAGCCTTCCAGATATGCCAAAGCGTGGAGGCTCTTAGGCATTCAAAATAGGGCAGTGAAAGGCCTTGTTTTTGGAACCCATGTCATAATTAAGGAGGAGGCTGATAGGTGTCTGGGGCTGGTCATCCCAATCCAAATAGAATTGTTTTGCAATAGGCCAAATTCTAGCAGGGGCCTGGCAAAAAAGGAGGCAGTGCTCCAGAGTTTCGAGTATGCCAGAGGAGCAGCAGGAACAGAGGAGTGCATGTTGGAGCCATTCACCTACCTTAAGAGCTCTATTTGCAATCTGCCAGAGAAATGCCGATATTTTTGCTGGCCTGGATTTAGCCCAGATGGAGCTCCAGATGGTCTTCCCATAGGATGCCCATTTTTCATTCCATTTGGCTGAGAGGGGGAGCGGAGAGACAAGGGCTTTGTAGGCTTTTTTTGTGGTGCATAGGAAGAAAGGTTCTGGGGTTCGTTTGAAAGACCAGGCCCATTCACTGGGATCGAATTGGAGCTCTGCCAGGGGACAGCCGGAATTCCATACAAAGGTGTTGGATGCGAGCCAGGTATTGACAGGGACAGAGGAATCAGGGGTTGGATTCATATCCTTGGTAGGGGACAAATTCTGACAGGGGTATGAGGAAAGGAGGGAAGGGTAAGAGGGTTATTGCATTGCATGGTGAGGGTCATGGTGACTTGATCTATGAGGAATCTTCAAGTGAGTCGTTCCATGATGAAGAAAATGTGAAGCATATTGTTTAGAATACCCAGAGACTAGTAGTAAGAATGGGGAACAAGAGGGCCCGACTGGAGGGAGGTTAGCCAGAGGGGGGGAATAGAAGCTATTACGGTTTGGAGACCTGCCGAGGCTCGAGGCAGGCCCACTTTCTGGGCAGCGGAATTGAGGTCAATGAATTGCTGATTGGTCCAAATGTCCTTGACTTGAGAGAGGCCCAAAAAGCCATTTGACTTGCAAGTTTATCAAATATCAAGTGAAAAGAAATATAATAAACATAAATTAAATGTAAATAAGTATATGTACGTCCACATAAACTAGTATAATATTCATACCAGAGTAAATGAGGAAGACGGCATGGGGTAGTGGTATTGTGGCTGGTCTGAGAAAACGGATACCAGCCTGGTTTGGTATATGACCTGGTATTGTAGAACTTAAGACCAGGCTGGTCTGGTCCGTGATACCAGGGTTGATACTAGCGTTGATACTCAGGGTCTGATACCCATACCAGACCAACAGTGGTCTCTTCCATCTTGCCTGACACTTAGGTCTTGTACGTTTTAAGAAGCAAACGTGTCTCTATGAAAACACAATGTTGAACGGCCATAAGTGGCCTGCACTAAATGCCCTTAAATGCTCTAAAATCTATTGAACTTTGAACATGAAAAATCCGTTAAGAACTTCATCCTATAGGGATGAAAACGTCCTTAAGTGTATGGTCATATGCCAACATACCCTAGAGGTCTAAAGAATTGAGATGGAGACGACGATCGCACTCGCACACATTGCGGGCCTTTCCGCAAGAGAGATGACGGGGCCCACCTGGAGGAGCCAGCAGAGCTCGAATGAGGTCAGGTGGAGCGGGTGACATCACAAGCCAAGTCTGCCCTAATAGAGAGAGGGAGAAGTGGAGAAAGGGCGGGCTATAAATCGAGGGGAGCTTCCTGGCTGGATTGACGGCGAAAGGAGGCGCAGGGGTGTCTCCTGTTGCGCGGCGTAGTTCCACATCTGTTCGTGTTGCAATCCAGTGCCCGGGTGTAGGACTGGGTACTCTCATCCTTCTCCAGATCGTGATTCGGACAACAGCAAGGTAGAACATTTGTTGGGTTGCAAGCTGAGTCTGATTGGCTCCCTGTTGTTGGCGACTGTGCACTCAGTCAGGTGGATTGTGATCTTGTGTGCATTGAATGATTTCGTTGGCTGCTCGGAGCCCACGTTTTTGCTTAGAGTGTCCTTTCATCTCTGATGAGCTTTGACGCGCTAGGTGGCCTGGTAATGCAGGGACAATGAAACGCTCGAGGGACGAGAGCTGGCACTGCGCAGGGACGACGCGAGGGATCGGGTTAGCAGGGAAGAGGGTAGCTGCGCGTCGGCCTAACTACATGGAGTATGCAGCCACAGAGCAGCGGCCTGATCCCGACGCCTATGTAATGGCAGTGCGAAAGGCATTCCAGGATGACTTGGCGAAGTACGATGATTTCATGGAAACTTTGAATTCTTACAGAGAGCAGAGGCTGGATACTGCAGGGGTGATGTTCAGAGTGAAGGATCTATTTAGGGGCCACCTCGACCTCATGCTGGGATTCAATGACTTTCTGCCCACGGGTTATGAAATCTGCCCACCATTAGAGGAGGGCAGAATCCTCGCAATCAATTACATTAATAAGATCAAGAAGAAATTCGAGGCTGAAAAACATGTATACATAGCCTTCTTAGAGACTATGCGCCAGTTTCAGTCAGGCTCTAAGACGGATAAGTCCTTTGGTGAAGTGTGCCAGAAAGTGGCCACTCTCTTCCGGGGCCACACTGATCTACTGGAAGAATTCAGTGTCTTTTGTCCTCAGTTCCAAACTGTAATTGGTAATTTTCTTCCGTGTTCTCTGGGAGTCTGAAAATAGATCCATGGTGTAGTTAAGAAAGGAGAGGGTCAGTAAGAATCATCTAACGGCTACTGACAATGTGGGATGTGTTACATCAATTCAAGGCTACCATAACAAATACAGGATTGAATCTTTGCACCAATCAACATGTCACACGCCTGGTATTTTGAAGATTCAAAAGCAACCTCTTGTAGTTGCTCCTCACTGTTCCCTTTATGTGGACTCTCTTTCTTGGAATGTAATCAAACCTGCATTGTGGCCCTTAGCCTTAGCCTTGATCGTGCAGCTCCATCGTGGTGACCAAGTTGTGTATGTATGTTTTGGGATTTGTTGTCCATGCTGATAAACATTCAGTGTTGGTGTCTTCCTAGGATATCTAAATGCTGTACCTTTTGACCTCTCTCTCAAACCTGTTGTACTCTCTTTTCCTGTCTCATTGGATCTTGCCTGAATTGTTTTGCTTGTGCAAAGCGTTTTAGCATTCTCTGTTTGTAACGGTGGGAAGCTGAAAGGGCACTGTGGGGGAATTCACATGAACTAATGCTTCCTAGAAACTTCGGATCAAGAGTAAGGTACAAGAGTAAGGTACCATACATCTGCGAATGTTAAGGGTCTACATTCTACAAAGGATTCATGTCGAACAGTTGATTCTCAACCTAGATACCATATATCAGTGTTGACTCTGGCTCAGTATGGTCAATTATGAAAGGTCCCCACGAGAAGTGTTGAACAGTAGTGCACAATTCAATTCCCTTTCTCCAGCTCCCATGTTGACTACTCAACCCGAATGAAACCGCATTGACAAAGCCTCCATGCCATGCTGCGAAGAGAAGAAGTGCAAGATGCCACTGAGATCTTGCTCGGCAATGGTGGGAGAAATTGGTGCAGTTTGGTTGGAAAATCTTGCCTGACTGCTGCTTTATTCCATCGTCCCAGGCCCAGGCCTGAGATGGGCATAGTGACAATCAGTCACATAGTCTGGTGGATTGCAATTGGACTTTGTACCTCGAGAGTTTAGCAACCATACAATAAGGTCGTGGTTGTTAGAAACTCTAAGATACGACCTTTGTTGCGCCTCCAATAATTCCACACACTTTGCCCTAGTCTTAAAAACCTTTGCATGCCAGAGTTTCTGAGCAATATGTAACCTGAAATAGCATTTTGCTGTACAAACTTGGGGAGGCTGGACATAGCCAAACGAGTTTATGTCCAAGCCTTAGTTAAGTGTGTCAATTATATATTTTCCCCTTGATTAAACCAAATGTACTGCCATCAAATTCTACTTTAGTTTGCCACCTGAAGGAGCCTAATCGACACTCTCCAAAAGCTTAACAATGTTGGAACTGTTGACATGTAAAACAAACTTCAGAATCTACTATTGAGCCACAAATGCATGGGTCAGAAACATTTCCGCAATAAATCCAGATTGCCTTGAGAGTGACGCAGCAGTTTGAGGCCTGGGATCACCACTTGGAGCCTCGTCATCATTTCCAACTATGTATGTAGCATGTCATTTGTCTTGTCCTCGTGCAGTGCTTCCCATAAATTAACCCCTGTCAAACAGTTGATCATAATTAATCACAATTGACCATCCAACACTGATGATTGGATAAAACAATAGCGCCAATGGTTTTGTAAATGAGAACCTTGATATCATGCACCTAAACATCGTGCTACAATACACATCGTTGTTTAATCACACTAGTGTAGCATATCATACTACAAATCTGTGTCACAATGATAAGAGATGAAAACTGAAGAAGAGAAAGAAATGAAAACATTCTAAGCATAAAAGTAATCACACTAGGAACAAACCCTAGTCCTTTAAAGTGAAAATCCACTCTATCACATAAATTGAGTCAATATGAGAGCACCCCATGACCAAAACCTTGATAGCTGTCGTGTACTTAAGCATGGTGCTACAACACACATCGTTGTCTAACCACACTAGTGTAGCATATCATCTTACAAATTCGTGCCAAAGTCGCCCCCCCAGCTGATAATTAGGTCTTTCTAATACCACTTAGCTGACATGTATCAATCCCCAATAGATCCATGTGCTATATCTGCCATTGCCAATGTTTCAGTTCTGAAGCTTTGAAGATCAAGAGGTCGGGTGCAAAGGTAGTCCCATCGTTAGTCACCTACTTGCAATTTGTGACCCTGAGTTGAATGTCAGTGGCGTTGGTCTCCCACTAGTTCGGTGTCAGCATCTACATTGTTAAGCCCACTCTCTATGTACAAATGCAACGTAGACACAACCATTCCCCAATAAGGATCTCCTCAAGTGGTAGTGTGAAGCACCCCCTGTGTCACCCCCTTGAGCATCTGTCTCACCCTAACATGGTTGCAGCACTAAGTACCATCTAATGGCATGTATATATAACATGCACCGCAATCCTGCAGGTACCACTGCAAGGTTTGGATTTATTTGCCCATCCACATGGGAAAGATGACATGGCGTGCAATTGTGCACATGATCCTTCCACACCATGTCATCTCGACCTTCCAAGATGAAGACACCTGAATGCAACACCGATTTGACCTTGTAAGATATATCTATGGCCTAGATACTCAATCTGGTTGTTGAACCATTGTCTCGAGAAGCATGAGACAAGGAAAAACTCATGAGTGTGGGCAATGATGCACGTCGCTCTCTCACTCGGTTGGCCAATGTCAAACGTGAGTGATCAATATGTTTCACTCTTTGTGATTTCTTTCCTTGGTCACCATGATTAATCATGGCATAGGAATCATGAGCGACCATGAATTCTCATGGTGCAGTGACCATAAACCCTCATGGCGCAACGATCATGAAGACTATATCATGGCCCAAGACCATGAATGACTATGAACCATGAACCAGGACCATGACAGGGAAACATGACCATGAGTGGGAACGAAGGATCATGAGCAGGAACAACAGACCATGAAGGGGAACACAAAGGAAACATGAACCATGATCATGGTGGTTAGGTCATGAGCCAAGAACAAAAGATGATTGCAAGAAAGAGAACATGGACGGTTGGAGTCATGGCGGTTGGCAGAAGCAGTACTTACGGAGCTACGATGAAGGCAGAGTGATCATTTACTGTATGATCCTTGTCATACGGAGCATGGTTTGATGCAGGAGCGGAGGAGAGAGAGAGTATGAAACAAAGAGAAGGCTAGAGGGAGATAAGCATGGGATAATGGAGTTCCAGAGTTAGACGAGGGGAGTAGGAACTTAGGAAACAGAGGCTGCGGCCTGTCTGTATACCATTATGATATTAAGCAACACCCACTTGAACTCCAATATTGTGTAGAGATACTCAAGTGAAGCTGTGGAAATGCATGAAGAGAATATGAATTGTACTTGAAGAGATGACATAGATAATCAGAAACTAGGATACCCCACTTCACTGTTTAACTGAGAACAATCATTAACTAAGGGAGATAACAAATTCATGGCACCCCATGATACGCTAGCTGCATGTCATGTTTGATTGTTCTGGAGGATCTGAATACTTGGAGTATTCATGCACCTCCACCTTTGAGTATCCTCCACGTACATGCTTAATTGGTTGCTTGCCTTCCAGATGCGTCACTGGGCGGGGGTCACTTGGGCGCCCACGGGTCATTTCACTTGAGGTTTCTACTCCCACCTTGAACTCCTTGAACTTATTTAGCACCTCATTTTTTCTGCTTCAAAAAATAGCACCATACCTTCCTAGTGCGGTCATCAATGAATGTGACAAAATACTTACTGCCTCCCAAAGAGCTGTTCTTCATGGGTCCACATATATCGGAGTGCACTAACTCCAAGGGCTTAGAAGCTCTGTCTGCTTCACCATTTGCAAAAGGAAGTCTCTTCTGCTTGCCAAGCAAGCAACCTTTGCAACTATGTAGATTAGCTTCACATGGCCTAGCGTCCATTCCATCCACTAGATCAAATTTTTGCATTTGCTGAAGCCCTGAAACACTGACACATCTTGCTTTTGGTCTCTTCCAAGATGAGCATATTCATTTGCCATCTCTGCGCTACAAAGCAATCTGTACAGTCTACCATCCCTCACAGCTTCTGCTATGATCTTTCCAGAATCATCTTTGATCCGACAATTTCGGCTACGGAACTCAACAGATAAGTTCTTGGCTGTAGCCTTACTGACTGAGAAAAGGTACTTGGCCAAACCTAGCACAAATAGCACATCATGCAGACGATCCTTTTCTACCTTGCTATTGACTAACATCTCAATAACTATAGATCCTTTTCCCACAGCCTCTTGTATTGAATTATCTCCCAAGTAAATCCTAGTCTTAGGAATCTCCTTCAAATCTAAGAATAATTCTTTCTGAAAAGACATATATTGTGACGCACCATAGTCAAGTTTCAACATACAAACTCCCTAATTTCAAAGCTTCTGGACCTGCAACGAAGGCATTCTCAACTGTATGTGCTTGCCTCTTCTCTACAAACCTTTTTGGATGCGGGCATTCTCATGCCCAGTGGCCGCGCTCATGGCAATTGTTACAGAACTTTGCATCTCCGCTTGAACTTTTTTTGCGGTTGTTGTTGTTGCTGTCCATATGACTCTTGTTTGTCCCATTCAGCTTCTGTACGTAAAAAACTTTTTCATCACTTGAAGATGTCCCTACTCCCTTCATCTTCATCTCCAACTCCTCATGCAGCAACCTCCCACTTACAAGTTCCAACGTTAGAGCATCTGTCCTAGTCTCTAGAGCAGTAATGAGGTTGCGATAGTTCTCTGGCACGCTTAATAACAAAATCATTACTAACATGCCATCACTCACAGACTCTCCCACTGCATCAAGCTGTAGTGACAATTCTCTAAGCTTATTGATGTGACTTGTCATGGTGTCTCCTGACTGCATCTGTATGTTCATCAGCTGTCTTAGAACGTATAGTTTGTTTGCTTACGCTTCTTTCGGGAGGTGTCAAATAGAGAGAGAGAGAGAGAGAGAGAGAGAGAGAGAGAGAAGACTCCGGCCAAAGCCGGCGTAATTAAGAGCCACTTCGCCTTGTGCGTCAAATATAATATATAATATATACATAGTTTGTTTGCTAATGCCTTCTGCTTATATTGAGCCTCCAACTTATCCCATGTCTCTTTAGCAGTTGTAGTTGTACGCCCATGCATCAATTCAGAGTCTTGTAAACTTAAAACAACTAGAGCTTGTGCCCTCTGATCCCTCTCATCATACTGCAACCTATTTGCAGTATCATTTTGTGAAGGTCTATGCTCAGTGCCCTTCACTATGTTCCAAAGCTTCATCTCTTGCAGCACCATTGACATCTTGAACTTCCATAGATGGAAGTTCTCACCACCAAATTTTGGGAGTGACGTCTGTAGGAGCCTTGACACAATGCCTAACTCATCTGAACCCTGTGGGCCCATAACGTGTTGACCTAAAACTTTCCTAGAGCTGGTGGTTGCACCAGAAGTCATGGACGACAATTAACTTCAAGATTTTCACAGGAGGAAAGACGATGAGTACTCTAGCATACGATCATGCTATCAATATAGAAACAGAGACAAAGATAGGTTTCAACTTCATACTGAAGAAACACACTTCATTCGAGAGAGAGATTGAGATACATTCAATGGCCTGAGTGCATACACAAATACACAAACCTCAACTTTAGATATTTCTATTTGAAGTCCTAGTGCTATTCTTATCTGCACTTCTATGCCTATTCTGTGTATGTCCTCTGTCTATCATGACTAACAGATATGTGTTTGTTTAACAAGTATCCAACTTGTTATTTCTATCTGAACCTTTTTAGTCATGACATGAATAGCAAGTATCTAACAATATCCAACTTGCTATTTAGGGAGCATCAGTTACACTGAAGTGAACAAACACTCTAACAAACTCAACCCCTGTTGTCTCCAATGTATCAGGCGTACTGCTTCCACATTAGCCGCTTGGGTGTTCCAAAAAATTGTTATCCCCACTTGACATCCTTGACATCCCATACTTGTCCTGCTATTTGTTCTTCACTTGTAATTCTACCAACTCAAGGGTATGCCAAACCGAGTTGTTGCATTGCAGCTTACGTGAATAGCCTGCAACCCCGGTGTACAAGATCATCTTGGACTTGCAGATTCCAATTCCAAAATCCACAGACACAACAGACTAAGCTAGCTTTTCAGCATCCTTTGCCCACATTATTCCAGACCTCACCATATCAATGCTTATATCTTCAGGCTGTAACATCCTCGAACAAACACTTAGATCTCCTGTCTCTTGCCAATACCCAACTCCTCACTACTCATACTCTATTTGTGACTCCACTTAAAATTGAATATTATGTTCTGTCCTATTGCATTGCTTCCTTAATTAGCTACCATTCCTACTTGCTAACCATTTATGAAAGACTTACCATGAGCCGCCCTAACTGCCAAAGATACCATAGATATGAATGGATATGTAGCACAAGAAACCCACATTACTGCCATATGCAACTGCTTGTTAGTAGTGGCACAAACCATCAGGTCAAGGTGCAATACTCAATAGCAGCTGAACCCACGGCTCAAAACATACATCCTCATATCCACACCATAGCTAAACCAATAGTATTATGGCTGATGACATCCCAGCCCTTTCATGACCCTAGCTTTCCTTATGCACTAGCCCTTGATAAAGCAACTTGTAGATTAAAGATCCTCATTACACACCCCACTTTGCCATGTCTTCCTAGTATCTAATTTCCACAGGTCCCGACAAATCTACTCACAAACGCACGTCCTCAATTTGCATACTTGGTGTACTATGCCCCCACCCCTTCTCATAACACCTCTGTTGTCCCAACATACCCATGCAGCCACCCCCAGCCCACATCTCTGCATACTCCGCAATGTCATCATATATCTCCATTGCTTCAACACGATCACTTACTACTTTACCTATTTTTTTTCCCACACTACATATTATACACACCGTACCCCAACACACATACACAAACGCGCTACATTATACTCCCCCCACATAAACTCATGCAATCGCAACACACTAATTCCCCTTCACCAGTACCACAACCTACACTCAACGTCCCAAATCCTAGCTCCTCTCCTCCACTAACCATGCATTCATCATTATCCAACCACCCGCAGATCGCCCCCAAGACAGACTATACGTACCCCTGTTTCAAATCCCCCACTCTCATATACAGCAAATCTGGAATAATATATGCTACTTCACCACTTAACATTACTGCCTCTATCACATAACATGCCAACTCACATATCCCCACACATCTAATTATACATCCTACATGCTTACCTCTAAACCCCTCCCTTCCCTCCGCCCACTAATCAAACCAATCTTTGCAAGGCTACTGTACTCCCACCCGGCATGCTAAAGTCTTCTAATTCTGGTCCCGTAGTGTATGACCCTAACTATCACAACAATGGCGTAACACACACAAAGAACCCACAACCAACCCACTGTACCTTGTGCACAACCACTCGCACTTAATGCTCACACACAGTTGTAAATGAATATTACGCAGTCCGATACAAAATAGTAATTCGCCCCCTTAAAATTCCAGCCCAAACGGTCATCATTTTGCTGCAAAATCATAAAAACACTTTGTCTCCACCTCCCATAGACAGTGGCCATGACACTGTTTTTGCTCCTTTTTCCAGTAGGTCTGACATTAAATACCTCCCTCTACCATTGATCAAGAGCTCTCAATATACAAATATAGCATGACCACTGTAGTAAACCCATAGATGTCTGTAATATCACAATGCAAATATGAAAATGCACTTGAGGAATAAAACAAATCCCTTCACAAAACGAATCCCGAGCCCAGGGAGACGGGGATAATCTATCTCCCGCCCAATGCCCCCCCCTAAATCCCGAGGTGGATTAGTATCCTACCTCCTAGGAAGGGACCAGATCCACTTTCCCAAGTCAGTTTCTCCTGCTTGGAGCGATCCCAAATCCAACCTCAATGGTCAGTCCATCCAGTGAATGATAACAATTTAAACCTCTAGGTAATTCCCGAGATCTAATAAAACAATAGCCGTTCCTTGGCCCGACCCCCCCCCCAACGGCCGGGTACTTGACTTCAAATACCCTCGGCGGAAGGAGGCGATACCGCCCTTAAAATTGCCGTTTTTAAGTTAAGGGGGTCCGGATAAAATCCCTTAATAAAGGCGAATTACCCTACTAAATAATAAAGAACAAATCATTAAAATATTCCTACAAATGCATGAAATTTGTAGAAATAAAGAATCATCGTAGGGTGCTGGAGCTAACTAAATTACCCTCAAGGTACCAGGGGAACGCCCTAGGAACGCCCTTTATGTCGGGAGCATTGGGGAACCGCTCTCCACTTGGGAGCGCCCCTAAATTCCTATACCCAACCAATTAACAACGCATTAGCAACTTAAACCATCACTGGGCCAGGATGAATGAAATCTGCCGCCCATCAGTTTCTCATCTGCTCGCCACCCTGGTGTATAAACAATAATTAAACATTCAGTGGGTCCCAGGGTCCATTCCCTGCGCCTCTTCCACCCTACCAGGGATTCTCTCCTCCCTGTCTCTGGGCTTTCTCTCTCTGCCTGTGGCATCCACCCGTGAGCCGTGCTTTCACAAACCCCGGAATACATATCAAACTGATGGCCTCACTGGGGCCTATCCAATGGTTCCAACCATTTCTTATCTTTTGCTAAAACACGCCCTCATTCCCATGCAAGAAGAACACCATGAATAGTGCACAAGAAATCAAAGGCATAGGGAGAAAACCCCCCTTAAAATACCCGTCCCAGGGACCAACAGTCCATGGCGGGGTCCGTCGTAATATCCAGCGGTTAAACCCGATACCCCGCGGCCAGCGCTACATGGCGCGGCGTGACTGGCCCGCCGCCGGCGCGGGTCCAGTGGGTAATAGGCAGGCTCCGTCGTCTCTGCCGTTCGTGTCGTACCTACGCGGGCCCAGCTATGGCGCCTGGTGCTGCCACGCAGGGTACCAGCAACCCGTACTTTGCTCCAGGGGTCAACTCCCCCCACGGGGGAAGGCCGCGCCACCCGTGTTAGATGCGCCTTTCCATGGCGATTCTAGGCAACCTCCTTGGTTGACCTCCAGCCCCAAGGCGCCTAAGGCGCCGGCACTATAGTGTTGGGCTCTACCTTTTTTTGGCAGCTCTCTACAAAATAGCTTAACCACTTATAAAGCTAGTTAGCATTGCCTCCTATGGTCCTCTATGGCCAGGGGGCTTATGAACATAGATATGAACTTAATAATATGGAAATTTTGGCGATAGCTTCGCCGTCTCATGCAATATGGCCGTCGCCACTAAGCTAGAAAGGGAATTTGACAAGAGTTTTGCCACTTCATGCAAGCTCGCCCTCTCCTTAAACATAATAATGGACATCTATCCTCACTTCCATGGCGTAATTGGGTTAGATTCGTAAGGCCCTGTCTCCTGGGGCTTCACACCTGTGCTCTTCACACATGTACATAGAGATGCACACACATCCTCTTTGAAAGAAGGTTAGTTTTTATAGATTTTTAACAAACAGTGCTATAAGGTCCCTTCTTGGAACAAGCTTGAACAGCAAATGAAATAAATGAATTCAAAGGTCAAGATAGTATGGTAAGTCACCCTCTGAAACAAGTGGTGCTTGGGATGCACTAAATCGCTTGGTAGAATGGTACTCAAGCCTGGTCCTCCTCCGGCACTCCTACTCGTCCTCAAGTCTCCCACTTCATGGAGTGCTCCTCTACTTCTTGCCTCAAATGGCCACAAGGCCTTGAGCTAGTAGTTGGAAACAAATTGAGAGGCTGCAAGGAACTGTTTGCTGCAGCTACTCGGGTACCTCTGTTTAAAAGACCCATGTTATGTTCCAACCCAGATGGCTTTGATTAGCTAGATGCTTAGGCCAGGGTATGGTGAAGTTTCTGCCTGTGGCTATTCGGCTGACACTGAAATATGACAGTAATATAAATGGTAACTGGTTTTTGAGGCAGCCAGGATGGTCAAGCGGAAATACCCCCTGGACATGGTGTAATGACATGGTCAAATGTGGAATGATGTGAAGGGTGTACTGACAGTACCGTATACTATCACAGGATGTGTATGCAGTCATTTATATTTACCTTGCTTTGTCATGAGCTTTGATTTTCAGCTGTAGCAAGAAATAAGGGTATAGGGGTGTTCTGGAAAACTTACCAGACATATCCACGTCCCCTGTGGGGGCAAGCTGTACTGCACACCAGTCTAAACAAATACTGGCAAGACAAGGTATTTAAATCTGTGATATCCAAGTGTTCCTTTCTTTTTTAAGAAAACCCTCCATGACACCCATGGGGTTTTAGTAAGTATGCTTGGATTACAGCTTGCAGACAGTAAATCTGTATGACTATGTGACCTGCACCACATCAAGGCCAAAATATGGCCAAGTATCCGCCATCCCACCCAGACCTATGTAAGTGTATCATGATCTTGACTGGTGGTCAATCAGCATCAGTGGCATACTCTCTGGATTATGAATCATACTGACATGAACACATTACTGTGCATGGATGTAATTCTGGATTTTCTAAGCTTGATGATTGATGGATGGTGCCACTGTTAAGTGGCTGATATGTCTATTTATTCTTTCATGACAACGATCCTAGGGGTCCTGTCTTTGTCTTGACATGACAAAAAGTATCTTCCCTCTCTTCTGTGCTGCTCTCTTTTAAGCTCCCGACACCCTAAATTCAAGGTCAGATCGTGGGTTGAGCTGTAACATATGTCCAACACCAGATATCCTAAGTTAATCGACTCTATATCTTGGAAGTTTGCTGCCAGCCCTAATAGTCCTACTAGCACATGTCATCACAAACATGTGCATCCCCTCACAATATACGGACGTATGACCACAAAAGCTCTCATGCCCATCGCTTCGCTCGTCCCATACTACATTGGTTCTCCTAGGATGACCAAAAGAACTATTGACCAGCCCAGCAACATTGCCGAAGATGTCGGGGTCACCATCACAAAATGGCAGACAACCCCCGTCTACGTACATCCTGTCCGTTGACACACAAAATGTAGAGTAGGATGTATGGGGCTTCGAGGCGTAATGTACGGAACTCCGCGGAGGTGTAGTATGGACCGTAGTAGGGAAACAAGTCCACCATGCTGTTTCTCTGAGGCGGAACCACAATATCATCGACCGTGAATAAACCCCGACCCATAGCAGGGTTTGTAGCGGCTCTCACAATATACCGTCTCCCCCAATACTCGAACTCCACATTTTCTCAGATGGGGGTGGGAGGGTCGAGATGATTCCCCCAACAACGAGGCTGGACGGTCCTCAGTAACATAGTCCTATGCGCTTCCTATTGGGGGCGAGGATTCGGCTCAGGCCGCCCAAGCCGAAGGGGAGGAAACCTAGGGCAAAGCCGACCCCTCCTAGGGGTTCGGGGGGCACATGCACCTGGAGGTGGAGGTGGAGGTGGAGGTGGAGGTGGTACTGCTGGCGGAGGAGATGAAAGTGGAGGTGGTTGAGGATGTAATGTCGGAGGTGCAGCCGGGGGTACAACGTCCGGATCAGGTACAACTGGAGGTGGATCAGGCAAAGAAACAGACGGGGGGGGGGGCCACAATCAGGGGGACCGCCTGAGGAAACTGGGGGGGGGGGGTGGGGTGGTGGTGGGCCTGCTCGTCGTTGGCCATAACGCCTACGACACCTACGATACCCCTCGATCCTACGCATCTCATCTACGTGCTGTTGGGGGAACCAACTGGTCACATCGGGCACATGCTCTGGCACAAATTATGCAAGTAGACCGGCGCGAAATGCCTCATGTGCAATGTGATTGCGAGCTTGGGCATCAAGTCGTGGCTGCAATGTGCGTAGTGAACGACGTATCAATACTTATGTCGTAATTTTGATTCATGTATGCTTACCAATCATACTATATTATTTGATAAACCTAAATGTACCTTAAATGAATGTTAATGAGAGGGGTGGGAAAAACACTCACCTTTGCCGCATCCGCAATCTTGTTCTTCTTGTAATGTTTTTCGACAACATGCAGTCGCCGCCTCGGTGGTCTGGTGCCGCCCGGCGGTATCCGTTCCCAACACTTAGTGCACCAACACTCAATCTTGTCGGGGGGGTTAAAGGTGGACGTGGTTGGACGGGGTGGCCCGCGAGGGGGCAACCCATGGCGCGCCCGATTCGATCCCGGAGTGTCAACATCCTCCGCATCGCCACGAAAAATAGTCGCTCTAGGGCCACAATCGATATGTGGTACTACCTCCCCATCCTCGAGGGAGACGGGTCGATGTTTCCTCACCATCCCATCCTAATTAACACACACCACCAACATTTTCATTTCTAAAAAACCGTTGGCAAAAAAACCCTATGCCTCAGCCTCAGGGCTTTCAAAATTGGTAACCAAAGGCGGAGCATCCCTATGGTGCTAGAGCCCAAGACAATAAATCCTTCCTCTCGTTCTATCTTCAGGATGCTCACACTATGGAAAAATTTGTTGAGACCCAGCGCTTTGCGATTATCAGATTGAACCACATTTTGGGTATGTGAATCCTAATTACACCGTTTATTCTTTTAACCCCAAGACCCACAACCAAAACCGCCAATCCAAAACCCAGCACCATAAAAAAAAGCAAACACCCTAACCCAGTACCATATGAAAAAATAAATAAATAAAATAAAAACTAAGAAACCCAAAAGGCCCTAAACCCTAAATCCAGAAAGGTCGGCCGTTGCCTCCTGCGACACCCTGGCGTCGCATTGGACGACGAGTTTTTATTTTTATTTTTAACTTGGGGTCGCACCCCGCGACGGCTGGGGCGATGTGTTTTTTTATTTATGGGGCCGAGGGTCTCAAGAAACGACGGCCAGCCGTCGCAATCTTCATTTTTACATTTCAAAAAAGGGGCGGGCGCAGGCGTGCGACGGCCGGGCGTCACACGTGGGCGCCGTGCCCCTTTTTTCCCCTAAGTGCTTCAAGCATCTCTTTCCCCTCCCGTTTTCGTTTGTTCTTTGGGAGAGAAGTAGTTCAGAGAGTGGGGTTTAGGGTGGAGGAAAAACGCACCTGCTGCTGAGCCCGAGGTGGTCGCAAGGCCCCAAGGAGTTTGCCCCAACGCCGCTCCAACACCCAAGGTAAGCACCGCCTCCTCCCTCACTTTCTGTCTTTCTTTCTTGCCCTAAGCACGGGCTGATGTCACTCTCCCCTGTGTGGTAGGAACGCCGCGCAGAGGCGCGACCTAACGAGCTGAAGAGACTCAAGAGAGAGAGCCGTGGTGAGTGGGGGAGAGACGCCCTGCAGCGGCGGGGACCTGCACCGTTGGCAGCCGCGACAGCACCGCAACAGCTCGCCGCGCCAGCTCGCTTCAAGCACCAGCAGCAGCAGAGGTACGTCAGGGAAATTTCACTCTCCCTTTCCTCTCTGCTTGTGTTTACTGTTCAAAGGTAGTCTTCCTGCCCTGACTTTAAATTTAGGTATGGTGCCAAGAGTGGGATAGACCCTTGAGCGCATCCATGATGTCCTCCCCCTTGTCACAGACTAGAAACAGGTTCAGGGAAGTTTTCTTCCTAACTTCTTTTTCTTCGGATAATTTTCTGGTAACAGACATGGCTTTGGACACTACACTCTCTAAGTCAGGTTTATCCAGCAAGGTCAAGACTTGCGGGTCCAGATTCAGATCCTTGAGAATCTCTTTTACTCTCTTCTCCCAGGGCTCATCCTGTTTGACAGGGCGGTGCGCGGGGTGTGGGGGCGCGGCTGGCGTCGCAAACCACCACTCCCCCCCCATTTGCTGTAGTGGCGGTGCTTGAACCTGTGCGGGTGTTGGCGACGTCATCTGCGATGCAAGGTGGGACAACTGCGATAAATTGAAGGTGTCAACATCAATGTGGGAAAGGTGAGGGGCATATGGTGACACTCGTCGCTCATGTAGTTCATGTCTTCTCGCCAACAACACCTTGTTTGCTCGCAAGACCTCCTCCATGGCATTTTGAACTCCAACATCAGCTGCCTTAGCATCACCTATCATAGAGACAACCGCTTCTGTCTTAGTTTTCATCCCCGTGATCCCCCATTCATCTATTCCAATTCTGATCTTTACAATGACAGACTCTTGGAGGGGCAAAACATGAACTTACTTAAAAGATGCACGTAGCGTCCCAAATCAATGTGCTCCCGCCTAAACAATAGATCCTCCCAGGCCCTGGCTGCACGTTGTAGGCCTTCGGCATCGTTGCCCTTGCACCACAAAAGTTGAAAGTGGGCCGTTTCCGTTGCCGCAAATTCATGAAACGCTCGGGCACGCACCATGCGAAAAAATGCTCGGCAGGAGTCGATGATCAGCATTTTGTCCTGCATTGTACCATATCTTAAGTCGTCCCTCTGCCAGGAGCACTTCTTTCAGCATACTTTCCTGATTCTGAAAATTCCCAAACGTCCGCCAACCTCCATGCAAGAAGAGTCCAAATCCATGATAGGGCAGTTTGTGAGCAGTCTGTGGTGCAAAAAGCATCATGATATGACTGGGGCAGATGTCGTGCCTTAAATCGGCCAAAGGATACAAGTGCAAAACAGGGGGTCGAGGGTCATTCCGCACGTGCAATGTACCGAGGGGAGCGGCACGTGAGCAGGGATCACTACTGGGACACGTGGCGACAGCACCAGGCTGGGGATCACTGATCCCGACACGTGGGGAGATCTGGGCGGACATAAGGGGGAGCAGGCATGGGGAGATGTGAAGGGGAGCAAACCCCTAGGCAGTGTTAAAACATGGGGATCAAAGTAGGGGGGCCAGACACGTGGGGGGATGTTAGTAGAGGGGAACAACTATGTGCGGAGAGCACTGGATGTGATATGCATGGCGATTCTGTGGTCAGGGAGGTGACACGTGGGCAGCGAAGACAGGGGAGCGGTGGGGGGGACCAGACAGTGGAGGAGCAGAAACTCGGGAGGGATTGGATGTTGGGGGATTTTGCAAGTGAGGGATTGAGGGAGGGAGGCAACTCGTGAGAGGAAGGGGACCAAAACTACAGGGGCAGGGAACATGAGAAGGAGACCGTTGTGTAGGACGAGTAAAACACCATGCTAGGTCGAAAAAGAAATACCTATAAGTGCATGCATTATGAGCTGGCCGGTATACAACCATGTTGGACTCTGCAACCTGCATCAATCCTATTCAGCTGCCCGATATGCAACCATGTTCGATTCTGCAACACACAGATGAACTTACATGTCAATTTAGCAAGGTAAGTAGTATAAAAAAGAAAACATGAAGTTGAGGCTGAAGTTTAATATGGGAAAGCTACTATAGTCACAGATCCTCATCCCCCTGCACATGGGATTAGGTGCAGCCTACGCCAATCCTCTGCTTCAGCTTTCAAAACAACAAACAACAAACAACAAAGCAGAAAACAAGAAAAAACAACAAAAGAAGAACAACAAGAAGAAGAAGAGAAGAAGAAAACCCCCTTAACGCATTGTATGGAAGACGTTCGTCGCAAGAGAATCACAAACGCCGTCGAGCGCACACGATTCAGGCACTGACAGGTCATCCCAAACTCGTCGAAGCAGGAGCACGAACAAGCACGATAGCTAGAAACCCTCAACCACGGAGATGGAGAACCCTACCTCCAGGACAAAGTGAACAGCACATGCAGGTCCACGTGGTGCGATACCCATCGTTGGAAATGGAAGGAATTCGGGGATCGGTCGAAGGGGGATCAAAGCAGAAGATCGGCGGCAAGACCAGGGTGGGGGATGGACGACTGAGGGAGCGCACCTAGTGGACCATCGCCTGACACAATCGGACGGTGGGGGGACGGCCACATGACGTTGAAGAGGGGATCAAGGGACCGAGGGAGATGGACGGCGTGGCGAGGGGACCGCCACGTGGCCCAGTCATCGAGGGCACCGTGGAGCAGCACGTGCCGCAAAATGTGGGGAGGGGGATCAGTCCCCGAATTGGACGAGGGGATCAACCGAGGCAGGGGGAGCGAAAATGCGGGGATCGCGCCGTCCATGGTCGAAGGGGATCGACGGCGGTGGGGATCGACGGTGGTGGAGACCGCCACCTGGCGTGGCAGTGTTATGGAGTCTTCATCCGCACGTCATCCATCCCCTACGCGGGAGGATGGCGGGGGGATGACGGACGGATGACGTACATCATCCAATTTATAAAGGTTCGATGGATGGCAGGGGATTGACGGCTCGGGGATCACTCCCGCACAACACGGGGGATCAACGAGGGTGGGGGAGCGGCGACGGCAGGCGGATCGGCCCTCTGATCGTTGGAGGGATCGACGGTGGGGGGGATTGCGACGTGGCGTGTCACTGTGAACGGCAATGGTTTGAGGTAAGATAGATGGGCAGGGGATCAACGGTTCAGGGAGCACCACGTGGCGCGCGATTGGGTGTGGGGGATCACTCCCGCAATGGACGGGGGATCAACCCAGTTGCGGGGAAACGGCTCCGATGGGATGAGGGGATCGACGGCGGGGGGAGCGGCACGTGGCGTGTCAGTGTCATCGGCCCTTCATCCGGCCATCGTCCATCCCCTGCGCGGGAGGATGGCGGCGGGATGAGGGGTGGATGACCCAGAACATCCATTGTTTTGAGGTTGGATGGATGCGCAGGGGATCAAGCCAGGTCGGGGGGAGCGGCGACATCACGGGGGATCGCGCCGTGGATGGGACGAGGGGATCGGCGGCGGGGGGGAGCGCCACGTGGTGATGGACGCGTCATGGGGCCTTCATCCGGCCGTCGTCCATCCCCTGCGCGGGAGAATGGCGGGGAATGAGGGACGGATGATCCATAACATCCATTGTTTTGAGATTGGATGGATGCGCAGGGGATCGACGGTTCGGGGGAGCAGCACGTGTCGGGGGAGCAACACGTGGCGGGCGATTATGGGTGGGGGATCACTGCCGGTCGGGGGAGCGGCGACGCCTCGGGGGATCGCGCCGTGGATGGGATGAGGGGATCGACGGCGAGGGAGCGCCACGTGGGGATGGACGGGTCATCGCCTCTTCATTCAGCCGTCATCCATCCCCTGTGCGGGAGGATGGCGGGGGGATGAGGGGCCGATGACCCACATCATCCATTGTTTGTGAGGTTGGATGGATACGTAGGGGATCGACGGTTCGGGGAGCAACACGTGGCGGGCGATTAGGGTTGGGGGATCACTCCCGGTCTGGAGGGGGGATCAACCCCAGTCGGGGGTCGGGGGAGCGCCGACGTCTGGGGGATCGCGCCGTGGATGGGATGAGGGGATCGACGGCGGGGGGAGCACCACGTGGCGATGGCCGCATCATCGGGCCTTCATTCGGACGTCATCCATCCCCTGCGCGGGAGGATGGCGGGGGATGTGAGAGGCGGATGACCCACGTCATCCATTTAATTGAGGTTGGATGGATGGGGAGGGGATCGACGGTGCGGGGGAGCGCCACGTGGCTGGAGATGGGGGGTGGGGGATAGCTCCGGAACTGGACGGGAGATCAACCCACTGAGGGGTTCCACAACAGGGGGCCTGCCACATGGCTGGAGATCGGGCGGTGGTGTGGGGCGCCACGTGGCCAGCGGTGGGGCGGGGGTCAGGGGTCCCGGGCGGGGACTGGCGGGGACGGGGGCAGTCGGGGGGTGGGGGCGATTTGACATGGGACGTCCAGCTCGCCGACGAGGGTGCCGGAGCGTGTGGCTGTACCTCGCAGGCCGTACCTGTCAGCTCACAAGCTTGCAATAAAAATCAAGCCACATTCATATTGGGACCGATGTGAATGGCGCCACTGGGCACTTAAGATCTACATTAAGTGTTAAAGCTGCACCACATGTGTGCAAGAGAAACGCCCTCTTTTCCAAATAAACTCATCGACACTTTTTTTTTGGTTTTTGTTTTTACACTTCTAAATCACCAAGGTGTGCAAGAGTGCTGGAATATGATCTTCAATCACCAATTGACGAAATGACCGTTGTACGTATAGAAACAAGGACACCAAAAATAACCATGAACTCAATGCAGTCCTTCCACAAAGACCAAAAAACAAGACACTGGACGTTGATTGCCATTTCCTGAAGGTGTCCATGAGCTACGAGGGGAGTGATAAAACAAAGGTGAGGATGACCAATATGCAGGAAGGTAAAGGAAAGGAAAGTTTGCAGGGATACGCAAGAGTGATTGTACTTTAAACAAACAATACATTCAAATGGACGGTAAGAGCGTGCTTCTTACAAAGCTTGAGAGAGGTTCTCTTAACTCAATCAGTCTCTTTGCTTCGAAGTCGATCCTGATGAAGAAAATTCAAGAACTCGCCACAGTGCCCCGATGTCCGTGAAGCCCAATATCCTAACCCTAAAGCTCCTCCTTCAACATGTATCCCAATCTTACAGAGCCCCAGTAAGCTACGAAAAAGGATAATCGAGCAGCACATTCATAGAAGACGTTATAATCCATGTGTGTGAACAAATTATAAACAACACTGGGCCCTGGCAGACCTCCGCCACGATGACACAAACCCATCAGATCCTATCGATGTCCTCGTCCTCGAACTCGATATAATCATCGCCGCCGCCATCTTCCTCCTCATCCATCCCGCCGGCGATACCCTCGTTGAGACGCACGTTCTCAGGAAGCTCACCGTAGGCTTTCAACAGCCGGGCTTCGTCAGGCTGGTACTTGAGAATCACATCTGCTTTATCATCTTGGTAATCCCTAAGTCCTACCAAAATAATATCCCCTGATGCGATCCACACCTTCTTATGCATCTTCCCTCGTATGTGGCACAGCCTCTTGGGCCCATCTATACAAACCGCTTCACATCTTCCATTTCCAAGCATTCTCAGCACTTGTGCATACTCCTGCCCATCTTCTTTGAACACCAGTTCTCGCTTTTCGTCCTCCGCTTCGTTCTTCCCCCTCTTCCTGTTCTTCCCTCCCTTTCCCTTGTTCTTCGGCATGATGCCTGCTGCCCCCTCTCCTCAACTCCCAGCCCCAACACAGATTACCCTACCTCACAACGATCCCTGCACAAGCTCACAAGATCACCCCCACACTCAACACGAAGCAGAAGCAGCAGCAGACGAAGAAGAAGAACCCGCCTCACCCTCCTCTCGTACCCTTTTGTATTTAAAAACTTTTCTTTTTTTGAAATCCAGATGTCAAAGATACAAAAGGAAATATTTTTAAGAAAACATCTTACATACATTCTATCTTATTTCCTTTTTCTTTTCTTTTAATAAAAGGGAGCCTGCATCATCTGCATGAGGTACAGCCCATATACTTTTGGGTTGTTTCCTACCTGGAACAAGAGGCCTGTGTTATTCAGCGCCAATCATCTCCGGACCACTAGAGTGTGAGTATCTTTGTTCTTCAAGTGTCCCTCAATTGCACGTATCACATACGACGAGGAAACCCGCAATCGAAGCAACAAGATTAGGCATTGGAGGTGCGATCTTGAGGATGCCAATGCTAGAGATGTCAATGCTATGAAAAGATGAATTTTAATTTGCAGGGAAAAAAACAGCGCGATGGCTCCGCATGTTGCGGTGAGAGAGCTCTGGGACTTAGATTTTCTCAAGCTCTCTCCCGCTCACCCATCAAGGACTAACTCTCATGCTCGTGAGTGTACTGATGCCAGTTGCAGCTTCAAGTACCTCCTAGTGGCAGCAGGTTATTTAAGCGCCGTCTCTGTGAAAGCTGACTTGTCTCCCCGGCTCTATCCTAACTCACTATCTATCCAGCTAACAGAATTCCGCTTCTTCCCCTCTTTCCACTCTTCTTCACTGACGCATTCTCTCTCCATCATCCACGAGTGCTTCCCAGCTCATTCACATCAATGAGCTGACACGGCTGAGCTGCTGCATTCCCCGCATGATCAGACAAAATGCCGCTCCTGCGCTCTGATGAAGCCGCCTTCCTCTGATAATTTTATGACCTCTATTAAGCTCCGCTGCGCTCACCAGCAATCGAACAGCACTCCCACCACCTCGTTCTCCGCGAAAGGATACTGTGATTGTTGAGAATGGCGCTTACATGCCAGCCGGCTCCTGTTCCTTAATGAGAGCACCCTCTTGACGGCTGATCAGAACAGGGAAGTGTTCATGCTACCCTTATTCTTTAAGTTTCAGGATCTTATTCAACTCTATCTCCCCTCTTATCTCTCTCTTGATACCATACCGTAGAGTCATTCGATGTCCGGCGTTTATTAATTCAAATTTTGCTTATCTGAAATTTTCAGAAAAGTAATGACCAGTGTTGTGCGGTTCTTGCCATATTGAAGGAACCGCCGGTTCCGGTTCCTTGATAGATTTAAAGAGGCGGTTTCGGAGCAGATGCCGGTTCCGGTTCCGGGTATTTTTTGGGAAGGATCCGCCGGTTCCAGTTTCCGGTTCTGGTTCTGTATTTTTTGAATATATATATATATATAATTATAATTTATCTTTTTTTATAAATCTGAAAATGATTTGTGAATCCCCATTAGTTATATGAAATATTTTGACCATGTTGAAAAGAAACAACACAACATTCATAAACAAAGAAAGCATAGAATGCATAGAAAGCAATTGTTCACAATTGTAGTTCTACAAGACAATGGAGTCGTTGTTAGAACCAGGTCTATAACGGCTTTCTACTACAATTGTGCACCATGAGTCCATCCTTTGGTGAGACGAGAGACACATTAAATTACATATTTAGAAGCGAGTACCTGGACCATGTCAACTCCATCCATTCAATCATGTGGGCCGCTCGGATCCTCTCCCAGCTGATGCCATTCTTTCACAATCCAACACCCTGCAGACCTACCTACATCTTCTTCCACACTCTCATTCTTCCTCCCTTCTACAAATGCTCCATGCCTTCCTCCATAACACCTGGTCCAACATTCAACCCCGGACCCACGCACAGAAGCAACCAACCCTCTTGTAACGTATCCCTGCACAAACAACACTAATGACACCGCGAGAAGTGTCACAACTAGAAATGGACAAACATCTCACAAACTGCGAGACCACAAAAGCAGGAAAACCAAACCCTCCCCTGCGCTGAAGTCGCTACTGCAGCAGATCGCGCGTGAGAGACGACAGATCGCGGGAGAAAAAAAAAAAAAAAAAAAAAAAAAAAAAAAAAAAAAAAAACCCTAGTGCGGGAACTGGATCCAGAACCGCCACTGACCCCCCGGTTCCTGGAAAAACCCGAACCCGCCGGTTCCGGTTCTAGAACCGGCTCGTCCCTGCTCCCTCGGTTCCGGGGCGCCGGTTCCGGTTCCAGTACCGGTTCCCAGGAACCGGAACCGGAACCGCCGGTTCCAACCCGCCTAAGCGGGTACCCGCACAACACTGGTAATGACCTCAATGGCGAAGCGATAAAGAATTCCACGTTACCCATGCCGAAAGTATATTAAAAAAATATGGTACTCCAGCACCATATCAAAATGCAGTCGAAGCTCAGACTGGTATCATGCCAGAAAACTGATTTACAATCAGGTTGAAAACCCCACTAATATGGTGCCAAAGTTCAGACTAGTATCATACCAGAAAACTGACTTATAATCAGGTTACAACCCATAAAAACCAAAAAGGATTAAGATTGAGAGGCCGAATTGTATCAGATGCCCCACTGAAGCAGTATGTAGCGTCAATCGTCCTTTGATCATCTGCAAACTGAACAAATACACATCCAGTGAAGACCCTCACCTGTGCCCGTCCCAAAAACCACCACATCAAGATGTGTGTTAGTGAGGATGCACGAGGTGAGTAGCAGGTCTCCACAGTTGTTATCCATGTCCAACATGCATTCTACAGTGAGCAAATTGATCAAAAGTAAAACATAGATGCGACACCACAAAGAACTTTAATCGTTTGTGGAGTGGGACTGTCGTGGCCCTTTGCCTTGAGGGCAGGGGGTCGGGACACAAGAAGGGCTACCCCTGAGGTGGGGGCAGTGGCAACGATAGGTATGGGGGGCTGAAGCACCCTTGAGTGCCCAAGGCACTCAAGGAGGCGGAGGCGCTCACTAGGTGGAGCCCCGCACACTAGGTTGCGGTGGGGGTGGCTCCACAAGGGGTGGTGGTAGCTTAGCGGGACTTAGTGGGGGTGGCATAGGACTCACCCTGGGGCGGAGACCTCGTGGTGGGGGTCGTGGGGAGTCTTGGGACTCATCACGGTCCATAGGGGCCGTGGTGGGTGGGCCAAGACTCACCGCGACTCACCACCGGGAGTCGAGGGTGTTCATGGTGGTTCGCCATAAAATGGCATGGTTGTTTGTGAAACCCCCGCAGACAGCTACAGAAGTATATATAGGGAGTAGTAACCCCGAGAACGGTGCAAGCCCGTTGGTGACCAAAAACTAGTGAGTAAGCGAGCGAGCCGGAAAGCGACCAAAGAGTGGGGAGCTGTTCCGGACTGCCAACTACCAAAGGGAATTCCGCTGGTTCCAAATCGTTGGAGGGTTCTTTGGGAGATCAAAGGGGGACCGTTATGCCCCGGTGAGCAGCCGGAGCTCCAAGTTGGCCCGGCGGCCAGGTTGGGAGTTAGGCGTGCGCATCAAGCGAGTAACTATGACTTGAGGGGGGAGCTTACCGAAGTGGTATCAGAGCTTAGAGTTCAGTACGCGATCGTCCTTGGGATTGGCCTCATCATGGGGTCGGGCAAGCCAAAGCGAAAGCGGAACGGCCCAAAAGATGATGATCCTGGTGAGCCCGATGGGGGCGACGTGTCACCGAGGCGGCCGTTTGAGGAAGCGATGCATGTTTCCGAAAACGAGGCCGCTCAAGAGCAAGAGGAAGCTGAGGAGTCGGAGCCTAAGGAATCCCTGAGAGCTCCGACCGACCAACAGATGTCTCCCATGCCGGCAGCCTTTTGGGAAGGGTTGTTGGTGCAATTTGGCGGGACGTTGAAAGACGTGTTGAAGGCGGCTAATGCCACTTCCACTAAGGCAAAGTTTAAGGTGAAGCCTAAGGAACCCGGCACCTTCAAGGGCGTCCGAAATCGGAAGGCACTCAACACCTGGCTCTTGGAGCTAGAGCAGTACTTTCGGGCGGCCAAGTTGAGTGACGAGGATCGGGTGGAAGTGGCTCCCACCTATTTGAGGGGCTATGCTCAACAATGGTGGCAGAAACGCCTTCACAACCGAGGTCCAAGCCCGGAAACCTTGAACTGGAGTGGGTTTAAGGAATTGATGAAGAGGCTGTTTGTGCCCCTCAACGCGTCCTGGCTCGCCCGGGACAAGATGAGGAATTTGAAGCAAACAGATGACATTCGGGGATATGTCCAGGCTTTCAATGTGTTGTTGCTCAAGTCGCGGACATGGCAGAACCAGAAATGGTCTTCAACTTTGTGGCGGGACTGGCCCCATGGGCCAGGCGGAAGTTGGAGGAGAAGCCACCTAAGACTTTGAACGAGGCAATTGAGAGGGCTGAATGTTTCTCGGATGTCCCTAAGGGTGAAAGATAAGGCCGTACGGAGCTGAACCACAAGAAGACCCGGCGGGAAGGTGACTCCTTCCGACCGGAAAAGAAGTGGGATAGGCCACGCGGCGACAATGGCACGTGGAAATCAAAGGGAGGGCCTTCACAAGTCAAGGCGGCACCCGGTGCTTCGAAAGGAAAAGCGGGTGGAGCGGCCTATGGCGGACAGAAGGCGACCTTTGATGGAGTGTGTTTCAATTGCGGGGAGCCCGGGCACATGGCCAAGAAGTGCACGAAGCCCCGGCAATTGAACATGACTCGGGCGACCACAGAGCTGTCGGAAGATACCGTCAGTCGCTTGGTGGAAGTGGTGGTCGCCAGGACTTGCAAGGTAGGCAAATTTTCTTGTGAGTTGTATCAGGAAACTGGCGCCTTACGTAAAGGGAGTCAGTTATTGTTCGTGGATGGGATAATATCCGGAACTAACGTGTCGTTGTTGGTGGACACAGGAGCGTCGCACTCCTTCATGACACCGGCAATGGCACAAAAGCTGGGACTCCCGACAAGTGACGTGGGGGCCTCTATTGAGGTGCGTTCTGCCAAAGGAGAACCGCAATTGGCGACAAGGTTGGCGTTTGATGTTCCTCTTCAACTGGGGAGTTGGGAGGGACGTGAGAACTTCACCATCTGCGAGATCGATGGAGTGGATCTCATTTTGGGGATGACCTTTTTGAGCAAATCCGGAGCGGTCATAGATGGCCGCAAGAGAGTAGTCACGCTGCCATGTGGGAATGGTGGCGAGGTCTTACAAGTGTCGGAAACGCCCAAACCCGTGGGAGGGCGAATCAACCTTCTATCAGCAAGGGAGTGGGCCGTGGAGGAGGCACACGAGCCCCAGTTTTTGCTCTACATTAGAGAAGTGAAGGGAGAAGGCGATGGGGAGCCGAGCCCAGATTGGATCAAGAGGATTTTGGAGAAATACTATGATGTGATGCCGGAGGATTTACCAAGCGGCTTGCCACCGCGAAGAGGAGTTGACCACAAGATTGAGGTGATACTGGGATCGGAACCGCCTGCCAAGGCGCCCTACTGGTTGAGCCACAGAGAGTTGGTCAAACTGAAGACTCAGCTCAAAGATCTAATGTCAAAGGGGTACATCCGGCCGAGTAAGTCACCTTACGGAGCCCCGGTGCTATTCGCAGACAAGAAGGATGGGACGCTGCGGATGTGTGTCGATTACAGGGCTTTGAATAAGGTGACTATCAATAACCGGTACCCTTTGCCAAGGATCGACGACCTTTTCAATCGGTTGGCAGGAACGAAGTATTTCAGCCGAATCGATCTGCGCTCCGGCTATCATCAAATTCGAGTGGCGGAGGAAGGAGATGAGGAGAAGACCGCGTGCAGGACAAGGTATGGTTCATATGAGTTCTTGGTGATGCCTTTTGGACTCACCAACGCTCCCACGACCTTTAGCACGCTGATGAACAACCTTTTCCAAGAGTGGTTGGATGACTTTGTGATCGTGTACATCGACGACATCTTGGTGTATTTGAAAACAAAGGAGGAGCACCTGGAGCACCTCAAAAAAGGTGTTCCAGAAAATTGCGGGAAGGGAAGCTGTATGCCAAAGCTTCAAAGTGCGAATTCGGGGTCACAAAAGTGGAGGGGGGCATGTGATTACACCGGATGGGATCAGAATGGATGACAGGAGGGAGGGCAATCTTGGACTGGGAGCCCCGACTTCGGTCCCGGGAGTGCGATCCTTCCTATGACTCGCCTCCTATTACCGGAAGTATGTGAGAAATTTCGCCAAGATCGCGGGGCCTGCTTGTCAGACCTTCTGTGTAAATCCAAAGTCTGGGCTTGGAACACCTTTTGTGGCTAAGCTTTTGCTGAATTGAAGCAGCGGAGGCAAGAAGCTTCCAGTCTTGAAAATACCGGAGTTCGATCATCCGTTCGAGAGTCATACAGATGCGTCGGACTTCGCGATTGGGGGTGGTTCTGTACTGATGCAAGATGAACGTCCAGTGGCGTACGAAAGTAAGAAAGTGAATGAAGTGAGCGCGACGGTGGCCGACGCACGAGAAATAGATGAAAGGCGGTGGAGGGTGCAAAGTCTTGAGCTTTGGCGCACTATGTGGTTCCTTCCAACCAAGTGAAGGTGTTTACGGACATGTCACGGTGAAGTTATTTGCCACGCAGCCCAAGTTGTCCCCAAAAAACTTAGGTGGAAGATACTTTGGCAGTGTTCGACGTGGATATCCAGTACAAACCGGGACGGGACAACGTGGTGGGCGATGATTAAGTAGAAAGCACCAGCTCTGTTGGTGTGTACAGGGGAGAGACGGCGCTCCAAAGGAAGATCCGGACGGTTGCCGGAAGGATGAGCTGGCGAAGTCCGTGATGCAGGACTTGAGGAGGGGGTTAAATCGCAGTTCCACTTGCAAAGCGACTGCTCCGGTCATAAGCAAAAACGTCTCTACGTGCAGAAGGGAGGGGATCAGAGATAGCCTCTGAGAGGAATGCCATGATAGCCCGCTTGCGGGCCACGGCGCGAAGCCAAGCGCACTGCGGCACACTTTAAAGAAAGAGTATTTCTGGCCCAAACTGAGGGAGGAGGCAGAGGAGTATGTACAAAGACATGCACCACATACCAACAAAACCGGAGCGAGTACAAAAAAACAAGCGGGGTTAAAACCTTGCCGATTCCAGAGGGGACTTGGGAAAGCGTCTCGATGGATTTCATGACTGCTATGCCGCTGTGTCAAAAGGATTCGATGCAAATCATGGTGGTGGTGGATAGGTTCAATAAAATGGGCCATTCATCCCCACCAAGGGACGGCAACGGCGCAGGAGACAGGGCGACTTTTACTTTCGCCCACGTCTTAAAGCATCATGGAGTCCCGAAGGATATTGTCTCGGACCGCGATCAAAGTTTACGAGTAAATTTGGAGGGCCATTGGAAGAAGATGGGGACGAGGCTGAAGATGAGCACGCCTTCCGACCTACGACCGACGGCCAAACAAGAAAGAGTGAATTCCCGTAGTAGTGAAGCAGATCTTGCGGAATTACGTGTCGGCAGACCAAACAGACTTGGTGGAACACTTAGACGCGGCAGAGTTCTGTTATAATAACACAAAACACTCCGCAACGGGAGTTTCCCCTTTCGTATTGGTCTATGGAAAAGCACCTCTGGTGCCGACAAGTTGGCGTAGGCCCAGGACGTTGAGGAACAGGCAGTAGCGGCGGTACTGGAAGAACGCGAAGCGTTTGTTAAAAGCTCGCAAAGTACAACATTGCCAAGCTAGGAAACGATATGAAAGGCAGGCGAATCGGAAGCGGAGGGAAGTGAAGTTTGAGGCAGGCACGGAGGTCTGGTTGAACATCAAGAATTTCCGACTACCACGGAAGTGAGTCCAACGTTCCGTACTCCGTATGCGGGACCCTTTCGCATCCAGAAGGTATGAATGAGGATGTGTATGAATTGGAGTGTCCGGCAAACAGCAAGGTGCATCCAGATTCCACGTCTCCTTTTGAAGCCACTTACTTCAAAAATGAAGCCGCGTCCGAATCGGCATAAGTGTTGCGTCCGCCACCAGGGTGCTATTGGATCATGAAAATGAACATGAGTACGAGGTGTGAGGCAGAGTGATAGTAAGTAGAGAGAGTAGAGAGAGTCATTAAGTCGAGGAGGTTCAAGAACCAAGAAACGGAGTATCTGTCAAATGGAAGGGCTATCATCATGTGGAGGCATCTTAGGTGCGTGCCTCAGATAGTCCGGGTGGTTTTGCACGATGCACCACATTAATACATATGGCGCCACACAAAGCAAGGCACAAGGTGGTGGGCCCTACAGAACGTGCACACAAAAGTGTTACGATATGGTGGTGTTGTCACCCAGGCTTGAATGGATTCACTGACACCATCCCATTCGCTTTGGTTTTGCACACCTGACAATGCGAAGTGTCTACATTTCCGTTTTGCATTTCAGGTGCCCATTACAGACTGTTCGCCTGAAATATGAGGTTGTCGTTGTTGTGAATTATTGGAGGTGTTTTGTGTGGCACCAAGGGTGCCCATCGTGCTTTTTGTCCATCCTTCCAGGGAGGACGGAGACGGAAATTCCCCCACGCGACAAGGAGGAGGCAGCTCGAAAACAGTTTTACCATCAAAAGATTCCGGCAAGAATGCCACCCTCTGAATATTGAAAGTGCTCCAGTCTATCCCCCTCAAATCACTCTTGAATCTGCCATCCCACCCATGGCTTTCAATTTACGAATGACATTGGTGATCTCCTTCTTGACAACCACGGGGGTGTTTTCTCAGAGGCCACTGATGCTGCCGTGCCAGGAGTTACGAACGATCCTGCAGACTGTCGCAGAGGAGCACTAAGCACCCTGTATCTGCCTGGAGGCACTCTCCATTGTGTGGTTGGTGCAGTATGCGAAGGTTTCTGGAACGCGTACTTGAGCAGTTTTCCATTGGCATCGTACACTTCCCTCTGAAGGAATAGAGTTCCATTTTCCAACCGAAACTGCGTTGCGAGGACGAGTTCATGCACCACCGCAAAACCATCATCTTCCACCTCGTAAGAAAATGGCACAGGGTGGTCCTCACTGAAGAAGTCCGCGTCGAGGGAGCCCATGGCCTGGGAGGCCATCTGCCAATGTTGCTTCTGAACGCAGAGTTCACTGTCCGATGGTGCTTCTGAATGCAGAGTGTATTAGAGCAAAGTTTTTGGCTGCATAGAAGACGTCCTTACACACAATTGCAGGTATCGGTCCTGCTTGCAGATCTCCTAACGCGGGTTGGCACATCAAAGAAATGTGTCCCCGTGCGAACCAAGCGGATGGTGACAGAGTGCCCAACTGCGGAGTGCATAATGTCAGCCCTAATGAAAGAATCCAACTGTTATTTCACAGGTGCCCCGACAGTGCATTGGTTGAGAGGTTGACTGACAGAGCCGCCATTTGGCTGTCATGTCAGAGAGTCCAGAAGAGATGCCCATTTCCATTCAATTTTAACGGCATCTGCACCACTGTACAACTGTACATACTTGACATTCCTCTGAAACATCCCAAAAGATATTACCCAATAATGAACTTTTTTGGATGAGAGGAGTTTATACCCGAACGAATTTTGGATGGAAGAGGAACTAATGATTTCCGCAGATATTCATAACGGTTAGATGGGCACGTGTTCGCCATGCATGTGGAATGAGCATGTGGCGAACAGGTTGTTCCGAGCGATCATCTTGGCGTTGAAGGCCTTGCGGTGACCCTCCCCTAGCCCTCTTTTTCCTTCTTTTCCTTATTGTCCTTGCAACCCTGGATTCTGCAGAGACGGTGACCCCACTTCGAGGGAGAAGCAAGCGTCGAAGAACACTTTATTTCACATCAAAGAAGCAAAGGGCACGCGCTAAGGAGAGGATGAGGAAGGCGAGACGGGAACTTAGAATGGGTGAAGAAACCTCCGGCGGAGATGAGAACGAAGGGCAAAACAAGATTTTGCAACCACAGTTTGGAGATGAAGGTCTTGAAGTGATCCCGGAGGCGACCAAAGAGCAACCTCTTGAGCTGGGCTCGAGGAAGCACTGCGAGTGGAGAACCAGGTCTCGGAACAGGGAGGAGAGATGGACGCGGAAACTCTGCCGTCCGCCCTTGTTTCGCACCACCGGGACCTCCTCGGAAGAATGCTACCTCCAGACCACATGGAAAAGTTGAATGCCTCAGGAGCATCACCAAGTGCAAAGAAGAAACCGGAGGTGGCTATGAACTGTCTTTTGCCTTTTCTGTTTTTGTCTTTTTCATGCTAAACATAGAGGTCGACTTCAACCTTGCGTTGACGCAAGGTTGATTTCGACCTCCTAAGTATATGATGTGGGCATGAAAATAGTGCAAAAGCTGCACTACAAACAAGCTATGCAGAGCTGGGGAAGATGAATGCTTCCGATGCATCATCAATTGCTAAGATGAAAGCAGAGAATGCAATCTACTTTTCCAATAGATATTTTGTTTGCTGAACACCAAATCGAGAGCTCCTAATCAACCTTGCGTCAACGCAAGGTTGATGCCGACCTCCAGAGTGTATGTTTAGGGTTTAGGTGAATCGAAGCAGATGCAGCACTTGAATCAACCTTGCGTTGACACGAGGCTGATTTTGATGCCTCTTTTGTTCACTCCAAGAGGCCGAATTCTTGTACAATGAACTGCAAGGTAGGGAAAGTTGATTATTTGAAGCTCCCTGAAGAACCCTGCGTCAACGCAAAGCATATATTGGGTTCAAAAGAAATTCCAGGATGCCTTTCAAACTAAGCTACATCCCCATCAATCAACCTTGCGTCAAGGCAAGGTTGATCCATGGGAGCTCAATCTGTCACTCACAGGATATTCATTCTTTGCAGAGGAAAAGAAAAAGGAAATCCGTCGGGGAAGATTCGGCAGTGTCAGAAGGTGATTTTGAGGAAGAGTCATTGGAGGGCCACTATGAAGACAAGGCCGAGGAGATTATGGGTGGGCAAAAAATGAACTCGTTGAAGGTGATTCTGTCAATGGAGGTTCCCGGCGGAAACCTGGTCATTCCGCTTTGCAGGATGATCTCCATGCCCGCTGTTCGACCAGCATTGAGGAATGACATCACGAAGTTGAAGAACGACTTTGTTCACGGCTATGTCAAGGGATCTGCAGTGTTCTACGTATCCACTATGAACACGAAAGGAGAGGAGTGTCTTGTAACGGAGGACATTGAGCAAAGTTGGGATGCATGCTGGCTGGATGTAAACAGGGAGTTCCAGTTTAAGCTGTCCAAAAAGGCCTCTACAAAAGCATTCATGGGAAAGATGTTTTTTGTCTGGGATGGGAACCAGAGACTGCTTGCCTGGATGGATTACATTTCAAGCATGCACACGGACGACATCGAATGGCACTGGAGCGTGGTTTCCATGGTTCTCGACCACAAAGGACGTGTCACACAGCTCCTTATAGCCATGCACGACATAAACAAGTAAGTTGCCAACATTGTGTCTGTTCCGAGTTCCCACAATTTGGAATCCACTTATGAGTTGAAGGTTTTTCCAGGTCCAATGAAACCTCTCATGTGACGACCAATCTCTGCCACATTCTATTCCGCATCCAGAAGATAGGGCTGATGCCATTGGATTCATTCACGAACGTGCTCAGTCCTCAGCAGATGAAGAGGTGTGCTGAGAAGAAGACAAGCACATGGTATAGCTTGACAAGAGAGGCTTTTCTTGACTACATGTACACTGTAAGCTTCTTGACACCTGTTTGCTTGTTGTTACTGCAGATTTTGTCAAGAAACGCCAGTGTTTGATTCTTTTACCTGTTATGAATGCAGCAAGAAATAGCAGAAACTGGTTTGAAGGCGAAAGCTGAGTACTATGATTCCCACACTGAAGAGCAGAGGTCTGCAACTAGGCTTGAGGACATGATGAAATTCGAGATGAACAATAAAAGGAAGAACCTCATGAGTGCATTCGACAAACAAATCCGGATAGCAGATCCAGGTCTTGGCACGAAATTTCTGGAGCAGGTGAAAGCACATTATGACAAGTATGGCTCTAAGCCAGAAATGACTCAAGAGAAACTACATCGCCTTTCCATTTCAATGGTGGACAATGCAACCAAAATCAGGTGGTTGGAGATCTGGAATTCGGATCCACTTGTGAGAGACACCAACATGTTCCCAACTCCTGAGAGGGACTCGAAGACACAAGCAATAAAAGTTGTTAGCGACCACACATTCGACCAGTGGCTACACAAAGCCACATTCTGGAGCCAGGTATGGTTTCCACAAAACCATTTTCAGAAAGTAGTGTTGCTCCGTAATGTCTCGCGAATTCTTATGAGCTTTATTGTTGCAGTTAGAAAAACGTGCAGTCGCTGCACTTGGGGAGTCCATGGCAGACTACAAAATCCAGATGGTTTGCCCCCGGATCACACTGGAGGCCTACATCAAGAGATGGAAGCTCGCTGTCTGGAACAAGTGCTTCTTCAGGGAGTTTGAGAAAGACAAAGGAATCTCCAGGTCATACGAATTCAAAAACCAGTACAACAACGAGCAAGCAATGAAACAAGTGTTGTACAGGTGTGACCTCCTTGAAACAAATTTGGTACTTGAAGGGCATGTTTCTGCATTCTTGTGTTGTACTTTCTATATAGCAGCTCAAATTTGCAGGTTATGATGGAGCTATGAGGGCTCTGGATGTGCAATCGAGCAACATTGCGTTAACGCAAGCTTGTATCCCGTTGTTTTGGTTTCAATTTCCTATAGGTGGGGTCTCCCATAATGCCATTTTTCTCCATGTGAAAGGTGAAAAACTGACAGGAAAATCAGCCTTGCGTCAACGCAAGGTTGATGAAGGGCCAGGCTATGTAGGTTTACCTGGGTTTTTGGGCTATAATTTGTTGTCATTTCCAGTTTCAATGTTGCCAAGATGAACATAAAGTTTGTTTGGAGTCTGTTTGAAATGCTATTTAGAGCTTATTCTGTACCATCAAACAGACTTGCGTTGACGCAACGTTGTTTGGTGGTATGGATTGCTAGAAATGTCCCGCAGCAATACCCCGATTTCCATACAATTGTAGGAAAGTTGTGGTTGTCAGATACCATGGACATGTGTTTCAACAGAGGAAATCAACATTGCGCCAACGCAATGTTGAATATCCGTACCAGTAGATATTCGAAAGGATGTTTTCAAGCACTGTTTTCCATTTCCACTGTAAATGAAAACAACCTTGCGTTGAAGCAATGTTGAATTGCCCTTGTCAAAGAACAGTTCACCGCATTTTGTGTTTCCCATTTCTGCTCGATTCAACATTGCGTCAACGCAAGGTTGATTCGGGACTGCAAAGGTGATTTCTGCGTGGTGCTTTCCTGCATTTCAATATCCTTTTCCTGATGTGTGATCTGTTTCATTTTCAGATCGAATGACTGCCTGGATTTTGTGTGTGTGATTCAGGTACATGTATCATGTCCTCATACCGGGAAAGTACCTTAGCGATGACCCAGACTTCATCTACTCATGGGCTGACCCCTCCAATGACAAGACAATGTACACGGCTGGTATTGCCAGAGACTGGAGCAGGGCGCACTTCAGAGACTGTGGGTGGTACCTCGACCTGCCAAAACAAGACACACCATTCGATGAAGTTGTTTTGAGAAACCTGAACGACAACGCCGCAGCAATTGCCCCACTGGCTGACAAAGACATTCAGGATAGAATCATTTCTGCTCTGGCTGCAAAAGAGCCCGAGAAATCTGCTATTTCAAAACGAAAGGGGAAGATTGTCGGGGATCCAAAGGGGAAGGCGAAAAGTGCAGCTCCTCAAGGACAGGGACCGTCAGAGGTCCCTGAAAGACAGCCTTCTCCAACTAGGAGGGATAGGAGAACATCAAAGTCGAGGGAGCAGCCTTTCAAGGCGAGAGAACATCCCTCCAGGGTTTTGGGACAGTTCAATCGTCAGGTGCTGAATGAAAGTTTTCTTGTAATGATGGAGTCCAGGAAGTCCACATTCAAAGGGGTGCCCTCGAAATCATGGGACATGCTTGTTTCGTTCCTCACTCAGGTAAGCACATATGTCTTAACTATTGTATGAGTGATTTTGGTTTGGCCACTTGTTCTGACTTGTCCAGGGTGTTGATCTCGTGCTAGATTTGGATTTGGCTTCTTACACTGTCTCCTGTTTTTTGCTGAAGGTCACAAAAAGTCCAGATTGGGTGAATGGAGTTCAGCAGGCATACGCGACTGACCTTGTGGTGCTGGACATTCTTGACGGTTTTCCTGTCCCTGATGTGTTCCCTTCCAATTCGACCCCGACTTGGAACAAATCGGATTCTCGTTACTGGCAGTGGGCTTTCTCATTCAGCAACAAATTCCTTTCTGACTCGGGGGCTCTTCTTCTCATGCAGTCAAAGGACACGTCGGCACGAAGAACTCTTTTCAGCTACATGAAAGCTTCCGAGTTTCGTGTCATCAAAACTTGGACATGCATCAATACTCTGCCTTTTACGAAGGGCGAGTTCCCGGGGCAGAAAGTGAGTTGGTTCCTTTCAATTAAAGTTTCATGGTTTTTCAGTAAATCAAAAGGTAGGTTGTGTCTTTTGCCTCATGCTCTCTTCGTGATTATTGACAGACTCGAGTGTTCGAAGCTTTGTGCCTGGTGAGGCGGAAGGACACTCTTCCTCCTGGTGTTGCTGAGTTCCAGTTGAGGGACCTTGCAGCTCACATTGACCCCACCTGCGAGCCTGTGGTGGATGATGTTATCTTCAATTACGTCAACTCGGGTCGATCTATGAAAAGGTCGATTGGTGTCCCTTGGAGAGGTGCACGGGAGAATCTCCAGCTTTCATGCAGACTTTGGTGGAGACATGCAGCCGTCATGGTGGACGATGTTAGAGGACTATCTGGGACTTAGGCACTTTTATGGGTTCCAAGGGGTACCCTTATTTTTTACATAAACCAGTCACAGCCCGTCACAGCCACACAGCCAGTCACAGCCCGACACAGTCGCACAACCAGTCACAGCTCGACACAGCCCGACACAGTCACACAGCCAGTCACAGCTCGACACAGCCCGACACAGCCCGACACAGTCGCACAGCCAGTCATAGCTCGACACAGCCCGACACAACCTAACACAGTCGCACAGCCAGTCACAGCCCGTCACAGTTTCACACAGCCAGTCACAGCTTGACACAGCTGTCACGACCATAGGGAACGGATAGCAGGACAGGGAACAACTGTGGGGAACAACATCTGCGAATGGAACATGTTAGTTCACGGATGACGGTTAGTGAGGGAAACGGTTAGAACAACGGGTAGGAAGATAAAGCCAGGAGCGGGGACTGGAAAGGGATCACTGCTTGGGGAATCCTGGGGGGACATCACGGAGGACGGACGGAGGAAGATGGGGAGAGAAGAGGAATGATGATGATACTACAGAGAGGAGGAGGAGACAATTGCGACTTAGTTAGTAGAAGCTGTAGAATTACATAGAAAGGTAGATTAGAGAAACTGTGGCATCAACATGTATCTGATTATCATTAATCTAATTCTTATCCAATACAAACACCTTGTGTAGAGAGACTTGAGTGAAGCTGTGTATGAATGGAATCAGAGGGTCAAAGGAGCAATCTGACGCTTAAATGTACTTGGTAAAGAAGAACTGAGAATATGAAAACCAGAAGGAATATAAATTGGAAACCCAACCATGATTCACTAGCTGCAGGTCATGACTGATTGTTCTACGCGGGCTGAGTGCTTAGAGATATCCAACTCTTCTATCTTGGAGTTTCCCCCTCGGATAGCGAAGGGATGGGTGAGTAAAAGCCGCGCGACATTTGGCGACCATACTGGGGAACTGGGTAATGAACAATCTGATGTGATAGGCATCTGGTGGGATCATGGCGGTTGGAGAATTAAAGAATTTGATGTGAATCAAATTTCCTGTGGAACAAAGAAGGAAAGATTGTCTAAACAATTCTTTCAGAGGTTCTTGGAATTGCCAGACGGTTGTAAAGAAAATATTCTTAAGAGAGTGCATGATGCTGACCCGGAATGGGGTCTGGAGAAAGGAGTGATAAAGATTTATCAGGTGGCCTGTAGAGGAAGAGCACGTTGGTTACCAACACCGGTTTATGTGATAGCCCTGCTATCCATTAAGCGAGTAGAGTTTGACAGCTGGGAGGAAAGAAAGGTGAATGTTTATACTCATATGCATGAGGAACTTGTACTGGTAAAGAACTAGATTCCAAAGGATATCTTGTGGATCAAACTCACACCAAGAACAGCTTTTCAGACTTGTTTACCATATGGGTATATGGTAACGGAGACTTCTAGTATATCCAGAGGAACATTGAAGCTTGAGAGAAACCCAGGCATATACGAGAGATACTACAGAAGGGAGTTTTGGTCATTGCCACATTAAAAGAAATGAAGGACATGGGACATGAGTGATGAAAGAGAAGCTAGACTCCAGAGATATTCAGCAAAAAGAGAAAGTTATCTGAAAGCTAATTATCCATACCTTTGGGAGAGAGGAATAGACATTGGGGAATCATCTGGACCTCTCACACCAGTGAGATCAGGGAGTACATCACCCATACCGGAAGAGTTAGAGTTGGATACTACACCTTCCTTTTCTTTGCAAGAAAGATTAAGGGATTTGGCAGGGGAAGAAGATCAAACACGAGGTGAAAGATCTGAGGTGCATTCGTTCTTCCACAAAGTCTTCGTCTTCGGAGTCGACACTCTCCACCTGCATGTTCACCTGCAAACTATAAGAGTATAGTCTTGTCCAAAATGTAACGTGTTGCATAAAACAGGGAATCTCCAAATTGACCGTGCTAGTTTCCAACAGTAGTCCACCGTACATGTACAGTGGAGGGCCGTTCAACATTACCATTCTAAGGGCTTCATCCTAAGTTATGTCTGCGAGAAGTGAGGCGAGAGATGCACGTCACTCACCATGGGATAACCCAACAGTGGATCTCGGTCATTGGCAAGCAAATGCAATTTGGCAGTTTCCACAAATTGGAGTCGACCCCCATGGCAGTCATTGCAGGGACACATTATCTTTGAAATACCCAGTCTAGTTGCACGTCGTTCCTCGATTTGCCAAAGTCTTGCGTCAGTGTGGGGCACCGCAGTGCGGCGCCGGGTGTTTCTAGTTCCGGCCTCTCTCATCCCCCACGAAACGCTCCTGGGTTTGGCTAGTTTTTGAAGTGGGAAGTCAGCGAGTGCTCGGATGTGGGGAACCTACGTTTGTGCTTGCAGGCATTGGAGTATTCGTATGGCGGGTCCACCTCCCCTTTGTTTCCTACATGCGCTCCTTCTATTGTTTGATCAGTAGATCATGGTAGTCTTGTTTGAGGTCGATTACTGCGATTTGAGCGACGAGGAGGAACCCGCCATGGCACGGACATGCAAGGCCTCTACACCCGACACCCCTCCACGCACTGCCTACGAGGAAGAGCGAGAGAGGCGCATAGCGGCCAACAAGGAGACGTTGGCTCAGCTGAACATTGGGAGCGTTGCGCAGGTGAGCAGATCACCCTTGTCCTTAGTATGCATGCTACACAGGTAGTGAGTAGGGGTTTCCCACCACATTAGCCTACTGCTTTTCCCTCCCATAGGTTTCATGGTGATGGCACTTTCACGATCGCCTTTTGTTTAGGGCAAGATTCACACAGGGTTTTGGAAATGTGTGCGCAGCATAGCTAGGAGTGTACAACGGCCGACTAGGAGCTCCAAAGTTGTGTGGAACGGGCCTCCTCGACGAAGTGGGCACTTGAAAGAACTAGCATTACCTTCAATGGCGGAGGAAGAGCCCGAGACTCCCCAGTCGGTGGGCTCTGAGGCAGAGGAACTCGACGAGCGTGATCAGGAGCTCGATGAGGATTACAACATAGATGATGACGACAATTCGGAGGAGGAAATGCACGAGGACATAGAGGAGGACGAGGATGGAGATGATGTGGACAAGGTATCAGATTTGGAGAACTACATCAGTGGTGCATGTGGACTGACCAAGCCTCCCAATGCAACGCATGCTCCGAGGGCACCAAAACGGCCAGCTCCTCTTCCACGAGAGGTAAGTGGGCATTTGCTGTACTGATTTCTTAGGTTTGTGGCAGGATTTGCATCTTCTTATTTGTTTTTCCTTTTGGTCCCAACAGTTTTTTCCATTTTCCACTAGCAGGATGAAGCACCACTTTCTTGCCCTCTATACCTCATGATACAGGGTTTATCTACCGTCTATTCCTTGGAACCCAAATCTGTTATTAAAGTCTTCTATACATTTTTCCATTTTGTGCCATGAGAAATGCAACTCTGCAGATGGCTGACTCCCTCACAGGAGGTTCAAACTTGTGATGGCCTGTCTTAATACCCAAAAAGCACAAAGGGGGTTGTGGGAGGGAGGGACCTGCACAGGTAGGGGGCTGCATATTGTGGTGTCATGTTGCAACAAGAAAGAAATTGTAGTGGGAGAGGAGGAACCCCCAAGAGCACCGCCTCATCAGCCAGCCATGTCCGAGAGGGGGCGCTCACAACTCTTCCTCCCCCATCTTCCTGCCCCCTCTATTGTCAAATGTTGATAATATGTGAAGCCATTATTAGCCATTATCATATTGTACTCTCATTGATATGTACGATGGTCATCGGGGCCAGATTGTGCCTACAAGGGATTCCCCAAAGAACCCCAAAAGAGGGTCGAAACATACAAGGAGGACTTTCCCAGTGACGTTTGGCGTGTTCAATGGATCAGACCTAAATGCATTTTGGGTGCGATTTCTGCTGCATTCAATGTATGTATATTATAGAGCGCGTTTTTTGTTGATGTATCCTACATGATGTTCATGCTTTATCTTCCTACATAACTCTTTCCCACATGTTGATTTGCAGGATCCAGTGAGAAAGAAGAAGGGAGTTGCTCCGGCAGGTGTCTTCAACCATCCCTCCCCACGTCCTCAACCAACCCCGGATGGAGGAGGCCCTCCCTCCTTTCCACGTAACACTGGTGCGTTTTATCCCCCTGGCATTGAGAGGTATGCACAGTATGAACAACAGACTGCTCATGTTCCAGCCGCCCCTGAAATTCACCCGCCCTTTTCTCAGTCGTACAATGCAAACAGCCCGTCAGGGGAGAACCGGTCATGTGCAGTTCCGTGTGGGGCATTTCCGCAAACTGGGGAAGCACAACATGCTCCTGTTCAGCATGGGCACTACCACGAAGGTGTGTGGTACCCTCACCCCAACCCTCCCCCACCTGCGCATCCTCCCCAGGCAACGTATCCCAGAAGCCCCATGTATACTGCGCCGTTGCATGGCCCTTATTCCAGGCAGCCCATAGCTTCACCCAATTGCAACGCTTCGCGGCCTCTTCAATTCCCAAGCTCACCAACTCCAAGCACAGGTTATGTTCCTGCCCACCCCACACCCCACGTTGGTGCGTGGCAGGGTTCATGTCCGCCTGAAGGGCCCCATGTTGCAGGTTGTGAGGGAGGAGAGGAGGCCCGTGATTCCAATATTACTCCAGATGCGCAACATTTGACTGGCAAGGACAGAGCCAATTTTTTGCGCAAGGCGAGGAGAGTAGCACGGAGAGGGTTGAAGGAAACGTCTTGTGCAAATGTTGCTGCTGGGCAAAAGAGATTCATAGTTGCGTGTGGCAAAAAGGGCCCATGCGGGGATGCACGGAATGACTGGCTGGCAGCCCTGCGAGGGCAATGCCAACGTGTGCTGGACTGTTCTGTGCCCATCCATCTTCAACCTCAAAGTCTGATTGACGAGGTGGGTGAACTATTAGCAGATGATTGGGAATATTTACCTCCTGGGATAACTGGCGCCCAACTTCGAACTGAGATTGGAGGCGTCATTAAATACCAGCGCATCAAACTGTTTAGAAAAGTGTACTCCCGTGGCAAACCTAAGCCCCACTATGTTGCGGACAAGACTTGGGCAGAACTTGTGAGGCATTGGAACACGCCCGAATGGCAAAAGAGTCGTGATAATGGCAAGCATGCACGGGGACATGTTGGTGCCCCTTCGAGATCTGGACGCAGTGGCCTTAGCGGTGTTGAGGAACGTCTGGTAAATCTGCCTGTCTCATGACATTGCCAATATATTCAGGTAGTGAGGTATCTTGTCATTTGTATCTTACTCTTAGAGGATGGCATTCTCCCTGTCCTCTAGGAAGCCTATTGACATTGGGTGGACTTGAAACGGGAGTACATTAATGTCTCTGTGACTAAATGCCGGCCTTGTGACCTCGTGTCCTTGTTTGTTTCGACCTGAAGCGCTTTGCTTCAGGTAAGGTAGTGCATTGGATTTAGTTGGAAAGCTTGGGGCCTTTCCGTCTTTAGAATATGCCTACATGGGTCAGCAAGTACAAGCGCTGAAGACTACTAAAGGTGCAGTGGTGACTTCATCGGTTGACATTGTCAAAACCTTTGAAACTCACTACAGTATCCTTGGCAGAACTTCTAGGTCTAACAGTGATGGGTCTTCTACTAAATGGAGGGACACAGTTGGAAAAACTGTTCCTATGATTCAAAACAGCCCTGATGAACTGGAGTATATTTCAATGGCTTATAATGCTCCCATTAGTTCTTCAGAGATTGTGGAAGCAATTGAACATTTAAATGGATATAAAGCTGGTGGACCTGATGGTATTGTCAACAAGCTTATCAAGCACGGTGGCGATCCCATGATAGAGGCCCTAGTTCTCCTCTTTAACCTTATCTAGAAGACTGAAATGATCCCCTTTCGCTGGCGACAGGGGGTCATTGTCAATCTATACAAGAAGGGTGACAGAGAAGAACCGGGGAACTACCGTGGCATCACGCTCCTCAATGCTGTTGGCAAGACATTCTGCAGAGTTATAAGTACTCGTCTCGAGGTTGATCTGGAGTCTAGAGGTTGTTTCCACGAAGGCCAAGCTGGCTTTCGGCAAAACAGGGGATGTGTTGATCATATCTTCACTCTAAGCCAGATTATCCAGGGAAGGAGAAAAGAAGGGAAACCCACTTATGTCTTTTTCCTGGATGTCAAAAAGGCTTATGACACAGTGTGGAGAGATGGCCTATGGTTCCGCCTATGGTCTTGTGGGATCAAGGGAAAGATGTGGAGAGTTGTCCACAACTTGTATGCTCACACCAAAAACTGTGTCACTGTTAACGGACAGAAGTCCAACTTCTTTGACATAGACCAAGGTGTAGCTCAAGGATGTACTCTCTCCCCTCTGCTCTTCAATGTTTTCATCAATCAACTCCTCGAGGATGTGGAAAGTGAGGGATTTGGGTTAAGGGTGGGTGATACCACCATACCAGCCCTTATGTTTGCGGATGACTTCGCAGGCATAGGGGAGACTCCAACCAATCTCCAGGAGTTGATTGATTGCGCGAAGAGATACTTTGATCTTTGGGGGCTAGAGGCTAATGTCAGCAAATGTGCAGTGGTAGCATTCAACGACAGAGGAGAGGGAGGAAGTGATCTTAAGTGGCAGTGGGGTAGCCAAGAGATCCCGGTCCTCCCTTCCTACACTTACCTGGGCGTTGAGTTCTCCTCCAATTGTAATTGGGATGCACATATCCGGAAAGTTGTTCAAACTGGCAAGGGCAAAGCTCTGGGGCTCACTAAATTTTTCCACTGCAGAGGGGTCAACTCTGAGGTTAAGAAAACCATGCTTTGTCGCATTATTAGACCTACCTTGGAGTACGGATCTGCTATATGGGTTGATAACTCCAACCAGGCTAAGTCTCTAGAATCCATTCAAGTGGGGGTGCTTAAGGAGTGTATGTCAGCATGCTCCAAAACAGCCAATGTGGCTGTTCGGGGTGAGTTTGGCATTCCGTCCTTAAGCTCCCAACGAGATGAATTCAAGGTCAGATGGTGGGGTCAGCTGCAACATATGCCCAACACTAGATATCCTAAGTTAATCGACTCTCTATCTTGGAAATAGGACCGCCCTGTCAAACAGGCTAAGTCCTGGCAGAAGAGAGTAGAAGAGATCCTCAAGGACCTGGACCTGGATCCGCAAGTCTTGACCCTGCTGGATAAATCTGACTTGGAGGCTGTAGTGTCCTCAGCCATGTCTGTTGCCATGAGATTGTCTGATGAAAATGAAGTTAGGCAGAAAACTTCCCTGAACTTGTTTCCAGTCTGTGACATGGGGGAGGACATCTTGGATGACCTCAAGGGTCTACCCACTCTCGGCACTAGACTGAAATTTAAACTCAAGGCAGGAAGCCTACCTTTGAACAGCAAACAGAAGCAGAGAGGAAAGGGAGAGTGCAATTGCCCGTTGTGTGGGCAATCTGAAGACAATATTCATTTTCTGATACACTGTCCGGGGTTCTCTCACCAAAGAGACGCTCTCTTCAAATTTATTAAGGGAATTGTGCCTGTACCCCTGTTTACCAACTTTGAAAGTCTCGAGGCTGAGCCAAAAGCCCAGGCCCTCCTGAGGCCTAGTTTTTGGGCAAATCACACACAGCAGATTGATGCTTGTATGAAGGGATTTCTGGAGGATATTTGGAAAACCCAGATTAATTCTTTATATGGAGGTAAGTCTTACTACCAACGTCAGCCCCTGACAGAGGTAGGTTCTGTCCCTTTTTTTCCCGCTCAAACTGGGCGCGGGGTCAATGGCCACAAGGCTACGGCAAACAACGTCTTATGAGTACATCTTAGAGGATGGCACTAATATTCCCATATCCTGTCCATGTGTAGGCTAAGACAAGTGGTCGTCCTCCACTTCTATCCGAAATTTTGGGAGAGAATAGCAACAAGGGGTATGGTTCTGATTCAGCAGGGGCCACCCGATCTGTAAGTAACTAACCCACCTGCATTTGTTGCAATGATGTGCTTGTCAATTATTTATGGTTTTGCCTTCCTGTGTTGTTGTCCAATAAATTACCTCGCATGGCTAGTGCGATAGATGTATTGAATCGTATTTGCACCCTTTTTGTGGCAGGGCCTTGGAGCATTGGCTTCTCGGCTTGATGGCTTGGAAGGATGGAAACATACAATGGAGGCCAGCTCAATGGAGCACAAATTGGAATTGCAGGTAATGAAATCCATGTTTGCCGCTGCAGTATCTAAGACAGACAAGTTCAACATGGCATTGGCAGCGAAGCTCGGTTTGGACCTGCCGAGGGATGAATCTCCATCAACATCAAACATTGTGTGTGAGTTGTCGCCCCCTGTTCGTGGTGTGTCCCACCTGCGACTACTGTGGAATGACAAGTACAAGTGAGCAGCCCTAGCAGTGGAGGCAGTGGACAAAGGAAAGGGGGCAGTAGTATTGTGGAAGAAGATGCCACGGTGAGGACAAAGTTCAGAACATGGCATGTGACGATCCTTGCCTTAATTATGGTGCCAATGATGACCTATCCCCCCTTATTGAGAAGGGAGTGCCTGTACTGGAGGATCACACCGGCAGTGAACTTAGACAGAGTGCCCAAGACATAGGGGCAGGGGCAAGGGCACAGGAGTGGTTATTGTTGGGGCAGGGAAGAACATTGATTCAACAACAAAATTGGCCGTTGTACGGAAGGTAAGTACTTGTGTTCCTATATTCTTGTGCTGTTCCAAGTCGATTATGCAATACCTGCAGGCCGTTCATGACTTCTGTGTACATGTGTGGGTTTCTATTGATTCAGAAGCCACCAAGGGAAATTGTTGCGGAGAATAGGAAGAAGTCCGCAAGACTTGCTGCCAGCAACGTTGATGGGAGCCGTATGGGAAGCTTCAAAGCGCCGACACTTGTTGTAAGTTTTCCTTCGTGGAAGTACATCCGTATTTTGTTTGTAGGGCTATATGATGGCATCTCGCGTTTTCCCTGTCCATAACTGTTGCATGTGCATAACAAATGACAAGGGCACACATTGGTGGTGTTGGCTGTCCCAGTTTCAGGTTGGTGACAAGGTCACAATGTTTGACCCCAATGCACCCAAACGGAAGGCAGGCGTGGGCCATATATTGGGCATGTCGACTGACTGGCTGGCTTATGTCGTTCATGCCGATTATCATGTTGTCTCGGTTGAATCAGTACATGGGGCAGATGTTGCTCTACCATACCCCAACAATGATGTTAGGCCTCCCATTGTGATGCTCAGTGACACTGTAGGCAGCACGGCCCTGTGGTCTGCCAAGTTCCTCAAACTGACCCGAACATGAGGTTGTGGGGGATCCTCAATTTGAAGGCAATTTTGACTGAACGCCGCTTCATATCAATTTCACCTTTTTTCGTTATTGTGCGCATCAATGTAGGATTTGGGTACATTGTGGGGTTGTGATCAGCAGTGCAGACTCTGCAAATACTTGCATGTTCAGACTAAACTTTATTTGGGCAATGAAGGGGCGCACCCAACTTTGAAGCACCCTTGCATCTGGTCATTCTTTCTATTGTTCTGGCCATGCTTAGTCAATTGTACATGTCATGAGCAGGTTGTTGCCGCAGTGCTTTGGAATTGTGTTTATGTATATGAGTCATATTTCACATGGACTGTGAAACTGACAGTGTGGACAGTATCACGATTTGTGATATGATCATGATGCCTATGGAATAATTGTGCACACCATGACGTCACAATATGTGAAATCAACCGTAGCTTGCCTGTGGCATCTTCCACATTTTTGTGGAATGACCTACAACATCAGCAGTAGAATATTTCAGACCCACTATGGTATGCTCCTGTGGCTATGTGGAATGACCTACAGTATAGGCAGTAAAATACTACACACCCACTCCATGCAGATTACGCCACGTGCCGTCCTCTCCAAAATACACGCGTTGCCCATACCGTTGCCCACATGTCGTCAAGCCCAGGTACAGGGTGTCGCATCATTTTCCCGTAGGTGTGGACAAGTCCCACCCTTTGTATGTTTAGGATCCACGTGGCGGTGTTTGCCACGGAACATGTGGCCCCCAAACTTGCTGAAGTTGTGAAAACAGCCAGTGGATGGTCTCACACCGAATGGCTTTTTTCACACCCACATGCCACGCCAGATGTCCGCTCCACATAAGTGCACATCTCCTCTTTGTCTCCATACACGTGTCATCCCCACAAAAATACACGTGTTGCACACACCGTTGCCCAGATGTCGTGAAACCCTGGTGACAGGCAGTCGCATGGTTTTCCCGTAGGTGTGGACAAGTCCACACCTTTGTACATCTATGATCCACGTGGTGGTGTTTGCCAAAGCACACGTCGCTCGTGGAAAAAGCCATGAACCCCGTGAAAAAGGCCACCCGTGGACTTCTCCACAGGGCCACCCGAGAGCCAGGCCGTCCATGGGGTGTCCAAAAGCACTCGTCATTTCTTACACCCACGGCAGGTGTGGACTGGGGCGGATTCCACGGAAAAAAGTGTGAAAAAAGCCGTGGAAAAAGCTGTTTTTTCTTCTAGTGCGCTTTGGCGACCCGAAAATGCGAAGCACGTGGTCCGCAGACTGCTGCCAATGACTGTCAGACTGCGGTTCCACAATGCACACTCCTCTTTTGAGGGCCTAATTTCAACTTCAAGCTTTGCCTGGAAAATAAATGAATCACATACATAAATGGTGAAATGGTAAGATGGGATCAACCTTTCAATGTGAGAGTTCTTGGGATGCTCTATCGACTCAAGTAATGGTACTCTATGCGGCGCCCTCCACTTGGGCTCTCGTCCATAAGTCCATACCAGCCCCTCCTACTCGTCCTCAAGTCACTTTCCTCCACATGAAATTGCCCTCCGGGCAATGGGACATCAACCAGCCGTGGAGCTCGAGCAACCTTGCTTCAGACAGCTCAATCCAACTGCCAGGTTTAGGGGAAGTAGGTCCCCACCTACACTGCAGAGTAGGGAGTGGCATGGAACAACCATGAAAGAAAAACCAAGTAAAGGCTTAAAAACACACGCAGAAGCACATGTAGAAGGATGCCAAAACAAACAAAACAAAGCCAATCAGACGACCACACATGCTACATAGAGAGGAGGAAGCAGGGGCTCGCCTGAGAGTGCTCGGCTTCAGTTGGCACGGGTTGTGAGCAAGACAAGGGGATCTCCTGCTGGAGCTTCAGTTTGGCCATGCGAGACGTTGGACGCGTCCCGTAGTACAAAGGTTTGAGTTTGCGCCGCGGTCTGGATGTGGGGTTTCTCTCAGGAGAGCCAAGACCTACTCCATGCGGCATAAGTCCGAGTAACAGAAAAATCTCCCACAGAATGCGTGCGTACAGGCCTCGAGTGGAACTGCATCCACCCGTCACGTCAGGGGTTCCATGCGTATCCGAGAAGGCAGCGCGGAATCCGTGCGGAACGTCCTGTTCAAAACCAACGGTTGCGGACAATGAATGCTGGTCGGCGCCCTTCAATGTCATAGGTATGGAGCTCGCCACCTGTCCCAACTTCCACCCGAGACTTCATCGACAGTCCGCTGGATGGAAAAACGGCGCCGAATTTCCATCCAACGGATGAAGTCGGAGCGCCAACTGGCACTCCCTCCCCCCGAGACATCCTCATTCACAATCCCTTGGATGGAAAAACGGTGCCGAATTTCCATCCGGCGGATGAAGTAGGAGCGCCAAGTGGAACTCCCTCCCCCCGAGACGTCCTCATCCAGAATCCCTTGGATGGAAAAACGGCGCCGAATGGATGAAGACCGAGTGCCAACTGGTACTCCCTCCCCCCGAGACGTCCTCATCCACAATCCCCTGGATGGAAAAACGGTGCCGAATTTCCATCCGGCGGATGAAGTAGGAGCGCCACGTGGAGCTCGCTCCACCCCTAATGGCATCATCCACAAGCCGCTGCATGGAAAAACGGCGCCAAATTCCCATCCAGCGGATGAAGACCGAGTGCCAACTGGCACTCCCTCCCCCCGAGACGTCCTCATCCACAATCCCCTAGATGGAAAAATGGCGCTGAATTTCCATCTGGCGGATGAAGTAGGAGCGCCACGTGGCCCTCCCTCCAACCGAGACGTAGTCATGCACAGGCGCTTTGATGGAAAACCGACACCGAATTTCCATCTGCAAGTTGAAGTCGGAGCTCCCTCGGATGGAAAACCGGCGCCGAATTTCCATCGGCAGGATAAGTCGGAGCGCCCTCGGATGGAAAAATAGCGCCAAATTTCCATCCAGTGGATGAAATTTGTAGGGATAACGTACACAAAAAGTGGTCCGGAGGGAGAAAACTGTATGTTCAGGGTCAGATTATACAAAAAAACTCGAAAAAGGTGAAGTAACGACTGAAATTCGGATGGAAATTTGGCGCCATTTTTCCATGGATGAACTCTAGCAGCCCCGTGTCGGCCTCTCCCCCCCGAGACGACTTCATCCCAGCCCCCTCGGATGGAAATTCGGCGCCATTTTTCCATCCGGGGGATGAACTCTGGCATCCACGTGGAGCCCTCTCCCCCCAACACGACTCCATGAGACACACATGGAAATTCGGCGCCGTTTTTCCATCCTAGGATGGACTTGGATGAACATGTTGGCGCCATCTCCTACCCTGGAGGTCTTTCTCGGGATGATCGGTTTTATGGAGCCGACCACGAAGTAAATGTTGCGCCTCATTCCCGGATACGGGCATATTAAATGCTGCGCTTTTGCCACGTGTCCAAATTCCCTCGTCACCCACTGCGTTTCGAACCGAGACAGCAACACCAGTTCCTCGCTCCGAGCTCCTCTCACTTCCTCTCCTCCCACACTCCCACTTCCATGCGCACCCTCTCTGCTTCCTGGTAGCCCTTTGAATACTCGGCGATGGCGTGCCGGGATCCCAGCAATTGCCCTAACAAGCATCTCACCCCGTGGGACTTCTCGCCCAAGTCAGGGGACATTTTCATATTCCTGCAAGATTGGATAGACCACTCTCAGCAGAGGAGGGTCCACCTGTCCGCTCTTGAGTACCTTCCTGACTTCCATGATCAGCCTCGCGGGGACGGGCTTGCGCGGCTTTGGTGCCTGCGAATCGTTGATCTACAGTATCCGCCTGCATGGAACAAGTAAAAGACGACACCTCAGAAACCCAAAACATAAGATGCTATGGACTAGAGCAAATCAACCTGTTTTTAGGTGCAAAATAGTCCATAGCTCTCAATTCCTAAGATAACTAGTCCATATAAAAGTGGATTTGGTTTGGATTTAAAAATGGCACCCCTAGTGTGTTTTCCTTTGTGCCATTGTATGAATGTACATGATGTTTTCTCAGTCCATAAGATTTTATGTGTAACATCTGCACTCCACGTGAGTAATCAACTTTAAAAGTCCATGGCTCTTTGGTACATGATTGTTTTTGCAATCTAACAGGTACACATACCTATTGTAGTTAGAAACCCATGGTACATATAAATTTTGTACGCATGCAATCCATGCTCAGCTAAGTTGGGAATTTGCTCCCGTGTTGCACTGTTCTCACCAAGAAGCTGGAACCTCGATTGGCCTCTCAACAAGCTCATGACTGACAGGGTGTCGGTAGGTGAAGACAATGGATGCAGCCCGCTCCCCTTTGGTGTAGTGGACAACGGTGTCATGTCCTCCGATATATGCACCATCGTAAATGGAGATCTTTGCTGTGGAGACTCTATGCCCATAGGACTCATCCTCGTAGCTTATGAGAATGTCCCCATACACTGTTTGCAATGGAATCCTCTCAGGCATGTACGTACACCCGATGCAATCCTCATAGGCCCACTGGCAGCACCTCCAATGATACAAGAAGGCCGTGCGGCTCTAGAGATGCCAGGTGGTATATGGACAAGTGGTTGTAAACTCTAGATTTTGACGTCTAAATGTTTTTTCAAATTAAAGATTAAAATATCTAGTAAAGAATGTTTTCAATATTTTAGGATGGACTCTTTACTAAAAATGTTATGTATACTACTATTTTTTTTAAAGAAAATAAACTGAAAGCAATAGACTCAAAAAAAAAAATTCCATGGACTTCCAATGGACTCAACATGTGCCGCTTTTGATCCACCCAATCCTGCAAATGCCCATTATGCTACTGGTGGGCAAAGGATGGAGTCCTGAGCCCTGCTCAGCTGCACTGTGTTGGTTCTCACAGACCAATCCGACATTATCTGACTACAGACACAAGCAACACACACAAGAGGTCCTTCTGGGTTGATGGTAAGTCAAATCCTCCATGGGCCATGACACAAGGTGGAGGACAATGTGGTGAGGGCACCTTCTTCTTCAACCTATTTCAGCTTGTTTTTCCCTCTCATCAGACTCGGCCCTGAGACGCATATTGAATTTTGTAAGTTAGCTCGTTGGCTTCTGAAAGAGGATCAAGAGAGGGAGTCCATAATGCCTCTTCTGGCTCTGGGCATGTGAAGATGCTTTGTGAGGCAGACAGACTGAAAGAGGCTCTACAGACCTTAACCAAGGAGCATTTCAGTAGATTCAGATATGTGTGTATGTCTCTTGCTTAAGTGCATCAAGATGAAAGGTCTGGAAGCTGGAAAGCAGGTGCACACCCACATTATCCAAAGTGGATTCATGCCGAGTGTTTTTCTCCTCAACACCTTTGTCAACATATATGTTAAGTGCGGGAGCATCATGAATGCTCACCAAGTGTTCAACGGAATGCCTCAACGATCTTTGATCATGTGGAATACAATGTTGGCAGGATTTACCAAGCATGGGTGTGGTAGGAATGCTTTGGCTGAGACATACGAGCGAATGCTGCGCGAAGGGGTGAAGCCCAACCAAATCACATTTGTTTTTGTTTGCAATGTGTGTGCAAGCCTGGGAGCCCTGGAAAAGAGGAAAGAGGTCCATGGTGAATCATCAAAGCTGGAATTGTATCATATGTCATTCTGAAGACTGCCCTGGTGGACATGTATGCCAAATGTGGGTGCATCAAGGATGCAAAGGCAGTGTTCAACAATATGGCTAAATGAAAATTGGTATCGTGGAGTGCAATAACTGCAGGATATGCACAGCACGGGCGCGGGGTGGAGGCTTTGGAGACCTATGAGCAAATGATGGGGGAAGGGGTGAAGCCCGACCACATCATGTTTGTGTGCATTTGCAATGCTTGAGCAAGCTTGGTAGCCCTGGAGAAGGGCAAAGAGGTGCATGGGGATATCATCAAAGCTAGAATTGTACAAAATGGCATTTTGAACACTGCCCTAGCACCTCTGGAAAAGGGGAAGGAGGTACATGACGACATCTTCAGAGCTGGAATTTTACCAAATGTCATTTTGAACAAGACCGTGGTGGACAGGTTTGTAAAATGTGGGTGCATCGAGGATGCAAAGGGAGTGTTCAACACTATGGTTGAACGAGATGTGGTGTCGTGGAGTGCGATGCTTGCAGGGTATGCACAGTAGGGACGTGGGATGGAGGCTTTGGAGACCTATGAGCAAATGATGGGGGAAGGGGTGAAGCCCGGCCACATCATGTTTGTGTGCATTTGCAATGCTTGTGCAAGCCTGGCAGCCCTGGAGAAGGGCAAAGAGGTGCATGGGGATATCGTCAAAGCTGGAATTGTACCAAATGTCATTCTGAACACTACCCTGGCAGCTTTGGAAAAGGGGAAAGAGGTCCATGGCGACACCTTCAGAGCTGGAATTGTACCAAATGTCATTCTGAACAATACCCTGGTGGACATGTATGCAAAATGTGGGTGCATCAAGCTCTGGACAAGGGCAAAGAGGTGCATGGGGATATCATCAAAGCTGGAATTGTACCAAATGTCATTATGAACATTGCCCTGGCAGCTCTGGAAAAGGGGAAAGAGGTACATGGCAACATTCAGAGCTGGAATTGTACCAAATGTCATACTGAACAATACTGTGGTGGACGTGTTTGCAAAATGTGGGTGCGTCAAGGATGCAAAGGGAGTGTTCAACACTATGGCTGAACGAGATGTGGTGTCGTGGAGTGCGATGCTTGAAATCAATTCTTAATTCTCAGGTTTGGCCAATGCAGTACTGCTTCTTCGAATTCTCAGTCAGTAAATTTGTAATACCTCAGGGACACATTTTAGCATGTATATGTTACTCATGTCGGGTACTGGGCTCTTTCTCAAACATGAATCTATCATTCTCATTATGTAGAGAGGACTTGTCACAACACCCATATGCTACTGTGATGGTTAGCTTATGATGACCACAGGACTTGGAGGCCAGCACTTTCTCACTCGCCATCACCAAGATTAAAGCACTCAAGACTGATATTGTTGTTATTTCATTGTTGGCAAACAACAATCTGTGATGTTCATTGTTGACTCCCTTCATACATTTTTGCGTGTTGGCGGTGGGTAGGTGACACAGTTGGCAGCAATTGCACAGAAGTACCAAACATCTACAACCCGAAATGGAGGGGCGAGCCTTTCACTTCACTTAATGACTCGGGTTATACCAAGCGTTATGTTCGCTGTCTGCAGGTACACATGTCACATATTTGCAATCAAAGTTGACAGAAAATTGATGGAAGCCCAATGTAATCACCTTTGTCTCTACATCTGCTGACTTGGCTTCAAATTGATGCAAGAATAACTGCAGTATTCCTAAAATCTCTTATATTGTAAGTGCACAGGCTAGCCCCATCCTCACATTGTATACATATGAAATTGAGTGGCAGCAAGTGAATGGAAATAGGTAAATGATTTGTTTCATTTCTAGGAGTATTAATATTGTCGATCCTTGCCTTGAGTGTTATCCAACGGGGGAGTGGTTGACCCTTCGCTTCATGTGCAGATATCAGAAGAAGGGCAAAGAGGTCCATGGTTGCATCATCAAAGCTGGAATGCAGATGTCATTCTGAACAATACCCTTGTGGACATGTATGCCAAATGTGGGTGCTTTGAGGATGCAAAGCGAGTGTTCGAGAAAGTGGCCCGTGAAATCCCCCATGGGTCATGATGCAAGGTCGGGGACAATGTGGTGAGGGCACCTTCTTCTTCAGCCTATTTCAGCCTGTTTTGCCCTCTCATCAGACTCGTCCCTGAATTTGCATGTTGAATTCTGTATTTTAGCTCGTTGGGTGGATCCGCATGGGTAGATGGTCAACTGGAAACAGCAGCGGCAGAAGCACAATTGATAGAACCAGGCACCACTAACGAAGGCACCTTCTTCAACACATTTCAGCCTGTTTTCCCTGTTATCAGAGTCGTCCCTAATTTTTCATGTTGAATTCTGCAAGTTAGCTAGTTGAGTGAATCTAGTTTGGAGTGAAAATATAGGCCCACGGGGGCATTTCAGATGGCGGATACAAGTTGGGTCAATGACTCCGAAGTTGAAGCAATAATCGCGGCTATTTAATTCAATTACGTCAATAGAGAAAATTTAAAAAGCGGCAACTACAAGTGGTTTGAAGCACTAGAGAAACGACTCGAAAACCAAAATCCGTATTCCTAATAATTTCAGTTTTATATTTTTTAATTGGGATGTCCACGTGGCTCATGACGTGGAATATTTTGATGTATTTTAGCCCCTCATAGACATTAGGGTTTAGTCTCTCGCTGGTTGGCAAGTTGTTTTAATCGTCAGATATAAAGGGATCTAAGGGTTGAAGACTAAGTATACCCTTCGCAGAAATTTGTCTGTGTTAGGAGAGGGAGCGCTCGAGATGGAGGCTTTGGAGAGATATGAGCAAGCAATGCCGGAAGGATGAAGACCAAATCGTGGCCCATGTCCTCTTGTTGCAAACGTTTCTGGCGTCAGGGTCCAAATACAGAAGTAGAGGTTAGAAGCAAGGCGGGGCATTATGTGCTCAAGCCGATAGAGATGCTGGTAGGCCGCATTTGCCTCAGTGGCAATGGAGATGCGTGTGCGAGCCTAGCAGCCCTGAAAAAGGGCAAAGAGGTCCATGGTGACATCATCAAAGCTGGCAGGTTTGCACATGCATTGCAAACACTCCTCATCTCTATTACCTTCTTTTGGACACTTTCCTGTTGTCATATTGGCAGTATCATGTCATTGTCCATTGCGACTCTCCAGTACTAACTCCGACTGTAAAGTTGTTCCCGGAGTGGTTTCGGACACCCAGTCGATTTGGGAAAAACACGATTCCTTTTAGTGCTGGGATCACAAACATATTTTCACCAAGGGACATGAGGCCAGGAAATGGCTTGCCCATTCCAAACTCGTGGGCATGCCATTCACTTATACAGACGAGGAATTGCGGGCATATACTACACTTGCCCGACAGAAGGTGGCTCAAGTTCTGTTACATAATATACCAAACATGGTGGGCAGTCATGGGTTACCCAATATACTACCTGTGATTCCGAAGAAGGTGGCCTCTGAAAGGCCAACGGGGGGACAGTGACTCTGACACTTTTATTGGATCATTGGATGACAACTTTGACATGGCTGAGGACTATGAGAAAGTTATGGAGGACAAGAGGTGACGAGGATCTCCTATGCATGAGAAACTGCCACCATATAATCCCAAGGCAGGACAATCTGCTCCAGCAAGTCGACAACCATCCCCACCAGCCAAAGACAAGGCTCGGGCTCATATGCAGAGCCCTCATAAAGATTTTCATCAGCGTACAGATGCCCAATTTCATAGGTTTGTTGGCCCCATGCAGTAAACCGTGAGGGCACAACTTTTTGAGAGGGGGGGGGGGTAATGTTACAGGGCTGTCTGGGACTTAGATGATTTACAAGTTCTGTGGGGTACCCTTAATTTTGCACAGACATGGCTCTGCTGCTATGAGTCAACACATGCCCACACAGGCCCACACAGGTCTTACTGTGCGGCAGTCACAGACTTGCGCAGGTCTCAGGGCAGGAGGGACACAGGTCCGCACGGGCTAGGGCAGGCTATCACAGGTACGGGGTACGACAGCTGTGACCCTTATTACTGAGTGGTCACAGCTCCACACAACCTCACACAGGTCACATGGTGCTGTTATCACAGAAAAGGAACGGGAACGCGGTACGTCATCAATATAGGGAACAATAGTACAGATCGTGCTGATGTGACCGACGATTAGAGTAATAACAGTTAGTTAGACGGTTAGAACAGCTTGCGGGTAGAAAGGAGGGACTAGCTACGGAAGGCGGATCATTTCTGGGGCGCATGGACTGGGAGTACACGGGCGAGATGCGGAGGAGGAGAGAGACGACGGAGGGAGCTTCATACCTGCAAGCTGTAGAGATGATACTATAGAGTAGATTTAGAGACACCATGGCTTCGGCCTGATGCTTGTTAGTTATAAATACGATACATACTTCGTACTCACACCGTGTAGAGAGACCTAAGAGAAGCTGTGGAATGTGTACCTAAATATAAGATGGGACTTGGCAGATTGCAGAAGCAATTTGATTCGTAACTCTAGGCAGTAAGGTATCTTAAATAAACCTTGAATGCAAGAAGGAATAGAAATAGGAAAACACCAACATGATACGCTAGGTGTAGGTCATGACTGATTGTTCTGAGCGAGCTGAGTACTTAGAGATTTCTAACTCTTCTACCTTAGAGTTCCCACCTCAGATAGCTAAGGGATGGGTGAGTAAAAGCCGCTCAATACACTCGTAAGAGGGTATATGCCCTTACCATTGGGCTACATGTTGGTTGTTCCCCACCAACGGTTAACATTTGGCGATCATACTGGGGACTAACGGTATGTTGAATTCCAGTGAATACTCAGTGATTTCTTGAAATCACGGGAGAACAAATCAGCGGAAGCAAATGAATGGATTGTCAAGGACGAGAACATGACTGCATACAAACAAGAGATCAGACTAGAGATACAAGACTAGACAAGAAGTCAAGATCAGCGTGGCGGAATGCATAATGGGTAAACATGAATCAAGATGATCTTTATAACAATGGACAAGAGTACAAGATATTGGAACTCGACTTGAATACTTGAATGCTGAAAACTGGACTGGAGTACCAGATACTGGAAACTGGACTAGAGTACTGGAAGCTGGACTGGAGTACTGGGACTGGAAACAAGAGTAGCTTGAACTTGTATTGGCGAGACTGAGGAGTGTCCAGTCTCGCCTTCTATATATATTAGCTACTAGGAAGTTCCCTAAGAAGCTTCTCCAATGGAGGTTTCTTGATAGAGAAGTTTCCTTAAACAAAGGAGGTATCTTGATGGAGAAGTTTCCTCCAAAAGAAGCTTCCTGAGCAGTTTCCCAAGTTACTCTCGGTAATTTGGTAAACTTCCGATAACTTGGTAACCAATAGTAACTTATGGTAAATCATAGTAGATCATGGTAACTTTTGATAACATGACAACTTGATAACTTCTGGTATTTACTCATGGTAAATTCCTCTGGGCTATGTCCGTGACATCACCCTCTCCTGTAGCACCGAGTTCATCGAGGAACGGTAAAATCTTTGACTTACTTAGAGTTGGAGAAAATCCAAAATCCCGACGAATGATACTTGCCAAATATTCGGCTCTTCGTTCTTGACTCAAATGATTTATAGGTCCCTGCAACATCGATAGTGTCCAACACCTTGAACTTGGGACCACAGTGATTTGAGCATTCTGATTTTCGAAGCTGCCTTCAAACATGATTTTGTTGTCTTCTGGGTTCGAAGCCTCAACCTCCAACATGATTATCAGACTTTGAGTAGGCTTCACTTGCCGTCGTACGGGGTCCAGATGAGAAAGTACGCGTCGCATTGGTGGCCCATCGTCTCGAGGGTGTCGTTGTGAAGGTTGTGAGAGTCGGAACGGCTGGTCTGGAAGTTGGGTAAGCGACAGCTCCAATGTATCCGATTCTTGTGACTCCATGCTGCCAATACAAGATGCAAGAGTGCTGGAAGTGTAGCTATATATACTGATGTGTAGGGCTCCTCCCTCCTTAGCGTGTATTAGGTATACTAAATGTGGAGTCTTCACCTTGAAGCTAACTTGGCTGACATCATCGTTGTGACGCCTTATTGATGTGTAGCTCGGGGCTTAGCTGGATATCGTTGATGAAACTCTTGGATTTTGTCAGATGTATTGGCGAGGTTGGATGAAGGTTTCCACGTTTGCTCGCTGATGTCGTAGCCTTTCTAATGTACGAAATACTCAAGACGTTTATACTTGATGCGAGAGTCTAGGATTTCGTCGACTTCATACTCAATTTCCTGATTGACTTCAATCGGTGGAGGTGGTACATAAACTCGCCCGGGGATACTTGAGTGATGATACAATTCTAATAATGAGACATGAAAGACTGGGTGATGTGCACACTTCGTGGAAGTTCAAGCCGAAAACTGACCGGATTTATTTGTCGAATAATTTTGAATGGTCCCAGGCGTTGATAATCCAACTTCCTTGATGGTCACGAGGTTTATATGTCCCGTCGAAGAAGCCATATACAATCTCCAACCTTGAACTGGGGTTGAAGTTGACGATGTAGATCTGCATACTCCTTGTATTGTTTTTGAGCTTCTGCGAGGTGGAATGTAAGTTCCTTGTGAATCGTAGCAAGATGAGTAGCAAGGTTTTCTGCAGCAGGGCTTCCAACAGTCTTCATGTGGAAAGGGTTTGCTCGCGGATGATGACCATAATTGGAGAAAAATGGAGTTTGCTTGGTCGAAGAATGTATAGTGTTGTTGTAGGCAAACTCAGCTAATGGCAGAAGGTCCGTCCAATTATCTTGGTGATAATTTATCAACGAAGATACTGCTCCAAAATCTGGTTTACGCGTTTGGTTTGACCATCAGTCTGTGGATGATTAGCTGTAGAGAGGTTGATCTTAATATCCAATATGTGAAATAATCCCCTCCAAAAATTTGATATAAACTGTGGTCCTTGATCAGATACGATGTCCTTCGAGAGTCCATGAATGCGGTAGATATTGTTGAGGAAGAGTCTTGCAGTTTCCTCGCCTGTAACCGTCTTATTACATGGAATGAAATGTGTCATCTTCGTAAAACGATCCACAATAACAACGATTGAATCGGTGGTCTTGAAAATTGGAAGATCCGTAATAAAGTCTATAAACACGGACGACCATGGACCCTTGGGAATGGGTAATGGTTAAAGAAGACCGTAAGGTCGATGTCGTGGTCCCTTTGCTCTAGCACACGTGTCGCAAGATTTTATAAATTCTTTCACGAGTTTCCACATCTGCGGCCACCAATAGTCCCTGGATATCAATTCCATTGTTTTGTTGAAGCCGAAATGTCCTTCAGCCGGAAGATCATGACCTATTTGAAGAATTCGAAGTCGTATAGGTCCTAGAGGTACATAGAGAAGTCCCTTGAAGTAAAATAAGTCATCTGTGAATTCGAAATCGTTTGTAACATGTGGGTGGTCTTGAGGTTGATTCAGTTGACTTCATAGTGTTTTAGCAAATTGGTCGCACTTCAATGCTTCCTAAATCTCCTTTATGATCTCTGCATCGTTATAGGTGGACATGGATAACATATTCAATTGGAGATTTGCTGGTTTCAAGATGATGAATTTCTATTGGTCGAAAACCGCGTCCCCTTCTTTTGGCGCAAGATACGATCGTCGAGAAAGAACATCTGATTTTCCTTGAAGATGTTCGGGACGGTAGGTAATAACAAAATCAAACCTTGCTAGTGACATACTCCATCTCGCTTGATGTCGATTCAAAACACGAGCACTCATAAAATACGCGAGGTTTTTGTGATCGGTGTAGACAGTGACCTGATGTTTAGCTCCCTCCAATAGATGACGCCACTCTTCAAAAGCATCGATAATCGCTATAAGTTCTTTGTCATGGATTTCATAATTGATCTCCGCAGCGGAAATTTGCGAGAAGGAAAACCAACAGGGCGGCCATCCATACCGTATTGGAATAATACAGCGCCAAGTGCAAAGTCTGATGCATCTGCTTCCAAAAAGAATGGTTTAGATGGGTCTGCATGTATCAGTATTGAGCCGTTGTAAATGCCTGCTTCAGCCTTTCAAATGCCTGGTCAGCCTTCTCGTCCCATACAAATTTGTCCTTCCATGTGAGTCGTGTCAATGGTGCAGCAATTTTGGAGTAGTCCTTGATGAAGATTCTATAGAAATTTGCAAATCCCAGAAAACATTATACATCTCGGACCGAAGTTGGTTTAATCCACTCGATGATGGTTTGTATTTTCTTCTGATCCATAAAGACGCCTTTGTCGGAAATAATGTAGCCCATTTCGACCTCAGATTGATGGAAAAGACATTTTTCCAACTTGGCATATAGTCCTCTTTCTCTTAATTTATCAAAGACAAGGCGTACATGACGGCCATGTTCTTTTTCATTCTGTGAGAATATCAAAATGTCGTCCAAATAGATGATTACAAAGTCATCTAAAAATTCTCGAAAGATGTCATTCATCATATGTTGGAAAATTACTGGAGCATTTGTAAGACTGAAAGGCATAACACTGTATTCAAAATGTCCATACATTGTTCGAAAAGTTGTTTTCCATTCGTTTCCTTCTTTTATCCGTACAAGGTTATAAGCTCATCTCAAGCCAATTTTGATGAAAATCTTCGCTCGTCCTAGCTGGTGGAGAAGCCCAGAAATCAGCGGCAACGGATAACAATTCTTAATTGTGACTTTGTTGAGACCGCGATAGTCTACACACATGCGTAATGATTCGTCATTCTTTTTCATAAACAAGATAGGCGCCCCCGCAGGTGATTTTGAATGTCGGATGAAGTTCTTCGACAAATTTTCATCAATGTATTCACGTAATGCAGCCAACTCCGTCTGGGATAAGTTATAGATTGGGCCGAATGGTGGGTCGATGTTCTGGCAATATGTCTGCATTTTTCTTCTCGAAGACATCCTTGAAATCTTGATATTGAGTGGGTAATGTTGAAGTACCTTTGGCTGTTGTGGTCTTGATCGGAGTCGCATAAAGTGCAAATGTCGCATCCTCTTTGGTAGCTCTCATGAAAGCTCTAGCTCCAAGGAACATGGGTTGAATACCTTTGATATTTCTACATTTTTGTCTTGCAGAAATTTTTCGCGATCGCCAGTCGATGTCAGGATTGTGAAATATGAACCAGAGAAGTCCAAGGATCACATGATTCGTTGGAGACTGGATGACGTTGAAAACAAAATGTGATGCTTGATCTTTAAGCTTCACTTCAAGTGGTTGAGTTTCATGGTCAACATTTCCTGATGCTAACGGTCGTCCATCGATGACTTCAACGGGGGCCGAAAGTTTCTTCTTTACGAGCGTTAAATTGTGTTGCTTCGCAAAGTTTTTGTCAATAAAACATGCTGAAGCCTCTGACTCCAAAAGTGCTTCTATAGAGATATCTCAATTTTGCACTCTGATTTTTACCGGAACTGTGAAGCAAGGTGCAGGGTTTAGAGGTAGAAAGAGACCTTTTTTTTATGAGGAATTTGTGGTGTTCAGCCGCATGGTCCCTACTGTGACTGGACAGCTTCGTTTTCCGACCTCCTCGTATCGAACACCTGAGTTGCGCCCCGAGCTTTGAATCTTCTCTTATTGGGGCAGTTTAATGCTATGTGATCTTCTTCTCTACTCTGGGGTGTTTACGTCAGCCCCCTTTTTTGGTATCAGAACTGATGTCGTTCTCTTGGTTGTGGTTTACGCTTGTTGCGAATCCATTCGAGAGCCGTCTTTGTTTTTCTTGTGCGTCAATGGCTTGAATCGGACTCAATCTGCATATGATCACTACCGGATGTCTGATGGATAGTTGTGTTTGGTACCGTAGTAGCAGCGACATGATGCGTCGTCGACCATCCATATCGCTTCTCTTGACGTCTTTAAACAAACGATTATCGCATGCAATGATTTGGATGATGAATTCGCTCAGTGTACTCACGTTTGACATTGTCAGCAACAAATTTTTTACATCCTCTTTTAACCCACATCGAAACTGACTAATGCGGCTCTTCTCATTTCAGTCGAGGTCGCACGCAAGTTGTCGAAATTCGGCAGCATAAACGGAAGCAGAACGTGCTCCTTGTCGAAGATTTCGCATCTTTGTCTTTGCAATTCTCTCTCTATCATTCTTGCAGTTAACTCGGTCATGAACGTTTCAAAATTGTATAGTAAGTGCGATTTTTTTTTAATAGCGGTGCAAACCAAGATAAGGCAGTGCCTGATAGAATGGTGCCCACGAATCCTACTTGAATACCTTCATCCGGGGTAGCGTTGTGGATGTAGTCGTAGGAACAATCGTACTTGTTGAACAAAACCGCGAAATCTTGATCTCCTCCCATCAAATTTCTCGGGCATGCTGATCTTTGGTTCTCTCGTAATCTGTTGAAGATGAGCCGTTGCAGTAGGAGCTGTGGTAGTAGGGACTCGTATGGTTGAAGATCCATTGTTCGACTCCTTTAACTTTGAAATTTGTTGTTGCAAATTGTGGAGAGCGTTGCCAAGATCTTGAGACTGATCAGCTTGTAATTGGGCGGTAGAGGTACGAAGTTCTTGCATCTGGAGCTGAAGACTCTGCAAGGAGACGACCATTTCCACAAATGTGTCTTCCATCTTAACTAACTAAGGAACAAACTTTAGTCTCGCCAAACTGTCAAGGACGAGAACATGACTGAACACAAACAAGAGATCAGACTAGAGATACAAGACTAGACAAGAAGTCAAGGTCGGCGTGGTGAAATGCATGATGGGTAAACATAAATCAAAATGATCTTTATAACAATGGACAAGAGTACAAGATACTGAAACTCGACTTGAATACCGGAATGCTGAAAATTGGACTGGAGTACTGGGACTGGAAACAAGAGTAGCTTGAACTTGTGTTGGCGAGACTGAGGAGTGTCCAGTCTCGCCTTCTATATATACTAGCTACTAGAAAGTTCTCTAAGAAGCTTCCCTAATGGAGGTTTCTTGATGGAGAAGTTTCCTTAAACAAAGGAGGTATCTTGATGGAGAAGTTTCCTCCAAAGGAAGCTTCATGAGCAGTTTCCCAAGTTACTCTCAATAATTTGGTAAACTTTCGGTAACTTGGTAACCAATGATAACTTATGGTAAATCATAGTAGATCATGATAAATCATGATAATTTTCGGTAACATGATAACTTGGTAACTTCTGGTATTTACTCCTCGTAAATTCTTTTGGGCTTTGTCCGTGACATGGAAAACATTCCTAGAAAAGTTCAAGGGTTTACCAGTAGCAATACAACATAAGATCTTCTTTCAATTGCCAAAGAAGATGATAAATGGGGATCGAATGGAGGAGTAATTGATATTGCACAAGCACTTTGGGAACCACAACGATTAAGCGAGATTTGGCTTTCTCGTCTTGCTTTACTGATTACACTGGTACCGATCAGTAAAATATATTATATCAGTTACAGCTACAAAGTAGGTTTTCAAATTGTGACTACTATCACACTGTCATAGAAGAAGTAGAATACTGGATGCCTAAAGACTTGTTACAGGTCAGGTATACCGATAATGACAAATGGTATTATTGTGCCCATTAAAAGATTGGTGATCAATCAGTAAAGAAAGATTAAGTCGTGCTACGGATTCTGGCAGGTTGGTGTAATCTTGAAGAAAGGGTAGAGACCACTGTAATTTTCTTTTCTGACATACCAAGGCTTATGGAAGGGTAATTAAAAGGGATCCATATATGATGTGGGAATGAGTGAAGAAAACAGGGAAAAAGTTCCCAAAATTACAAAACTTTAGTATTCTTCCAGGAGAGACATCTGAACAAGCTGAAACTGATAATCCAGAAGATCAGGAGACCAGATCTCCAGAAACTGAGAAGACCACACCAGAAGGAGTTGTGAGTAATATGCTCAACGAATGGTTACCACAGGAAAGATCTGAAGAAACTTCCACAGCAACGAGCCCAAATCGAGGTTTTGCGGAATTATTGGAAGAAAAATTTGAGGATCTTTTAAGTGAAGAAGGCGAAAGAATTGAAACCGCTTCTCCAGAAAAAGTAACCAGGACAGCATTCAAAGCTTTTAAAGATTCACTAAGTTCAGTTGGAACAACAGCTAGTAAGCGGCTATCCTTAGGACAAGGACCTCCCAGCTTTGAATCTTTCTTTGGAAGACAAACACTAGCAACACCATTATTATTGACGATCCCAACACCAACACAGTCAACAACAGCTAGACCATTTCAGTTTGGACAACCAGCAGCACCAGTAGCACCAGTTGCACCAGCAGCACCAATGGCTCTGGCAGTAAGCAAAACCCGACCACCTTTCTTCACTTCATAGAATGATACTTGGCCTAAATGCACTTGAGCTCTTGAACATAGGCCTCTCCCTCACTTTAGTCTTTCTCAAGTATTATTAGTTGTCTCCTCTAAGCTTTGCTGAAACATCTAGCAAGCTCTAAGCCACAAACAACTATGACTTCTTGTTTTGTTGTTTCTAATGAACCATCACGTGCGCACGCACGAGAAAGGGTGAGTCACACGGGGCATAAAGTCCGGCGACAAGGTGGGTTAGGTGTCACGGTTTTAGTTATGGTTAACTAGAATTACCTACTTCTAGTTAATTAGGATATTTTGGATATTTATATTTGTATTTTGTGTGGGACTTCATTTGGTCTCATATGCCAAGTGAGGTGTCAAGCCTCACTTGGGACATGGAGATGGGTTTTCCCCTTGTGAGGGTTAATGAGGGCTCATCTTCTTGTAGTTGAGCCTCCATGAGCCTCTCCCACCTCCATAGCTCTAGGTATTGAGAGGGAGTGTGGTGAGGGCTTTGTAGGGTGGATTCCTTTAGCAAAGGTGCCTTTGGCTTGACTTAGCTTATGTGCTTGAGTGGATTCATGAGTGGAGTGTTTCCATCGTGTTCACTTTCATTATCACTACAAGAAGATGACCTTATGCTTGTGAGTGCAAAGTGTAAGGGTTAGTATTGCACGTGTATGTAAGGAGGTAGAGAGCTAGGAGAGCTCTTGTGCTTGCGAGGAAAGGTGCAAGTATGTTCTATCTGCAAGGGGTTGGAGAGCTCAAGGAGAGAGCTCTTGTGCTTGCAAGGTATTTGCAAGGAAGGGTGCATGTGTGTTCTATCAAGGGGTTAGAGAGCTCAAGGAGAGGGCTCTTGTGCTTGCAAGGTGTTGCAATAAAGCACATGTTTGGGTGTTGCTTGCACCAAGGAGTTGCAGAGCTAGGGAAGCTCTTGAGTCACAAGATTTTGCAAGGATTGTAAGGAGGAAGTCTTGTGTGTGTGGAAGCATGGATTATAGGGTTTGATAATCCACTATATGAATCATGGAGTTAATGTTGTATGCCATGGCATGTAGAAAGCTCTTAAGAGCTTGTTAGAGCCCATTTTGCTCTTAAGCTAGGGTTGGGGGAACTCAAGGGGGTGCATGTTGTGGAATAGAAGCCAAGGACTAGTTACATAGGCTAGGGCTTGAAGACAACAAAAGAAAACACTTGGAGAGCATCAAGAAGCTCAAGATGACCCCAAATGGAAGCATGTGGGTGAAAATTCTATCCATGATGATGTGAAACCAAGCCTAGAGCATTGGAGAGCAGCACATGTGGGAGATGATTGGAGGTGGTCTTCATGAAGAAAGGAGATTGTGGCTCAAGGCATGCAATATAGCAACTTCAACCATACATTAGCATGTGACAAGACAAGGAAGGGGAGGTGAAGCTCATGTAGTCATTCCCTTCTTGCTTAAGTTTTGTGGTGGATGGTTGATCAAGCAAGTAATGCTTATATAGAGCATGCTCTTTAGGGCTTATAACTTCAAGTTTGAGAAGATGAGCTCTTGAATAGAGGTGTGGATACACATTATTGTGAATGAAGACAATACCTAGACCAAGAGGTGGAAGTGTGTGTGACTAGCCCATGCAAGGGAAAGCACATGGAAGATACAAAAGTCAAATTGAAGCAAGGCTTGGCGCCTGTCATTGGGCACATTAGCTTGCTATGAGTTCTAAGGAGATCATGCTCAGGAACTTGTCAATTTGTGATGAATGCATTGCAAGATAAGACAATGCAAACATGGATCAGGAGCAATAATGTGTATAATGTTTCTTACTATACTCTACAAACCCTAGTCTCCATCCACTTCAAAAATTGGGTATAGCTCATTCTGCCCACCATACATCTTTGTGGAAAAAGTATGGCTCCTACTGCCCAACATACACTGTTTTGAACAGTGTATGGATACAAGTGGAGAGACTTTGCCTACCATACGTTTTCGTTAAGAGTGTATGACATATATGGTGTATCTGGAGGAGTATTGCCTTTGGAGGATCTTTGGGGGGTCCTTGGAGGAGCTTTTGGAGGACGATTTGAAGAGCCTTTGGAGGGCTATTTGGAGGACTATTTGGAGGACTACTTGGGGTCCTTGAAGGCCAATATTTGGCAAGTTTCAGGGCTCTTAGAGAGTTATTTTGAGAGATCCTTGAAAGATAGTCTTGTCTATTACGCAAGCAAGAGAGTGTGGAGATAAAGGTAATGGGATGAGAGCATGCTTGGGATTAGGAATTGCTTTAGTCTCTTCTCCTTGTAGGCTTTCACTCTCTCTGTAGGCCAAAACCTTTCCGTAGGTGGAGGCAAGAGTCAGTCCGGGTTTGGGCTGGGGCGTCTTGCAGGAGCGACACTGTGGAGTGTTTTTGGTGTGGAAGAGTTACCGTTTTGATTTTCTTGTGTTTGGATCCCTTCCACACCTGCATGCCTAAATGTGCTGGACTTAGAAGGTGAAGGTGGGTAAACCGCACACCTCGTCTCGTGTACCCACTAGTATCGCTAGTGCTCGTACCGGCACTCCCCTCAGCAATTGGTGGCACCTCCGTGATGAAAACTCAAAACCTGCACACCTGTTGTAAACCTGTCTCTAATCCCCCTTTCCACAAGGTAACCGGGTAGAGAACCTGTTGCGGCTTATGGCTTAGACTACTAGGTTCGTAACATAAACCTGCACCTGCATCCACCGCAAAGAACTCCTATGGTCTGCTGGTCATCAACCCAGCCTCACCATAGAAGAAACAGGTCTTGCTGGTCATCACTCCAGCCTCACCATCGACAACATATCTCTAGGATTGGCCTGTGATCAAATCCGGACCAACCTCCTATGAAAGCAAGCGCCCACACACTACAGGAAAAACGCGGAATAACCACTGGCCCTTTATCCACTACTGTCTTTTTCCACTCTATAAACCACTAGTAACCACTTGCCAGTGGTTAATCCCGATGAAATGCCACGGTGGCATCACATACAGTGGTTGGAAGTGGTTTCAACCACTGAGTAGTCCACGTGTAATAATTTATTTTTATTTTCTATTTTTTATTTGGTAATTATTTGAGTTAATAAATATAATATTCCACGTGGATGGGTGCAGTAGTACATTGTGAGTGGTTATAGACACCTCAGTGATGGGAAGTGGTTGAAACCACTTGCTACTCCACGTGTAATAATTCAAAATTTATTTATGATTTCTGATTTGGAAATCTATTTTACTTAATTAATATAATATTCCACGTGGACGGGGACAGTGCACATTGATCTTGAGTGTTTAAAGACACCTCATTGATTTGTACCACTTTTACAGTGGTGGAGAGTGGGTGGTGAAAGACACTGCAGTAATGGGAACCACTATTCTAGTGGTCACTCATAAGTGGTTGCTTACATAACAGTGATTGGTACCACTTTTATGGTGATACATGAAAACTTTTAAGTGGTTTGTGTACCTGTGACAGACTTTGAAAAACAAACAAGTGTCCAGAAGGATGATGCTATTGAACAAATGGTTCCAACAATAAACTTTATTTTGAATCTGAAACATATTCGTCACCCTCTTAATCACTTTCCTCAACTGGAATAGCGGTTGGTTGTACAAATGCCGCTTCAATGGTAGCCAACATAGCCAAGTCTTCTTTATTTAGAGCCGTGGCACCATCTAATGACCTAGATATTGGCTGATCTGATAAGGTAGACATCGATTGGCACGCCACTCATCACCACATGCCTCTCTGTCTCATGTGAACTGTGCCTTCTCTGTTGCATACTTTTTGTCACAAAATGGCAACAAGAATGACACATGTTAGCAATGAAGTGTTGCATTACTTAGCAAAAAATACCTAGCATGAATGATACTTTGAAAACCACTGTTTCAAACCACTGGAGGAGTGAGCAGAATGACTTTGTAAATGAACATGCTCTTCCAACAAGTCATTCACTCAGACATTATGTTACTACAGCAGTGGTTATAATCAGGATGAACCACTGACATTTGTGACTTTGTGGGTGGTTTGATTACACTGGTGACAGTCAGAATTGAAATTGAACTTGATATGAATAAGGTTCAATGAAAAGAAATACTCACTGCACCCAAGGAGCCATGACATTGGTACTGTTCAGCACATACAAAATTTGTGCTGCATCTCTCTCAGCTCCAATCATGTCCCGCTTTTTGCCGACACCTTCCAAGACCTTGTCCTCAACCCCATCCTCCGCATTTGCATCCCAAGTCTGCCATTGAGTTGCATCAAATGATTGCATATACTCAGTCATGAACCCCATGAAGAACATACCCTGCAGCCATACTCTCTTCTGGCTAACGTATCCCTTAACGTATCTCTTCTGGCTAACGTATCTTCCTAACGTATCCCTTAAGATCTTTCATGTAACGCTCCATAGGATACATCCACCGTGAAGACACCGGATGAACAGTTTTGTTTATCTCCATGGAATACATCTATGTGCTCACTTGTAACCACTAAAATGAATTAAAAAAATTAAAATTAAAATTAAAAAAAAATCAAAGTGCAAAAGATTTAAAAAAAACACATCGGCTGGTAAGTGCACAGTGTGTTGCCCTGGTGGTTCGGGATTCAAACCCGCTGCATTACCCTGTGTGTGGGATTGTTCGTGACGACGGTATGTCTGGGTGTTGAACCTCCTGTAGGTCTCATGGCCCATAAATGAAAGGGGGTTAATTTTTCCCCCTCCTCAAGGGCCTGAGGTTTCCTTTTAAAAAAAAAAAAAAATAAAAGAAAAGTTGCTTATAGGGTTTGCAAAAAGGTTAAAAACTTAAAAAGTTGCCCATCACATATGTACAATATATACATACTTTTGGGGGAAAATTGCAATTGTGTGTATGTAGCATACTAGTTAGGGCTCTTCCTGCCCGCCGCGGCGTCGCGGGTTCAAACTCCTCGCGTTGTTTTTATTTCCGTCATGCACTAAGCCCCACTAAGCCCTATCGCTGTTGCGCACACTAAGTCCTCGTGCACGTTGGTCTTAGCAGGTCGTGTTTCAATCTCTGCTCGCTTGGCTACACCGTGGTGGTTCTCATGGACAATCCGACATTAGCTGACTACAGAACAAGCAGCACACACAAGAGGTCCGTTTGGGTTCATGGTCTGTCAAATCCTCCATGGGTCATGACACAAGGTCGACGACAATGTGGTGTGGGCACCTTCTTCTTCGACCTATTTCAGCCTGTTTTGCCCTCTCATCAGACTCGGCCCTGAATTTGCAGCACGGAGCAGAGCTCGCTTGAGTTTTTTACAGACCCTTCACGATGGTGGGACAATTGCAATCGCAAGGTGTGGCTTTTTCTTAATGTAGGATGTGAAGAAGTTTGTCCATCGTGCAAATGTGGGCTTTTGGCTCCTGTTAGTACCATGATTTGGTATTCTTCCTGATGTTTACAAGGTTCTTGGGAGAGTCAGCTTGGTCTTAGCAGGTCGTGTTTCAATCTCTGCTTGCTTAGCTGCACCATGGTGGTTCTCAAGGACCAATCTGACATTTTTTTCCCCCCTCATGCACTAAGCCCCACTAAGCCCTATCGCTGCTGTGCACTTAAGTCCTCGCTGATGTTTACAAGGTTCTTGGGAGACTCGGCTTGGTCCAGGGTATGCACGGCAGGGACGTGGGATGGAGGCTTTCGAGACCTATGAGCAAAGGATGGGGGAAGCACATCATGTTTGTGTGCATTTGCAATGCTTTTGCAAGTCTGGCAGCCCTGGAGAAGGGCAAGAGGTGCATGGGGATATCATCGAAGCTGGAATTGTGCAACACTACCCTGGCAGCTTTGGAAAAGGGGAAAGAGGTCCATGGCGTCATCTTCAGAGCTGGAATTGTATCAGATGTCATTATGAAAAATACCCTGGTGAACATGTTTGCAAAATGTGGGAGCATCTAGGATGCAAAGGGAGTGTTTGACACTATGGCTGAATGTGGTGTCGTGGAGTGCGATGCTTGCAGGGTATGCATGGCAGGGACGTGGGATGGAGGCTTTGGAGAGCTATGAGCAAATGATGGGGGAAGCACATCATGTTTGTGTGCATTTGCAATGTGCGTGCAAGCCTGGCAGCCCTGGAGAAGGGCAAGAGGTGCATAGGGATATCATCAAAGCTGGAATTGTGCAAAATGTCAATCTGAACACTGCCCTAGCAGCTTTGGAAATGGGGAAAGAGGTGCATGGCGACATCTTCAGAGCTGGAATTGTACCAGATGACATTCTGAACAATACCCTGGTGGACATGTTTGCAAAATGTGGGTGCATCTAGGATGCAAAGGGAGTGTTCGACACTATGGCTGAACGACATGTGGTGTCGTGGAGTGCGATATGATGTGCTTGCAGGGTATGCACAGCATGGATGTGGAATGGAGGCTTTGGAGAGCTATGAGCAAAGGATGGGGGAAGCACATCATGTTTGTGTGCATTTGCAATGCTTTTGCAAGCCTGGCAGCCCTGGAGAAGGGCCAAGAGGTGCATGGGGATATCATCAAAGCTGGAATTGTACCAAATGTCAATCTGAACACTGCCTTGGCAGCTTTGGAAAAGGGGAAAGAGGTCCATGGCGTCATCTTCAGAGCTGGAATTGTATCAGATGTCATTATGAACAATACCCTGGTGAACATGTTTGCAAAATGTGGGAGCATCTAGGATGCAAAGGGAGTGTTGACACTATGGCTGAACGAGATGTGGTGTCGTGGAGTGCGATGCTTGCAGGGTATGCACGACAGGGACGTGGGATGGAGGCTTTGGAGAGCTATGAGCAAATGATGGGGGAAGCACATCATGTTTGTGTGCATTTGCAATGTGCGTGCAAGCCTGGCAGCCCTGGAGAAGGGCAAGAGGTGCATAGGGATATCATTAAAGCTGGAATTGTGCCAAATGTCAATCTGAACACTGCCCTGGCAGCTTTGGAAATGGGGAAAGAGGTGCATGGCGACATCTTCAGAGCTGGAATTGTACCAGATGACATTCTGAACAATACCCTGGTGGACATGTTTGCAAAATGTGGGTGCATCTAGGATGCAAAGGGAGTGTTCGACACTATGGCTGAACGACATGTGGTGTCGTGGAGTGCGATATGATGTGCTTGCAGGGTATGCACAGCAGGGATGTGGAATGAAGGCTTTGGAGAGCTATGAGCAAAGGATGGGGGAAGCACATCATGTTTGTGTGCATTTGCAATGCTTGTGCAAGCCTGGCAGCCGGCCTGGAGAAGGGCAAAGAGGTACATGGGGATATCATCAAAGCTGGAATTGTACCAAATGTCAATCTGAACACTGCCTTGGCAGCTTTGGAAAAGGGGAAAGAGGTCCACATGGCGACATCTTCAGAGCTAGAATTGTACCAAGGTGAATGCTTGTCAGATTACCAGCTGCAAAGAGGTGCATGGTTGCATCGCCAAAGGTAGCAGCTGCAGCGACACAGTTGATAAAGTCAGGCACCTCAACCATGACCACAGCTTCTGGAAGAGGATCAAGAGAGGGAGTCCACAATGCCTCTTTTGGCACTTATGGGCATGTGAAGATGCTTTGTGAGGCAGGCAGACTAACAAAGGCTCTAGGTCTGGAAGCTGGAATCAGGTGCACACTCACATTATCCAAAGTGGATTCACGCCAAATGTTTTTTCTACTCAACACCCTTGTCAACATGTATGTTAAGTGCGGGAGCATCATGGATTCTCGCCAAGATTTCTACATAATGCCTCAGCGATCTTTGATCATGTGGAATATAATGTTGGCAGGATTTACCAAGCATGGGTGTGGTAGGAATGCTTTGGCGATCTATGAGCAAATGCTGCGCAAATCTGGATGAAGCCCAACCACATCACGCTTGCACATGTTTGCAATGCGTGTGCGAGCCTGGGACCTCTAGAAAAGGGGAAAGAGATCCATGGTGACATCGTCAAAGCTGGAATTGTACTAGATGTCATCCTGAACACTCCCCTGGTGATGTCTATGCCAAATGTGGGTGCATTAAGGATGCGAAGGGAGTTTTCAACACTATGGCTGAACCAAATGTGGTGTCATGGAACGCGTTGCTTGCATGGTATGCACAACAGGGACATGGTATGGAGGCTTTGGAGACCTATGATCAAATGATGGGGGAAGGGGGGGCACCTTCGTCAATAGCACAACCACTACGAGTGGGTAGATGGTCAACTGGAAACAGCAATGGCAGTAGCACAATTGATAGACCAAGGCCCACTGCTAATGAAGGTACCTTCTTCAACATATTTCACCCTGAATTCCCCTGCTATCAGAGTTGTCCCTAAATTTTCATGTTGAATTCTACAAGTTAGCTCGTTGGTGGAACTAGGGTGGTGTTGGAGTGATTTTGACATGTGTCGTGTTTCAATCTCTGCTCGCTCAGCTGCACCGTGGTGGTTCTCATGGACCAATCCAACATTACCTGACTACAGCCACAAGCAGCACACACTCAAGAGGTCCATTTGGGTTCATGGTCATGCAAATCCTCCATGGGTCATGACACAAGGTCAAGGTCGATAATGTGGTGAGGGCACCTTCTTCTTCAACCTATGTCTGCCTATTTTACCCTCTCATCAGACTCGGCCCTGAGATGCATATTGAATTCTGTAAGTTAGCTCATTGGGTGGATCTGTGGTGGTTAGGAGTGACTTTGACAAGTTACTGCCGATGTAGCAGCAGGAAAATATCCAGAAATAGATAACATAGATGAGGAGAAGCTCGTTGGTGGATCTATGGTGGGTTTGGAGTGATTTTGAATATGTTACTGTAGGTAGGGTTAGGGCGTCAGTGTCAGCTGCTAGCTATAGCGAGGCTGAGCATGTATTGATGATTTGTACACATGCATGGATAGCTGAAGGAGTGTAGGGATAGATTGTGGGTCCAGATTCATCCAAGAGGCTCGGATTTCAAGCTCCAGATTACCTATGATTCCCTGTGGAAGGATAGCTACAAGAAACAGATGGTCAACTGGAAGCCGCAGCAGCAGCAGCACAATGGATAAAATCAGGCGCTGCTAATGAAGGCACCTTTCTCCAACACATTTCACCCTGTTTTTCCTTCTTATCAGAATCGGCCCTAAATTTCCATGTTGAATTCTGCAAGTTAGCTGGTTGAGTGAATCTCTTTTGGGGTGACTTTGACATGATACTGCCAATGTGACAACAGGAAAGTATCCAAAAACAGGTAACAGATATGAGAAGCAGTGGGATGAATACTTTTCTGACCCCAGTAACTGGTGGGACAACTGAGGCAAAAAGGTGAATGCCTGTCAAATTACAGAGTGTAGCAGATGCAATTGACCATAGGGACTAGTGTGATAAGTTGAGTTGGGTGCAATTGCACTCTCCATTTCTTCTCTGCTTCTGTTTGCTATTCAAAGGTAGGAATCCTGCCCTTAGTTTAAATTTCAGTCTGGTGCCGAGAGTGGGTAGACCCTTGAGGTCATCCATGATGTCATCCCCCATGTCACAGACTGGAAACAAGTCCAGGGAAGTTTTCTGCCTAACTTCATTTTCATCAGACAATTTTCTGGAAACGGACATGGCTTTGGACACTACAGCCTCTAAGTCAGTAGGGTTGGGGCATTTGCTGGAACAATTCTAAAAGGTGAATGTCTGTCAAATTACCAGATGTCATTCTGAACACTGCCCCTGCCCTGGTAGACATGTATGCCAAATGTGGGTGCATCGAGGATGCCAAGGGAGTGTTCAACACTATGGCTGAACGAGATGTGGTGTCGTGGAGTGCGATGCTTGCGGGGTATGCACAACAAGGGTGCGGGATGGAGGCTCCAACATGAGCAAATGATGGGGGGTAGGGGTGAAGCCCGCCAACTAGAAGCCATGTCAAAGTCGCTCCAAACTATCAAAGGCTCACTCAACCAGCTAACTTGCAGAATTCAACATGAAAATTTAGGGCCGATTCTGATAAGAGGGGAAAATAGGGTGAAATGTGTTGAAGAAGGTGCCTTCATTACCAGTGTCTGAGTTTATCATTGTGCCGCTGCTGCTGCGGCTTCTAGTTGACCATCTACCCATGTAGGTTTCTTGTAGCTATTGATCCATCTGGTACATTTCCAGCTTTTGTGATGCAACCATGCACCTCCGATGCCCTTTTCCAGGGCTGCCAGGCTTGCACACGCACTGCAAATGCACACAAATATGATGTGGTCGAACTTCACCCCTTCCCCCATCATTTGCTTTCAGGTCTCCAAAGCCCCTGCTCTGCACACCCTGCAAGCATCGCATTCTACAACACCACATCTCATTCAGCCATAGTGTTGAACACTCCCTTGGCATCCTCAATGCTACCACATTTGGCATACATGGCCACCAGAGCAGTGTTCAGGATGACATCTGGAACAATTGCAGATTTGATCATGTCACCAGGGATCTCTTTGCCCTTTTACAGGGCTGCCAGAAACACTACAAACACACACAAACCCTGGTTATGGCCAGTGTGCATCAAATCCGATCATGGATTGGACCAGCTATACTTTTGGATGCAGCTGCAGTGGGATCACGGGCACATAGGCCTAGGTTGTGGTGGACCAATCTTGCACCACCAGAGTTGCTCAAGAGAGCCTCTGATTCCATTCAACGGCCACCCAACCTCACGGTTGAGGGCATTTTGGACCAAGGGAGGCAAGCATAGAGAGTGCGTCATGATGACCGTCCACCTTTGGCAGTGGTCAACCGAGTGGGGCAGCCACGAGTGGCCTTGTCTGCACTCATCAGCTTTCCCTCGTCTCATGCTTTTTGAGACAACGGTCCAGGGTTGATTTGGGACAGTGTGCTACAGCAATTGGTGGAGCCCAATGCGGGTGAGCGAGAGCGGGCAATGGGGTTTGCCACAGGCACTACAGCTGTGCCAGCTCTGTCAGAGGCATCACGCCAACAGGTGTTGGGTCAAGCATTTGATCTAAATTGCTTGACATGGGTCATTGGCTTGTGCATGGCTGAGCAACGGAGATTGCAAGCATTTATGGCTACTTCTACACTTCCATTGGATACTGCATCCTCTCTGCCAACCGGGACGGTTGAAGCAGTGAGTGGGGGCGAGCACAGGATCATGGGGTGCAGACACCCATGGCAAATGTGGGATGAGATGCGCAAATAGAGAGTCATTGGATCTCTCAAGCAACAATATGAGGAGTGGGGAGAGCCATATACTGAGGACCAGTTGGAGGCCAAGGTGGCCAAGGTTTTTGAATAAGTTGAGGATGTTTCGTCCCTAGAGGATATTCTCAAGGTGGCTATGGCGGAGCAAGTGGAGGCTACGCCACAGTCAGGGTGGGCGGACAAGGCCCAAGAGGTTGCTATCTAGCAACCAAATGATGCGTCTCCTACCTCCAAGCTTGGTGTACCCAAGGTTGCAATCACTGAGGACAATTGGGAACCAGATGTTGGACTTGCAGGTGAGGCAAGTGCAACCTCTAGCTTACATCCTAGAGAATGTTCCTCTCATGGGGGATTCTTGGGCATGCAGGTTTCTTGTAGCTATTGATCCACAGGGAATCATAGGTAACCTTATGCTTGAAATCTGGCCCTCTTGGATGAATCTGGACCCACACTCCATCCCCGCTCCTTCAGCTATCCATGCCTATGCACAAACCATGCATACATCCTTGCCTTGCTGCTAGCAGCTGACAATGACATCCTAGAGTTGTTCCAGCAAACACCCCAACCCTACTTATCACACTAGTTCATATGTTCAATTGCATCTGCTACTCTCTATAATCCAACAGGCATTCACCTTTTTGCCCCAGTTGTCCCACCATTGACTGGGGTCAGAAAAGTATTCATTCCACAGCTTCTCCTCATCGCAGCTACTTGTTTCTGGATACTTCCCTGTTGTCCTACAGTCACCGGAGGAGAGAGACAGAGGATCCAGCAATTTCTAAGGGCTTATAGAAATTGCTTTGCATTCAGTTCGAAGGATTTGGGGAGTTTGACGGGCCATGAGATTTGTATTGATTTGGCAAGTGATATGCCAATTTTTTGAAGGCCCTTTAGGTATAGTGACATAGAGAGGTCTTTGATCCAGTCACGGACTATGGAGTTGTTCAAAGCTGGATTGGTGGAGTTGTCAGGCGGGGAGTATGCCTCGGCAACAGTGATGTCAGCTAAGAAGGATATCTATGGCAATTGGACAGAAAGAAAGATGTGTGGGAATTATCGCCCTGTGAATCGTCAAACTAAGTCCGATAGATATGCCATGCCAACTCCAGAGGAGATCTTTGATGCCATTGGGCATGCAAAGGTGTTTAGCACATTGGACCTGCGATCCGATTACCACCAAATGCCAATCAAAGAGGCTGACAAACAAAAGACGACATTCTGGGGGATTGACCAGCATGAGAAGGATTGCTTGTATCAATGGCGCTTCTTACCATTTGGGTTGAAGAATGCTCCTGCAGATTTCAGAGGGTCATGGATAGGATTCTTGCAGGGCTAGATTTTGCCCGGTGCTACATTGATGATATCATCATATTTAGTGCCACGGTTGAGGAGCATGAGAGATACCTTCAACCGTGCACGGGTTGAAACTGCACCCTGATAAGTGCAAGTTCTTCCACGATCAGATTGAGTATTTGGGCCACATGATATACCCTGGAGGATTGAGTGTTCAACAGACAAAGGTGGAGGCCATTGCATGCATGTCCCACAGATGTGAGCAGAGTTCGTGCTTTCATGGGGTTGGCAAACTACTATTGTCGGTTCGTCAATGGATTTAACAGCATTACGAAGGCTCTTACCAAGTTGACCAAGGTGGGTCAGGAGTGGCAGTGGGAGGACAAGCAGGAGGAAGCCTTTGAGGAACTCAAGGCTCGATTGACTTCTGTGCCTATTCTGAGGCGGCCTATTCGGGGGCGGCCTTTCCAGCTACATACGGATTGGAGTATGCTGGGGATTGGAGCAATGCTCACACAGGTGGATGATGAGGGGAGAGAGTTCGTAGTGGCATATGCCAGCCACTCGAACAATGATGCAGAGGCTATGTATAGTTCATATGAAGGGGAGTGTCTAGCTGTAGTATCGGCAGTGGCACATTTCAGATGCTACCTCTATGGCAATCTCTTCACCCTTGTCACGGATTACCAACCATTGAAGTGGTTGATGGAGTCAGACAAGCTTACAGGGAAGCTTGCACGGTGGGTACTTATGCTTTAAGAGTACAACTTCCAGGTGGTGCATCGAGCCGGTATTGTCAATCGGGATGCAGATGGGTTGAGTTGTAATCCATGCACAAGCAAGCATGATGATACTGGAGCTCGGTGGCATGGTGAGAGGGATGAGGAGATGGTGCCAGGATGGCATGCATCTGTCTTTTTGTGCATTCTAGCAATGGGAGCTCTGCAAGCTGGTCCATCCCATAGGATTGGTCATGTAGATGGTGTGCATGACGATCCAGAGATCAGTGAAGAGCTTGGTGGTGCTAAGGATGTGCATGAAGATGCAGCAGTGTTGGCCTACCTTCGTACCGGAGAGACAGCAGTCAGTGTGACTGCTAAGGAAAGAGATCGGATCCTACAACGAGCCAAGAGGTTCAAGTGGGAGGGGACTCACCTACTCCGTGTATGGGAGGATGGACGAGTGAGGATTGTGCCTTGATAACGGCTAAGCTACGAGGGCCAGACAGCGAGGGTCATGACGGGACATACCGGGTGGTGATTGGTGTACACTACCTGGTCACGAGCAGAAAAGGCTAAGTACGCGGTACTTAGCAAATGGCGGAACAAGGGTACATTACCACGGGAGCAGTAGTGGGTAGTGTAGCAACCGTGGGCCGTGAATCACGATATCACACGACCACGTTACCATCGGCTTTTTACTAATAGAGGAAGTAGTGGACCGTTTACCACTATGGCACACGACCACTACAACGAGTCACTTTTTTAGCAAACCCTTTAGGTTGCGTAGGCAGTTAGGCAAACGGTCATTAACGACTGCACTGCAGGTTGTAACGACGACTTAGAAGGTATCAGTGATCAGTGTGTATTCAGTGGACTCGGAGTGATTTGATGTGTACTTCTGCGATGATGTGATGAACTCTGAAGTAAAGCCATGCTATTCAAAGTATCTCTGTGTAGAGTGAACGTGAGATGGAGAGAATGTGCATTATGAGAGAACGTGAGATGGTGAGAATGTGTATCATCTCAGAATAGCTCTTGTTTTGTCTTGACTACCATCTGATTGTATGAACAAAGAGGCTTAAATCGATTCGACTAAGATCTTTTAGGCCAAAGAGACTGTAGGTTGGGCTTAATCAATAGGATTAAGCAACCTGTAGAGATATTGATTCATACGACATCCATGGTTTAGCTATCCTTACAACGATTACTTTGTAATCGTTTCTGAAAGCATACCGTCGGACAACCTCTGTTGCATGTCTTGGGAAATGGGCAGTAGTGCTGATAGCCTGTTTTGTCTAAGTCATGAACCAGTAATTAACATTTGGCGACCATATTGGGGACTAACGATATGTTGAGTTCAAGTGAACTCAAGGAAGGATGGTTACTCAGTGATTTCTTAAAATCACAAAAGAACGAGTCAACGGAAGAAGAGGAATGGAAAGCATTCCTGAAAAAATTTCATGGCTTACCAATAGCAATACAACAGAAGATGACAAATGGGGATTAAAGGGAGGAGTGATCGGTATTACACGAGCACCTTGGGAATGTAGAATCAGAAGTGAAGAATGGTTGTCTCGTCTAGCTTTATTGATTACTCTAATCCCAATCAGAAAGGCTTGCTACACTAGTTATATTTTCAGGGAAGGATGTTCAAATTATATGAATATTGTCATATGATCATAGAAGCAGTGAAGTACTGGATACCCAAAGACTTGTTACAAGTCAGATACACTGAGAAAGTCAAATGGTATTATTGTGCCCATTAAAAGATTGGTGATCAATCAGTAAAGGAAAATTAAGTCGTGATACGGATTCTGGCAAGATAGGGTAAATCTTGGAGAAAGGGTAGAGACCACTATAATTTTTCTTTACTGACATACCAAGGCTGATTAAAGGGTGCTGAAAAGGAACTTTGTATATGATATGGAAATGAATGAGGAAATTAAGGAAAAAGCTAAGCAAGGCAGAGCTGAAAGAATAGAGAAATATGTTGCAGAAAGGGAAGCTCGGTTGAGAAAAGAGTTCCCAATATTACAAAACTTGAATATTATTTAAAGTGAGACATCAAGACAAATTGACAGTGATAAACCAGAAGATCAGGAAATCGGATCTTTGAAAAGTGAGAACACTACACCAGAAGGAGTTGCAAGTAATACACTTGGCGAATGGTTACCACAAGAAAGATCCGACGGACCTTCTACAGTAACAAGTCCAAATCAAGGTTTTGCTGAAATATTGGAAGAAAGATTTGAGAATATTCCGAGTGAAGAAGGGGAAAAAAATGAAACTACTTCTCCAGAAAGGATAACCAGGACTGCACTCAAAGCTTTTAAAGATTCATTAAGCTTAGTAGGGACAACAGCTGGAAGACGGCTATCATTGGGACAAGGACCTCCTAGCTTTGAATCATTGTTTGGAAGACAAACACCAACAACACCACTAGCCTTGACAATCCCAACACCACCATAGCCAGCAGCAGTGGGACCATCCCAGTTTGGACAACCAGTTGCACCAGCAGCACCAATGGCTTTAGCAGCAAGCAAAACCAGACCGACGTTCCCTTTATATGATGGGAAATCTGATCCGAATATCCATCTTAATCAATTTGAGAACATATGCGCCATTTACAATGAAGCAACAAACCAGGAAAAGATCCGATTATTTCCTTGTTCAATGGCCAGAAAAGTCATTGAATGGTTGGCAACCTTTCCAGCCAATCACTTTGCAAATTGGGCGGATATGAGAGCTGCGTTTCAAGAACGATATAGATCCAACAAATCCACGTCTGAAATCTTCACATGATTACAGAACCTGAGACAGAAAAAGAAATAATTGGTAGTCGACTACCTGGAGAGAATGAAGACTCTGATCAGGAAGCTACCTCAAGCACCAAGTGATGACTTGCAAAAATCATGGTTCATCAACGGACTTCGTCCCTTCATCCTGAATATGTAACCATGGTTACAGTCATGCCTAACAACACTTTGGCTGAAGCAGTAGGAACTGCAAAGAAATTGGAATTGGGATTTCATCAGAGCAGAAGTAAAGATTCCAAGGATCCCTTGGAAGAAGAAAACTCTGATGATGAAGAAAAGCCCAAGCAAAAGAAGAAAGAAGTGATTGACAAAACCACTTTAATCCGGAGGTTGCAGAGGCTATCAAGAATTTTAAAGATGAAGGGCCACGAAAAGCAACATGATGTCACAAATGCGGGATTGCAGGACACTTGGCAACAGAATGCCATGTCAAGTTATTTTACCACTAGTGTGAAACTAGCTAGGAAATAGCTATCTTTTACATATTGACATTTGGGATTGGCCCGAGTGTCAATCCAGGGGTCAAGGCAGATTTAGGCCCTGGAGTGGTTATCTTCACGGCAAGCGCGGGAGGCTCATCTTTCGAGTTGAGCCTCACCGCGCCTAGCTATGGCGCCGTAGTGTGGATTCCCCATGGCGTGGGGTGCACTTGGCTTGACTTGTATTTGAGTGATGAGGTTATATATGCATGAGTTTATGCTTCAGCTTTGTGAGCTCGCATGAGCTTGTGCTTGTATCCTTCCTCTTTATCACTCGAGAAAGATGAGCTCGTATCTATGAGTGCTAGATACGAGTTAGTTGTAGCACTTGTGGTTTTTGCTTGAGAATGAGAGAAACCAAGTTGTTATGCACCGTGGAGCTCTTGGTTGTTAGAAGCGGAGGCGATGTGGGTTACGAGGTGGTAAACCTTGGCATTCGATCTTCAGCTTCAGAGATGAAAGCACCATACTGTAGGTAATTCCAGAGCACCTTGATGGTTTCAGATTGTGTACATGCATGAGCAAGCACGATTGGGAAGAGGACCAGTCAAGAGCAGGTTATAGTGGCTTTGGTGGCAAAGCTGAGAACTGGACTTGGGAATGCGAGCTGTCATGTGTGAAGGATTGCAAGACCAAGCGAAAGGGCTGATTTGGCTTGGGGCAAATCAGTGCACTTTGTGGAGTATGGTGAGATTGGGTTTCAATCTCGAGCTTCAGCATTGAGAGGGCTCTTGTCATGGCAAGAGCAGGGCTGGAACAGGAGCTAAGAGGTGCGGCAAGGCCATGGAATGTGCACCTAGGGTTTCAGAGCTTGGAAGAAGAGCTCTTGCACCACAAGAGAAGTGTCTTGTGGCTGGAAATGTAAGCCTTAGGGTTTCAGGAGCTTGGCAAAGGCTATGGAGTGCTTAGTCTTGTCTTAGAGAGCATCAAGGAGCCAAGGAGCCAAGATAGGGGGCTGATATCTCTTGTGTGAAGAGGTTGCATGTGTGGAGCATGTTCAACTCATTGAAGCTTCCATCTTCAAGCTTGGAGGGCAAGCAAGGAAGAGGGAAGGGCTAACTTCCCTTATGTGAGGGCAATGCATGTGTGGAGCATGCTATCAGCCTGGTGAAGGCTTGCACTTTTAGGTGTGGGAGTGCAAGGAATGAAGGAAGGGGCTGGTTTCCCTGTAGGGCATGTAGAGCATGCTTTCAGCCTGCTGAAGCTTGTATTTTTCAGGTTTGTGGGTGCAAGAAAAAGCAAAGGAGCTGATTCTCTTATGGTGAGAGTGGGGCATGTGTGGAGCATGCCTTCAGCCCATTGAGGCTCTTGTTTTCAAGCCTTAGAGAGCTAGAACGGAAGGTCTAGGGCTGGTTTCCACTTGGAGTGAAAGAACAGCACTTGTAGGGCCTATGTGAGTTGGGGTTTCAACTTCAAGCTTGAAGGGAGCGCAACTCTTGAAGCAATAGGTGTAGAGGGCTGGAATAGGCTCTAAGACAGATGCTATGGCCAATGAGGGGAGTGCTTGAATGAGTGCTCACAAGGGCTGGGAACCAGCAGGGCTTGGTTGTTTGCCATTGAGTTTAGTGGCGTGTTTGGGGAGGCTAAGTGAGAAAGAAGGCTTGGTTTGTGGCAACCACCTCATGGCTTAGGGCTACTATGGTGGTGTGTGGGAGCCGAAAGAGCAAGGATACCTTGCTGATTTCCTCACAGCCACCATAGCTCGGTGGAAAGAAGCCTAGAGTCCAAGAGACACAAACCCTAGCTTGGTGGCTAAAACCCTTGGAGAAATGGCTAAAACTGCCAGAGCGGCCATGTGTGGGGTGTGACAGGCTGTGGCAAGCTGTGACGGGCTGTGGCAAGCTGTGACAGGCTGTGATGGGCTGTGTCAGGCTGTGACGGGCTGTGCCCAGTGGCCTTTGGGGCTGTGACGGGCTGTGCGGGGCTGTGCCGGCTGTGGGGCTGTGGGGCTGTGACAGGCTGTGCCCAGGCCTGTGGGGCTGTGAGGGCTGTGACAGGCTGTGATGGGCTGTGATGGGCTGTGAAGGCTGTGCCCTGTGCCCTGTGGGGCTGTGACGGGCTGTGACAGGCTGTGCCTGAGGCTTTGGGGCTGTGACGGGCTGTGAGGGCTGTGACTGCTGTGGCCTGTGGGGCTGTGACGGGCTGTGTCAGGCTGTGGGGCTGTGGGGCTGTGCGGGGCTGTGACAGGCTGTGCCCTGAGGCCTGTGGGGCTGTGACGGGCTGTGACAGGCTGTGCCAGTGGCCTGTGGGGCTGTGACGGGCTGTGAAGGCTGTGACAGGCTGTGGCAAGCTGTGAGGCTGTGATGGGCTGTGATGGGCTGACAGTGCCTGTGGGCTGTGACGGGTGTCAGGCTGTGTGACTGTGCTATGACAGGCCGTGCTGAGGCCTTTGGGGCTGTGACGGGCTGTGAGGGGCTGTGACAGGTGTGCATGTGCCCTGTGGGCTGTGGGGCTGTCAGGCGTGGCGAGCTGTGACGGGCTGTGACGGGTGTGACAGGCTGTGCAGCTGTGACGGCTGGGATGGGCTGTGAGGGCTGTGACGGGTGTGCTGTGCCGGTGGGGCTGTGACGGGCTGGGCTGTGACAGGCTGTGCCAGTGGCCTTTTGGGCTGTGACGGGCTGGCTGTGACACAGGCTGACAGGCTTGAGGCCTTTGGGGCTGTGACGGGCTGTGACAGGCCGTGCCTGAGGCCTTTGGGGCTGTGACGGGCTGTGACGGGCGTGACAGGGGTGCCTGTGCCCTGTGGGGCTGTGACGGGCTGTGTCAGGCTGTGACAGGCTGTGTGTGGTTGGGCTGTGACGGGCTGTGCACAGGCTGTGCCCTGAGGCCTATGGGGGTGACGGGCTGTGACAGGCTGTGGCTGTGTGGCCTTTGGGGCTGTGACGGGTGTGAGGGCTGTGACCGTGCCTGGGCCTTTGAGGCTGTGACGGGCTGTGAGGGGCTGTGACAGGCCGTGCCATGGCCTTTGGGGCTGTGACGGGCTGTGAGGGGTGTAACAGGCCGTGCCTGGGGCTTTGGGGCTGTGACGGGCTGTGATGACAGGCCGTGGGCCTTTGGGCGTGACGGGCTGTGAGGGGCTGTGACAGGCCGTGTCCTGAGGCCTTTGAGGCTGTGAGGGGCTGTGAGGGGCTGTGACAGCCGTGCTGAGGCCTTTGAGGCTGTGACAGGCTGTGAGGGGCTGCGACAGGCTGTGCCCAGTGGCCTGTGTGGGACTGTGACGGCTGTGAGGGGCTGTGACAGGCCGTGCCTGAGGCCTTTGAGGCTGTGACAGGCTGTGAGGGGCTGCGACAGGCTGTGCCCAGTGGCCTGTGGGGACTGTGACGGCTGTGACCAGTGAGCTGTGTGGGCCTGTGCTGGTCTGTGGTGGCCCGTGTTGACCTGTGGACGGCCTGTGCTGACTCGTGGAGGCACTGGTGGACTGCCTAAGGACTGGCATGTGGTCTGGAAGGCCGAATTTTGAAGCTCGTGGAGGCGGTTTGAGGAGTATCTTCATGATATTCCCATGGTCATGCAAGTGAGGATAGAGAGGAGAGGCAGAGTGTTGGGATGAGAGCATGCTGGGGTTAGGCATTTCTTTAGCTTCTCTTCCTCGTAGTTTCCACCCTCTCATTAGGCCAAGACCTTTCCGTAGGTGGAGGCAAGAGTCAGTCCGGGTTTGGGCTGGGGTGTCCTTGCAGGAGCAACACCGTGGAGTTGTTTTTGGTGTGGGGGAGTTGTCGATCTGATTTCTTGTGTTTGGATCCCCTCCATACCTGCATGCTTGACTGTGCGCCATGCTAGTTTGTGTGGGCGCTTGTTTTTATAGGTGATTGGTGGATTTGATCACCGGCCAGTCCTAGAGCATGCTGTCGATGGTGAGGCTGGGGTGATGACCAGCCAGACCATCATTGTTTCTCCTGTGGTGAGGTTGGAGGTGATGACCAGCCAACCATAGGAGTGCTTGTGGTGGATGCAGGTACAGGTGTAGGCTATGTTAGGAACTTAGTATTCCAAACCATAAGCCGCAACAGGTTCTCTACCCGGTTACCTTGTGAAGAGGGGTTAGGGACATGTTCATGACCGGTTGAGTGTCAACACGGAGGTGCCACTAGTTGCTGGGGACAGTGCCGGTTCGAGCACTAGCGATACTAGTGGGTACACGAGACGAGGTGTGCGGTTTAGGCCACCTTCACCTCCTGTGTCTTCTACGGAAGGTTTTGATTCGGATTGTGAATCGGGAGGACTCATACCGGCGGTGCAAGTTGTTTCTTTGCCATTGTTGTGGGACACAATGGAGGAGATGTATGGAGCTACCAAGGGGCCACGAAGGTACTCTGGGGCGGTGGGCACCATTGAGTTGGATGATTTTATCCAAGAGTTTGATAGTTGGTGTGATTTGCAGCAAATGCGCAATCCACAACTATTTACGCCTTTCATGGCATGGAAGGGGCTGTTTCAGCACCTTGAGGGGCCGCCTATGGATGATTACCATGAGTTCAGGCGGGGGCATGAGGTTGAGATCGAGGAGTGGAGGATGTACTGGTCACCCGACTATGTCTCCATCACTAGGGGCACTAGAGCCACGAGGGCAGTGGCTACACCTGCCGCTGCACCGGCAGCTTCAGCAAGTAGCAGTGGGACTGGTGGTACAGTAGCTACGACATCCACCCAAGCCACTACCGCACCAGCACTAGCACCCGTGCCTGCCTTCAACCCTGTTGTGGAGTTCTTCGAAGAGTTGAGAGGGAACTACCAAGGGGTGAGGACAGAGAAGTTGCGGAGCTTGCAAGAGTTCCAACGGAAGCCGACCGAGAGCTTGAGGGAGGCTTTCACTCGCATGAGGCGCTTGATAAATGTAACCCAAGGGGTTACGGAAGCTCAGGCAGTCCAATTCTGGTATGGGATATTGGACAAGGAGCTGAGGAGAAGGGTGCGGGATGCAACTCTCCTACAAGCGGCCCAACCCACCTTAGCAAATGTGTTTTTGCTGGCAGAGCGGATAGAGCTCAACATGGTGGAGGAACGAGTGGTCATGGTGGGATTTGCTAAGGAGACACCACGGGGGTGGGTGCTCCTAGCCAACCACTACCTCAACGTGCTCAAGGCAACAAGGGGGCTCAGGTGAAGCTCAGGGAAGGGCAGAGAGGACCTCAAATGCAGGGGTCTCTCCCTTCATTTGCTGGCCAACAACGGGCGGATGTGGTGTGCTGGACATGTGGAGGACCCCATGTCAAGAAGGATTGTCCAGAGGGAGGCAAAGGGTCGGCACATGCACAGCCTGCACAGTTACAGTGTGGGCATTGTGGCAAACACGGGCATGGAGAGGCTCAGTGTTATGGTTTGCATCCTGAGTTGCGCCCAGGCCAGTTCCAAGGGAACAATGGTGGCCGGGGGCGAGGTGGAGCAGCCCAGAGAGGACGAGGTGGCCAGCCACGAGGTGCAGGCCAAGGGCAAGCTCAACGTGGCCAAGGACGCGGAGGTCAGGGTGTTGACCAAGGCATGGCCAACCGGCTTCAGCAGCTAGAGCAGAGGCTCGCTGCCATGGCTACAGCTCAGGTGGTACCGGCTCTAAGGCCGGATGGTCCACCTCCTGCTCCTGAGGGAGGAGATATGGGAGGCATGGGATTCATGTGTGGAGCAGCACTACCACTAGTGCAGGTGGAGTCTGCTGCAGCCGTGACTCGAGGAGCAGCACGAGTTCCTGAGCCACGAGGTGCAGAGGTGGAGTTGGATCCACAGCGTGGGGAGGCAAGCCGTCAGGCTAGGCTTCCTCAGTCATTCACATTGGCGGAGACAGTGTCGACGCCATCCATGGCACCTAGTTCTCGCCCGACTGTTACCGAGGCGGAGGTCACTATGCCATTGGGAGAGCTACACGGGTAGCACCACTACCTAGTGTTGCCAAGGCTACGGCAGCTAGTGTGCTGCTAGGAGCGGCCACATCTGTGTGCCAGGCTCCATTGTTCTCGGCTACCATGATTGCGACGCCGGGGGTAAGACCAGCTGAGGTGTTCAGGCTGGCAGCTACACTCTGTGAGAGTGGGGAGGTTACTTCATCTTCTGCGGAGATAGTGGGAGGTGTAGTGCCGGAGGGATCCTCGGATTTGAGGGTCAAGACTGCCACGGCGGCGCCATGGCAAGCTGCAGCTGCCAGGTTGATGGAGCTGCCAGCTAGGCCAGCCATTGAGCGCGCCATGGTGACACCTGGAGTTGTCATGTTAGACAACCAGGATGGCATTTTCTGTTTGAGTGGACAGGCAGGCAGGCAAGAGGTACCGGCCACTGCGAGTCTTGTTGGACTCGGGAGCTCAGCCACTGATGCTGGGCAGAGCTGCTATTGCAGGCTTGGGCCTCACGGAGGCGGATATGGAGCCTTGTCCTTTCCAGATACAGACGTCTCTGGGAGGATCGGAGCAGGCTCGGGGCATGACACGGCATGAGTTGGCTATCAGACTACGGCCGGATCACCCTACAGATGGCTCAGTGATGCGAGCCAAGGCCATTGTGACAGACGCAGTCTCATACGATGTCCTGGTTGGTGGGGCAGTGTTGTACCCCATGGGCTTCACCCTGGATTTTTGGGAGGAGTCAGCTTCCTATAGGCCTGCATGGCAGTCAGGGGAGGGCCGGCGTGCGCAGCTCCCTGTGACGTTCATAGGAGGAGTTGCGGTTGCCCAGCGAGGCAAGATGCCGACACTAGCAGCATTCACAGCGGCAGTGAATTGGCCTAGAGAGTTGCTTGAGGGCAATGCTCATTCAGAGGATGTACCACCTCGGGAGAGCAGGATGACATGTATGGTATGGCGGAGTTGCCTACCATGGTTGCTCAGACTCCATTGTGGGGCACGAGCAAGGATTTGCAGCGGGATGCTGATCGACGGGTGCAACAAGCCTGGGTGGAGGCTTTTGTACGTCAGGAGAGGAGGAGAGTGTGGGGATTGCACCAGGACCACCTCAATTGTCTCCATTGGACACCACACCTATTGTGTGGCAGTCTCCGGATGAAGGCATTTGTCTTCTGGACTTGTTTGGCGGGATCAGCACCGGATTGGCTGCCGTGTTACAGGCAGGTGTACGAGTTCGGCGTTACCTGTATGTGGAGAGGGATGAGACTGCACGACGCGTTTCACTTCGCCATGTTGCTCAGTTGGTGCAGCGGTACCCTGAGTTGTTGTCGGTGTCTGCAATTCGTGGATATCAGCAGGCCTTGCCAGCAGACATTTCGTTGCTGGGGGCGCAGGATTTGGAGCGGGTTGGCTCCATTGATCTGGTAGTGGCAGGTTGGCCCTGCCAAGGGCATTCATCAGCCGGGCATGGCAATGGATTGCGAGACTCGAGGTCGGGTCTGTTTTGGGAGATGGTGCGGGTTTTGCGCCACTTGCAGCTTCATCAAGCTGTATCTCCAGCATACATCTTGGAGAATGTGCCACTGATGGGCAATTCTCGGGCCAGGGTGATGGCCAGTGTGCATCAAGTCCGGTCGTGGCTTGGGTCAGCAGTGTTGCTAGATGCAGCTACAGTGGGGTCACGGGCTCATCGTCCACGGCTATGGTGGACTAACATGATGCCACCCGCACTGCTCAAGCGTGCATTTGATGGGGTGCAGCGGCCAGCACATCTCACAGTGGATAACATTCTGGACACAGGGAGGCAGTCTCAACGTGTGAGACACGATGACCGTTCGCCTTTGGCAGTGGTCAACAAGGGGGTCAACCACGAGCAGCATTACCTACACTGCTCAGCTTCCCAGGATCGCATGCTTTCCGGGATAGTGGACCTGGCCTCCTGTGGGATGCTCAGTTGCAGCAGTTAGTGGAGCCTAATGCTGACGAGCGTGAGCGGGCAATGGGTTTTACCACTGGTACCACGGCGGTGTCGTCTCTTTCTGAGGCATCACGTCGTCAAGTGTTGGGGCAAGCAATGGATCTCAATTGCTTGACCTGGATTATCAGCTTGGCTCTAGCTGAGCAACGCAGAGTGCGGAATACACTTCCCTCAATGGTCTCTCTGCCTACCGAGACGGTACAGGCAGTGAGTGGGGGCGAGCATGTGAGGACCACGGGGTGCATGCATCCATGGCACACGTGGGAGGTGCTCGAGGTTCAGAGAGTTGGCAGCCAAGGCGGCTGTGATGGATGAGGTTGGGGATTCTTCTCGAGTTGAGGAGGTCCTCAAGGATGAGATGATGGGGCAGGATGATGCCTTGTCATTGACTGAGCAGGTAGGGAGTACTGCTCAAGAGGTTGCAGCATAGCAACCACGGGACGCGTCCTCTACCTCTAAGCCCACTGGACTTAAGGTTGTAGTTACGGAGGACAATTGGGAGCCTGACATTGGACCCATTGTCACCGGAGGAGAGAGACGACGTATACGGCGGTTCCTGAGGGCTTACAGGAATTGCTTTGCCTTCAGTTTGAAGGACTTGGGAGCACTGAAGGGTCAAGAGATCCGTATTGAGTTGGCCACTGACACGCCAATCTTTCGGAGACCCTATAGATACAGTGACATGGAGAGGTCTTTGATTCAGATGAGGACTCAAGATCTCTGGGAGGCAGGTTTGGTGGAGCTCTCTGGTGGAGAGTATGCTTCAGCCACAGTGATGCCAGCCAAGAAGGATGTCTATGGCAATTGGACGGAGAGACGTATGTGCGGTGATTACCGGCCTGTAAATCGTCAGACCAAGTCCGATAAGTATGCCATGCCAACACCAGAGGAGATCTTTGATGCCATCGGGCATGCTAAGGCCTTTAGCACTTTGGATTTACGATCCGGATATCACCAGTTGCCAATCAAGGAGGCGGACAAGCAGAAGACGGCATTCTGGGGGATCAATGAGCACGGCAAGGATTGCCTATATCAGTGGCGGTTCTTACCATTTGGGCTTAAGAATGCTCCTGCAGAGTTTCAGAGAGTCATGGATAGGATTCTAGCAGGGGTGGACTTTGCTCGGTGCTACATAGATGACATCATCATCTTTAGTGTTACGATGGAGGAGCATGAGAGACACCTTCAGGTGGTATTGGAGCGCTTGAGAGCGCACGGATTGAAGTTGCATCCGGGGAAGTGCAAGTTTTTCCACAACCAGATTGAGTATCTGGGTCACATGATATATCCTGGAGGATTGGGGGTACAGCAGACTAAGGTAGAGGCCATTGCACAAATTCCACGCCCCACGGATGTGAGCCGAGTTCGAGCTTTCATGGGGTTGGCAAACTATTATAGACGGTTTGTCAAGGGATTTAGTACCATTGCAAAGGCTCTAACCAAGCTGACCAAGGTGGACCAGGAGTGGCAGTGGGAAGATGAGCAGGAACGAGCTTTTCAAGAGCTCAAGGCGAGGTTGACCTCGGCGCCTATCTTGAGACGACCTATCAGGGGGCGTCCCTTTCAGCTGCATACGGATTGGAGCATGCTGGGGCTTGGAGCGGTGCTCACACAGGTGGATGATGAGGGAAGAGAGTTCGTAGTGGCTTACGCTAGCCGCTCGAACAACGCTGCAGAGGCTAAGTACAGCTCATATGAGGGAGAGTGCTTAGCTGCAGTGTGGGCCGTGGCACACTTCAGGTGCTATCTATACGGCAATCTTTTCACCCTTGTCACGGATCACACAGCCACTCAAGTGGTTGATGGAGTCAGACAAGCTTACAGGGAAGCTTGCACGGTGGGCACTTATACTCCAGGAGTATGACTTTCAGGTTGTGCATCGACCGGGTTTGGTCAATCGGGATGCGGATGGATTGAGTCGCAATCCATGCATGAGCCAGCAGGATGACACTGGAGCTCGGTGGCATGGTGAGACGGACGAGGAGATGGTGCCGGGATGGCACGCATCTGCATTTTTGTGTATCTTGGCATCGGGAGGTCAGATTGGACCTACAACAGGGATGACTGTAGACGGAGTGTCTGAGGACCCTGAGGCTAGTGATGAGCTAGGTGGTGCCAGAGATATACATGAGGATTCGGCTGTGTTGGACTACCTCCGCACGGGAGACACGGCAGCCATTGTGACTGCCAGGGAGAGGGATCGGATCCTGCAACGAGCCAAGAGGTTCAAGTGGGAGGGGATACACCTACTTCGAGTGTGGGAGGATGGTCGGGTGAGGATTGTGCCTCACCCCACACAGCGTGCACGGTTAGTGCGGCATGCCCATGAGGAGTTGGGGCATTTTGGAGTGCGACGCACTCACAGTTTACTGCAGGGGCAGTATTGGTGGCGTGGTATGCATACAGAGGTGCAACAGTTTGTGGCTAGGTGCATGGTGTGTGACAGGGTGCGTGCTTCATTCAACGCCCCTACACCACAGTTGCATCCTTTACCTATCATGGGATTGGGCTACAGGTGGAGTCTTGACTTCGCAGGACCGTTGCCACTGACTATGCGCCACCACAGATATGTGTTGGTGATGGTGGAGCACTTCTCCAAGTGGATTGAGTTGGTTCCATTGCCTGACAAGGCTAGTGAGGGGGCTGCGTATGCATTCTTGGATCGTGTGCTTAGCCGATTTGGTGCTCCAGCTGAGGTACTCACGGACCAAGGGAGAGAGTTCTTGGGGGAGTTTCAGGCTTTGTGTGATAAAGCCTTGATAGACCACCGCACCACTTCTCGGGATCATCCTGAGGCCGATGGCTTAGCAGAGAGAGTTGTTCAGACGGTGAAGAGGGGTTTGCGCAAGTATGGCTTGCAGAAGGGACACCTAGGAGATTGGGATCTTCAGGTTCCTTGGTTAGCCATGGGCTACAGGTTCAGCAAACAAGCATCACTTGCCTCCTTCTCACCATATTTCCTTCTCTTTGGCCGAGAGCCGGATTTGCCTGCAGCCATTCGTAGGGACACTGCTCAAGTCCTTAACCTTGACGATCCGGACGTGTGGGTACGTGCATGTGATCAGCGTGCAGAGTTGTTCAAGAAAGTCATGCCCATGGCTTTTGAGAACCTTGCCATTGCACAGCACCGTGATACGTTGAGGTATGCCACTATACGTGGTGGAGGATATCGTCCTGGGGTTCGGAGGTTTAGCCCTGGTGACTATGTTTATTTGCAGCAGACTGCTCCTACGACTCTGGATGTTACTGCAGGGCGTGTTATTCTGAGGGTTCGAGAGGTGTTGCCCTCAGGGGTCCTGATCTTAGAGGGTCGGGATGGCATGACTTGGAAAGACCATGTGCGTAATTGTGCGCCATGTCACCTTCCAATGTCGATGGCAGAGTTGACCCAAACTTGGCAGTGGTACCTGCAGGTTTGAGGTGCATGCTCTGTGGGTCTGCCAAAGGGGCAGCCACCATGCTGGTGTGTGATCGATGCTCAAGGGGTTGGCATATGGGATGCTTGACACCACCTCTTGAGAAGGTGCCTGACGGAGATTGGTTGTGTCCACACTGCTTGGGATAGTGGCAGTGGACATGACTGGAGGCAGCTAACAAGACATGGGAGGCCAAGCTCATAGGAGTCAATACATGAGATCCCCAGCTCAAGTTCACAGGTTGCAAGACGGCGACTAACGATGGGGCAACTCTTGCACCCGGCCTCTTGATCTATCGAGTTTGAGTGTAGTAGGGATAGTGGTGGAGGACTTAGTGAGGCTATGGTCACTATCACATCTTGTGGCTACCTGGACTTAGAGGGACCTAAGCACCAGCTAGGGGGGCGATTGTGTGGACTAGTGACTGCCATAGTGGGCAGCGTAGTGGCAGCCTAGTGACTGACTAGTTGTAGCCTAGTGGTTGGACTAGTGGCTGGACTAGTGGTAGACTAGTGGTATACTAGTGTGTGGTGTGCACATGTGTTGTGTGGTTTTGGACAGCGATGTAGTTGTGTAGCGATATGTATGCGCACGACAGCTGTCAAGTTATTTTACCACTAGTGTGAAACTAGCTAGGAAATAGCTAGCTTTTACATATTGACATTTGGGATTGGCCCAAGTGTCAATCCAGGGTCAAGGCAGATTTAGGCCCTGGAGTGGTTATCTTCACGGCAAGCGCGGGAGGCTCATCTTTCTCGAGTTGAGCCTCACCGCGCCTAGCTATGGCGCCGTAGTGTGGATTCCCCATGGCGTGGGGTGCACTTGGCTTGACTTGTATTTGAGTGATGAGGTTATATATGCATGAGTTTATGCTTCAGCTTTGTGAGCTCGCATGAGCTTGTGCTTGTATTCTTCCTCTCTTTATCATTGTGTGGACTAGTGACTGCCATAGTGGGCAGCGTAGTGGCAGCCTAGTGACTGACTAGTTGTAGCCTAGTGGTTGGGCTAGTGGGTAGACTAGTGGTATACTAGTGTGTGGTGTGCACATGTGTTGTGTGGTTTTGGACAGCGATGTAGTTGTGTAGCGATATGTATGCGCACGACAGCCACATGAAAGACAAATACTGTGATATTTGTCATATGAACAATCATAATACCAGCCATTGTATTTACAATCAACGGCCAAGAAGAGGGGTACACACAAGCTGTGGTGGGGTCACCAAGTCCAAATCCGCCGGGGAGGTTGGATGGACCAAGACATACAATATGGGTAATCGTTATAGAGGCCCACGTGATGGCTATCCACCACGGGATAGAGAACATCACCCAGAAACAAAAAATCACAAGATGCCACTATTGGGCAGAAAGAGGAACATGAAACATAAATGCCAGTTGCGAATCAAGCAATGAGGCAGAAGTGGGAAATATGGAAGCCGGACCAAGTGTAGCCGTGAGTGTGGTAACTCCTTGTAGATACCCTTGCGGTAACCGAACTCAGACCAAGAAATAGAAACCTCCTCCAGATAAGGAGATGAAGAAGAACGAAAACAATATCCAGAAGTGCAACATGGCAGGAAGAAAAGAGCTTACAACCAGGAGGTAAGTAAAGCCATAGCTCAAAATGCAAGAGGGAACCCATATACCTTCGGGAGAGCCAACTCCAGATAATCAAATCAGACCAACGATGAAGACCACACTAAGGCAACCACGGAAACAGAATTGGCTGAAGTAATCTGCCAGACCAAGACCCAAATTACCATTGGACAATTATTAAAAATTGCTCCACACTGCAAGAAAACTTTATTTCGGGCAATTGAGGCATTGACTCCCACACCAAAACAAAAACCAACACTAGAGGTTTACACAATTAAACCCACAACTATATAACAAACTCCAGACTACGACGAATCAATATCAGTAATACAAGTACGTATTGGACGGACGCTGGTAACGGATGTACTCATCGATGGAGGATCTGGAGTGAATATCATGACAGAGAAGATGAAGAAGTCACTAGGATTGGGGCACATGGAACCTGCTCCATTCACGGTACGAATGGCCGATCAACGAAAAGTCAGTAGTGAGGATTTTGTTGGAACCCAGACAATCTGGCTAAAACCTTGTAAGACATTAGGGTTTAAACCTATGCAGCCCAGATGTATCTCTATGTACTTACATGGATGCTTTGTGATTTTATAAACACTTTGCTAGGGCATGTGTATGTTGTACCCAAACTGAATCCAAGCTATGGAACATAATACAATAACCTCTGTTATGTTTGAAACACGGCCTGCTAAGACCAAGCTGACTCTCCCAAGAACCTTGTACACATCAGGAAGAATACCAAATCATGGTACTAACAGGAGCCAATAAGACATATAAGTTCGAAGAGTGTTGGCTTCCTTTTTGGGTGACTTAGAAATCGCTTTGTGAAGTTTTGGACTATCTCTTGTATGTAGAAAGAGACACAGATATGTGAGGAAGAAAAGAGCTTTGGGAAATGGAATGAGGACACTGGACTTCAAACTAGGATAGGCTGGAAATGGATGCACCTGCTGTTACATTGCACAGTAGGAGAAATGAGTGGGGACAGGGTTAACTCATCGCTGGGTCAGAATGGTTGCTGTTTGTTGTATTCTTGTTCTTTGTTTCAATGTCATGAGCCTGTAAAAACAATGTGGCCTTGGATGTTGACACATTGCAGCCAATGTGGAACTAGCTTAGTAGGTAGAGGAAACCAGTGAAGGTTAGATAGAACTGTTTGGAAGGAGCAGAAGGGATGATGTGGATGGGGCAGAAAAACCAACACTGTTTGGGGTTTGGATCTGATTCTCAGAGTGCTCTCAACATGTGAACAACTGAGGTTCACAGTTGATGGGAAAAAGAGAGCTGTCAGGTGGGTAAATTGAGACCTGTAGACGGGTTGAGAACTGTCTTGGGCAAATGGCTACACCTGGGAAAAGGGGAGTGTGAAGCATCTGTCATTGGCAAGAGAGGAACTGATAAAGGGGCTGATTATGTCTTGTGTGACCAAGGTTGATTTCAATGCTGGGTACACTGGATGCCTGGCTGAATCTTAGACATCTTAGCATTGCATCTTAGACATGCTATTGTGAAAAGTGAGGAATCTGCAGACCCTGAAAGAAAGAGAGAGAGAGAGAGAGAGAGAGAGAGAAAAGGACAAAGGGAGAGAGCTGACCAGCAAGAGGGGTTGATGAGGGATGAAGATTGGGGAGGTAAGATAAAGAAAGCATGAACCCATGAAGAGCCAACCGGGGCCCTGTAGTTCATGGCAGATCTGAGTTGCCTCCTTCTAATCGTGATCTTATTACACAAAGGGGCTCCACGTGTTATTGTCCAAGGGAGCTGCCACAAGGGCAGTGTTCATCACTAACGTAGGGCTGGTTGCATCACTGAAGACAACATGGTAGCATGGCTGGTGCTGTACCCCAGGGAAAGGATGTCGTGTAAAAATAGAACCAAGGGTGAGAACAATACAGACTCCCATCCATGTCTTCTCTTCCGCTGCGGCGTGGATGAGGATTGTGTAAACTCTGATCATGAAGGACCTGAGGGAAACCCACAACCGAGTCACGATGGTTGGATCAGTGGAAGAGAGTTCCTTTCTTTTGCTCCGCTTCAAAACTGGGGAGGAGCACAATTAGAATTGCACAGAAGGGGATTCACGCCCTTCTTGTGGTATCAGAGCTTCGTTAAATCTTGATTTCTACTAGCTAGGGATCTTGACTGGTATTGGATGGTTTGATGGCAGGCAGAGACCACACACTGATTCCTGATGAACCAAGCATTGGAGATGTGCTGATTTGCTTCAGCAGACGCACACCAAATGCCCACGCAGACCCTTGTTTGTACTTCTTCAACCCTGCTTGGAGAATAGCTAATGGTGATTTATGTCTTAGAGTGATACATGCTGGGGGAAGAACAACCATAGCACTTTGGATAAGAGAGCTAGGAAGGTGGGAGAAGATAAATACCATGGCACGAGAGGTGACATGGGGAGGTAGAGTAGAGATGTTGCGAAATGGACAGTGGGAGTGGTATAGAGGTCAGCATTAAGGGAGTTGTAGGAAAATTAGAGTCAGAATTAGGTGTTGAAACAGTTTGAACTTCAACTAGAGTATAGAAGAATGACTAGTCCAACTAGCATAGACGTGCCTTATCATGGTAGGAATAGTGAGGATGTGAATGACTGGCTGGAAAGGATTCAGATGGAGGCAGATGTCAAGGATTTAAATGAGGATAAAACCTTCAAGGTAGCAAGGCTCAACCTAAGAGCCAAGGCTGATGAATGGTACCGTAAACAAAACCCTAGGCCAGACAACTGGGAAGATTTCAGGCCATATCAGCCAAGTTTGGTGTCATTGACTTGGCAGAAATCAGGTTAAGGATGGATACCATCAAACAAGAGAGTAGACAAAGGGTTCAAACGTACTTTGATAGGTTGAACCGGTTATTTATAAGAAGTGGGGCGTCTGATTTGGAACAGAGGCGTAGATTTGCAGCGGGTTTGAGACCAGAAATAGCAAGAGTAATGTTGGGCAGGCGCTTCCTTGATGTAGAGGAAGCACTTGACACAGCCATTGAGATTGAAAGGGGCCTGGGAAAGTTAGGGGAAATACCTCTAGAGCCATTGGAAGGAGATGATACAGATGAGTCAGTTGTGTTTGTCAACCCTGTGGATAGAAGACTTGATCAGCTGAACACTACCCTACAGAAGTACTTTGATAGGGGACCAGTCATAGGAGAAAGCTCGGGATCTAGAACACCACCTCGTGTTCGCCTTTGTAATGTTTGTCACAAAAAGGTCACATAGCTGCATATTGTCCTGAAGGAAGAACCCCAGCTAAGTGTGACAAATGTCACCGGTTCGGGCATTCCACGGGTGGTGTGAGATGCAACTTTTGCAAGCTACTCGGGCATACAGAGAGTGAGTGCAGTAGAAAACTCGACCAGACTATGATGGGAATTCCGGGAACTAACTTTGTAGATGTATTCTATGATGATGAGGATGATGTACTCGCAGAAATGACAAATCTGATGTCACAAAATAGTATCAATGAAGTCAGACTTCCAAGGACACGTATCCCTGTCCAGAGTCCGATTGTTGAACCTACAGGGTCACCAGAAAGGAATAGTGAGAGCAGTGAACAGCCAAGCAGGACCAAGAGTGAAATCTACCCAAAGAACAATTTCAAGACTGCCATAGAAGGAGGTACGAAATCCATAATCTTGAACCACTTCTACAAAGGGAGAATCTCGTTGTCTCCCATGGACCTAATCATGACTGTGCCCGGAGAGCTAGACAAATTGAAAGGGCTGGTCAAAGTGGTGGAAAGGGCAATGGTACAACAAAGGGAGACAACTCACAGTGTAGATGTCGCGCACCTCACTTCGGTAAGCTCCCCTTCAAGTCATAGTTACTCGCTTTGATGCGCGCGCCTGACTCCCAACCTGGCCGCCAGGCCAACTTGGAGCTTCGGCTGCTCACCGGGACATAACGGTCCCCCCTTCGCTCTCCCACTAAACCCTCCACCTCTTTGGGCCTAGTGGAATTCCCTTTGATAGATGGCAGTCCGGAACAGCTCCCCACTCTTTGGTCGCTTTCTGGCTCGCTCGCTTACTCACTCGTTTTTGGTCACCAACGGGCTTGCACCGTTCTCGGGGTCATACTCTACTTATCCCCTATATAACCTGTAGCTGTCCGCGGGGGGTTCACAACCAGCCATGCCATTTTATGGCGAACCACCACGAAACCCTCGACTCCCGGTGATGAGTCGCGGTGAGTCTTGGCCCACTCACCACGGCCCCTATGGACCGTGATGAGTCCCAAGACTCCCCACGACTCCCACCACGAGGTCTCCGCCCCATGGTGAGTCCTATGCCACCCCCACTAAGTCCCGCTAAGCTACACCACCCTTTGTGGAGCCACCCCCACCGCAACCCGGTGTGCGGGGCTCCACCTAGTGAGCGCCTCCGCCTCCTTGAGTGCCTTGGGCACTCAAGGGTGCTTCAGCCCCCCATACCTATCGCTGCCGATGCCCCCACCACAGGGGCAGCCCCTCATGTGTCCCGACCCCCTGCCCTCAAGGAAAAGGGCCGCGACACACACACCCCTACCAACAGGGAGTCGATGTCCTCATCGACTTGTCCATTTTGTAGAAACGAACATCCAAGTTGTGGCGTCCCACATCAAGGAGTTTGTTTCCGCACCATGGCGTCCGATGGCAAAGAACCAATCCCCACACTTGACTCTACTCTCCACTAGCTAGTTCGGCCGACTTCCTCCAAGTCCCGGCAAGGGTGGAGCCTCTCAAGCTCCTCCCAGTGCACTCTTCTTGGCCTACTTCAAGGCCAAGGAACAATCCTCCCCGAGGATCGAATCGCCTTACTTACTGCAACAACATTGCTTGCGACCGCTCATGATGCCGCTTTTGGCATCACCTTGAGCAAGGATTCACCTGGAACCCTCTTTGACTAGGAAGATAACCTCGAACCAACGTGCGCCCCAATCACTACAATTGGGTCCGCCTTGGAATGCTGGCCTGAGGTACGGGACAACGCCGAAGCCGCACTACGACGACTTCGTCCGAGGCTACACGATTATAGTACGTGAACGGAAGCACGTGGCTTCCGCGTTAGCCCGCACTACAAGGCAACCCCCCTCGGTAGCGCAGTTATAGTACGCGCACGCGCCAGGTGCGCACTAGCACGTGAACTCCCCAAAGAAGGCGCAAGTTTCCTTGCCCCTCGGATGGGGGTCACCCGATTTCGGCACTACGCAAACACACGATTAACCCAATTTACCTCTCCCACTTTTATAAGCTAGCATGCATCCTACACACTAGCCAACCACACCATGCATCACCATTCCAAACAAAATAGGACGCACAGAATTTGGAACCCATTTCCTTTATAAACAAATTTTGCACAATACAAGTTTTTGCAATCGGATTCCTAAGCTAGCTAAGCCGGGCTAAGCATGCATTTCCTCCCCCACGCTCCAAGGTTGATGTCCCCATCAACGATTCTTCCACTTTTGAGGTCGCCCTTCGAAAGCTGCAACCGCTCGGATGCGTTTCCCATTTCTGAGGCACGCACCCAAGATGCCTCCACATGATGATAGCCCTTCCATTTGACGAGATACTCCGTTTCTGGGTTCTTGAACCTCCTCGACTTAAGTATTGCCTCCACCTCGTACTCAGGTTCATTTTTGTCGCGGCCCTTTGCCTTGAGGGCAGGGGGTCGGGACACATGAGGGGCTGCCCCTGTGGTGGGGGCATCGGCAGCGATAGGTATGGGGGGCTGAAGCACCCTTGAGTGCCCAAGGCACTCAAGGAGGCGGAGGCGCTCACTAGGTGGAGCCCCGCACACCGGGTTGCGGTGGGGTGGTCTCCACAAGGGGTGGTGGTAGCTTAGCGGGACTTAGTGGGGGTGGCATAGGACACCATGGGGGGGGTCACCATGGGGCGTAGACCTGTGGTGGGAGTCGTGGGGACTCTTGGGACTCATCACGGTCCATAGTGGCCGTGGTGAGTGGGCCAAGACTCACCGCGACTCATCACCGGGAGTTGAGGGTTTTCGTGGTGGTTCGCCATAAAATGGCATGGCTGGTTATGAAACCCCCGCGGACAGCTACAGAAGTATATATAGGGAGTAGTAACCCCGAGAACGGTGCAAGCCTGTTGGTGACCAAAAACTAGTGAGTAAGCGAGCGAGCCGGAAAGCGACCAAAGAGTGGGGAGCTGTTCCGGACTGCCATCTACCAAAGGAATTCCACTAGTCCCAAATAGGTGGAGGGTTTAGTGGGAAGCGAAGGGGGACCGTTATATCCCGGTTGAGCAGCCAAAGCTCCAAGTTGGCCCGGCGGCCAGGTTGGGAGTCAGGCGCGCGCATCAAAGCGAGTAACTACGACGTGAAGGGGAGCTTACCGAAGGGAGGTGCGCGACAATTGGTATCAGAGCCTAGAGTTCAGTACGCGATCATCCTTGGGATTGGCCTCATCATGGGTTCGGGCAGCCGAAGCGAAAGCGGAACGGCCCAAAAGATGATGATCCTGGTGAGCCCGATGGGGCGACGTGTCACCGAGGCGGCCGTTTGAGGAAGCGATGAATGTTTCCGAAAACGAGGCCGCTCAAGAGCGGGAGGAATCCGAGGAGTCGGAGCCCGGAATCCTTGAGAGCTCCGACAAACCAAGAGATGCCTTTTGGGAAGGGTTGTTGGCGCAGTTTGGCGGGACGTTGAAAGACGTGTTGAAGGCGGCTAATGCCATTCCACTAAGGCAAAGTTTAAGGTGAAGCCTAAGGAACCGGCACCTTCGAGGGCGTTCGAAATCGGAAGGCACTCAACACCTGGCTCCTGGAGCTAGAGCAGTACTTCCGGGCGGCCAAGTTGAGTGACGAGGATCGGGTGGAAGTGGCTCCCCCCTATTTGAGGGCTATGCTCAACAATGGGTGGCAGAAACGCCTTCACGACGACCGAGGCCAAGCCCGGAAACCTTGAACTGGAGTGGGTTCAAGGAATTGATGAAGAGACAGTTTGTGCCCTCAACGCATCCTGGCTTGCCCGGGAACCAGATGAGGAATTTGAAGCAAACAGATGATATTCAGGGGTATGTCCAGGCTTTCAATGTGCTGTTGCTCGAAGTCGCGGACATGGCAGAACCAGAAATGGTCTTCAACTTTGTGGCGGGCCTGCCCCATGGGCCAGGGGCGGAAGTTGGAGGAGAAGGCCACCCACGACGTTGAACGAGGCAATTGAGAGGGCTGAATGTTCTCGGATGTCCTAGGGTGAGAGACAAGGCCGTACGGAGCTGAACCACAAGAAGACCCGGCGGGAAGGTGACTCCTTCCGACCGGAAAAGAAGTGGGATAGGCCACGCGGCGACAATGGCACGTGGTAATCGAAGGGAGACCTTCACACGTTAAGCGGCACCCCCGGTGCTTCGAAGGAAAAGTGGGTGGAGCGGCTTACGGCGGATAGAAGGCGACCTTTGATGGAATGTGTTTCAATTCCGGGCACATGGCCAAGAAGTGCACAAAACCTCGTCAATTGAACATGACTCGGGCAACCACGGAGCTGTCGGAAGATACCATCAGTCGCTTGGTGGAAGCGGTGGTTGCCAGGACTTGCAAGGTAGACAACTATTCTTGTGAGTTGTATCAGGAAACTGGCGCCCTGCGTAAAGGGAGTCAGTTATTGTTCGTGATGGGATAATATCCGGAACTAACGTGTCGTTGTTGTGGACACAGGAGCGTCGCACTCCTTCATGACACCGGCGACGGCGCGAAAGTTGGACTCCCGACAAGTGACGTGGGGGCCTCTATTGAGGTGGCGTTCTGCCAAAGGAGAACCACAGTTGGCGACAAGGTTGGCGTTTGATGTTCCTCTTCAACTGGGAGTTGGGAGGGACGTGAGAACTTCACCATCTGCGAGATCAATGGAGTGGATCTCATTTTGGGGATGACCTTTTTGAGCAAATCCGGAGCGGTCACAGATGGCCGCAAGAGAGTGGTCACGCTGCCATGTGGGAATGGTGGCGAGGTTTTACAAGTGTCGAAACGCCCAAATCCGTGGGAGGGCGAATAAACCTTCTGTCAGCAAGGGGTGGGCCGTGGAGGAGGCACACAAGCCCCAATTTTTGCTTTACATTAGAGAATGAAGGGAGAAGGCGATGGGAAGCCAAGCCTAGATTGGATCAAGGGGATCTTGGAGAAATACCAGGATGTGTTGCCGGAGGATTTACCAAGCGGCTTGCCACTGCGAAGAGGAGTCCACAGATTGAGGTGATACCGGGATCGGAACCACCTGCCAAGGCACCCTACCGGTTGAGCCACAGGGAGTTGGTCGGCTGAAGACTCAGCTCAAGGATCTAATGTCAAGGGGGTACATCCGGCGAGTAAGTCACCTTACGGAGCCCCGGTGCTATTCGCAGACAAGAAGGATGGGACGCTGCGGATGTGTGTCGATTACAGGGCTTTGAATAAGGTGACTATTAAAAACCGGTACCGCTTTGCCAAGGATCGACGACCTTTTCGACTGGTTGGGCAGGAGCAAAGTATTTTCAGCCGGATCGACTTGCGCTCCGGCTATCATCAAATTCGGGTGGCGGAAGGAGATGAGGAGAAGACGCGTGCAGGACAAGGTATGGTTCATATGAGTTCTTGGTGAGCTTTTTGGGCTCACTAATGCACCTGGCGACCTTAGCACGCTGATGAACAACAGCCTTTGCCAGGAGGTTGGATGACTTTGTGATCTGTTAACATCGACTACATCTTGGTGTATTTCGAAAACAAAGGAGGAGCACCTGGAGCACCTCAAAAGGGTGTTCCAGAAATTGCGAGAAGGGAAGCTGTATGCCAAAGCTTCAAAGTGCGAATTCGGGGTCACAAAAGTGGAGTTCCTGGGGCATGTGATTACACAGGATGGGATCAAAATGGATGACAGAAGGTGAGGGCAATTTTGGACTGGGAGCCTCCGACTTTGGTCCCGGGAGTGCGATCCTTCCTAGGACTCGCCTCCTATTACCGGAAGTATGTGAGAAATTTCGCCAAAATCGCGGGGCCGCTGTCAGACCTTCTGTAAATCTAAAGTTGGGCATGGAACACCTTTTGTGGCCAAGCTTTTGCTGAATTGAAGCAGCGGATGGCGGAAGCTCCAGTCTTGAAAATCCCGGAGTTCGATCGTCCGTTTGAGATATATACAGATGCGTCGGACTTCGCGATTGGTGGTGTACTGATGCAAGATGGACGTCCAGTGGCTTACGAAAGTAAGAAACTGAATGAAGTGGAGCGACGGTGGCCGACGCACGAGAAAGAGATGAAGGCGGTGGTGCACTGTCTTGAGCTTTGGCGCCACTATGTTGGTTCCAACCCAGTGAAGGTGTTCACGGACAATGTCACGGTGAAGTATTTTGCCACGCAGCCCAAGTTGTCCCCAAAACAACTTAGGTGGCAAGATACTTTGGCGGTGTTCGACGTGGATATCCAGTACAAACCGGGACGACGAGAAAAAGTGGTGGCCGATGCTTTAAGTAGAAAGCAGCAGCTCTTGTTGGTGTACAAGGGCGAGACGGCGCTCCAAAGGAAGATCCGGAAGGCTTGCCGGAAGGATGAGCTGGCGAAGTCCGTGTGATGCAGGACTTGAGGAGGGGGTTAAATCGCAGTTCCACTTGCAAAAATGGACTGCTCCGGTATAAGCAAAAGCGTCTCTACGTGCCGAAGGGAGGGATCAAAGATAGCCTCTTGAGAGAATGCCATGATAGCCCGCTTGCGGGCCACGGGGAGCCAAGCGCACTGCGGCACTCTTGAAGAAAGAGTATTTCTGGCCCAAACTGAGGGAGGAGGGGAGGGAGTATGTCAAGACATGCACCACATGCCAACAAAACCGGAGCGAGTACAAAAAGCAAGCGGGGCTGTTACAACCCTTGCCGATTCCAGAGGGGACTTGGGAAAGCGTCTCGATGGATTTCATGACTGCTATGCCGCTGTCAAAAGGATTCGATGCAATCATGGTGGTGGGTGGATAGGTTCAGTAAAATGGGCCATTTCATCCCCACCAAGGAGACGGCAACGGCGCAGGAGACAGGGCGACTTTACTTCGCCCACGTCTTAAAGCATCATGGAGTCCCGAAGGATATTGTCTCGGACCGCGATCCAAAGTTTACGAGTAAATTTTGGAGGGCACTTTGGAAGAAGATGGGGACGAGGCTGAAGATGAGCACCGCCTTCCGACCTACGACGACGGCCCAACGGAAAGAGTGAATTCCGTAGTGAAGCAATCTTGCGGAATTACGTGTCGGCAGACCAATCAGACTGGGTGGAACACTTAGACGCGGGCAGAGTTCTTGTTATAATAACACAGAACACTCCGCAACGGGAGTTTCCCCTTTCGTATTGGTCTATGGAAAAGCACCTCTGGTGCCGACAAGTTGGGCCGCCCCAGGACGTTGAGGAACCGGCAGTAGCGGCGGTACTGGAAGAACGCGAGCGTTTGTTGAAGCTCGCAAAGTACAACATTGCCAAAGCTAGGAAACGGTATGAAAGGCAGGCGAATCGGAAGCGGAGGGAAGTGAAGTTTGAGGCAGGCACAGAGGTCTGGTTGAACATCAAGAATTTCCGACTACCTCCGGAAGTGAGTCCGAAGTTCGTACCTCCGTATGCGGGACCTTTCGCATTCGGAAGGTTATGAATGAGGATGTGTATGAATTGGAGCTGCCGGCAAACAGCAAGGTGCACCCAGTATTCCATGTCTCCCTTTTGAAGCCTTACTTCAAAGATGAAGCGCGTCCGAATCGGCATCAAGTTTGCGTCCGCCACCTATGCTGTTGGATCATGAAAATGAACCTGAGTACGAGGTGGAGGCAATACTTAAGTCGAGGAGGTTCAGGAACCGAGAAACGGAGTATCTCGTCAAATGGAAGGGCTATCATCATGTGGAGGCATCTTGGGTGCGTGCCTCAGAAATGGGAAACGCATCCGAGGCGGTTGCAGCTTTCGAAGGGCGACCTCAAAAGCGAAGAAGCGTTGATGGGGACATCAACCTTGGAGCGTGGGGGAGGAAATGCATGCTTAGCCCGGTTTAGCTAGCTTAGGAATCCGATTGCAAAAACTGTATTGTACAAAACGTGCTATAAATGAAATGGATTTCAAATGTTGTGCGTCCTATTTTTGTTGGAATGGTGATGCATGGTATGGTTGGCTAGTGTGTAGAATGCATGCTAGCTTATAAAAGTGGGAGAGGTAAATTGGGTTAATCGTGTGTTTGTGCAGTGCCGAAATCGGGTGACCCCCATCCGAGGGGCAAGGAAACTTGCGCCTTCTTTGGGAGTTCACGTACTAGTGCGCACCTGGGCGGTGCGCGTACTATAAACTGCGCTACCGAGGGGTTGCCTTGTAGTGCGGGCTAACGCGGAAGCTACGTGCTTCCGTTCACGTACTATAATCGTGTAGCCTCGGGACGAAGTCGTAGTGCGCTTCGGCGTGTTCCCGTACCTCAGGCCAGCATTCCAAGGCGGACCCAATTGTAGTGATTGGGGCGCACGGTTGGTTCAAGGTTATCTTCCTAGTCAAAGAGGGTTCCAGGTGAACCCTTGCTCAAGGTGATGCCAAAAGCGGCATCATGAGCGGTCGCAAGCAATGTTGTTGCAGTAAGGCGATTCGATCCTCGGGAGGATCGTTCCTTGGCCTTGAAGTAGGCCAAGAAGAGTGCACTGGGAGGAGCTGGAGAGGCTCCAACCCTTGGCCGGGACTTGGAGGAAGTCGGCCGAACTAGCTAGTGGAGAGTAGAGTCAAGTGTGGGGTTTGGTTCTTTGCCATGGGACGCCATGGTGCGGAAACAAACTCCTTGATGTGGGACGCCACAACTTGGATGTTCGTTTCTACAAAATGGACAAGTCGATGAGGACATCGACTCCCTGTTGGTAGGGGTGTGTGTCGCGGCCCTTTGCCTTGAGGGCAGGGGGTCGGGACACATGAGGGGCTGCCCCTGTGTGGGGGGCAGCGGCAGCGATAGGTATGGGGGGCTGAAGCACCCTTGAGTGCCCAAGGCACTCAGGAGGCGGAGGGCGGCGCTCACTAGGTGGAGCCCCGCACACCGGGTTGCGGTGGGGGTGGCTCCACAAGGGGTGGTGGTAGCTTAGCGGGACTTAGTGGGGGTGGCATAGGACTCACCATGGGGGCGGAGACCTCGTGGTGGGAGTCGTGGGGAGTCTTGGGACTCATCACGGTCCATAGGGGCCGTGGTGAGTGGGCCAAGACTCACCGCGACTCATCACCGGGAGTCGAGGGTTTTCGTGGTGGTTCGCCATAAAATGGCATGGCTGGTTGTGAAACCCCCGCGGACAGCTACAGAAGTATATATAAGGGAGTAGTGACCCCGAGAACGGTGCAAGCCCGTTGGTGACCAAAAAACGAGTGAGTAAGCGAGCGAGCGGAAGCGACCAAAGAGTGGGGAGCTGTTCCGGACTGCCATCTATCAAAGGGAATTCCACTAGGCCCAAAGAGGTGGAGGGTTTAGTGGGAGAGCGAAGGGGGACCGTTATGTCCCGGTGAGCAGCCGAAGCTCCAAGTTGGCCCGGCGGCCAGGTTGGGAGTCAGGTGCATCAAAGCGAGTAACTACGACGTGAAGGGGAGCTTACCGAAGGGAGGTGCGCGACAATTTTCATGATCCAACAGCATAGGTGGCGGACGCAACACTTGATGCCGATTCGGACGCGCTTCATCTTTGAAGTAAGGCTTCAAAAGGGAGACATGGAATACTGGGTGCACCTTGCTGTTTGCCGGCAGCTCCAATTCATACACATCCTCATTCATAACCTTCCGAATGCGAAAGGGTCCCGCATACGGAGGTACGAATTTCGGACTCACTTCCGGAGGTAGTCGGAAATTCTTGATGTTCAACCAGACCTCTGTGCCTGCCTCAAACTTCACTTCCCTCCGCTTCCGATTCGCCTGCCTTTCATACCGTTTCCTAGCTTTGGCAATGTTGTACTTTGCGAGCTTCAACAAACGCTCGCGTTCTTCCAGTACCGCCGCTACTGCCGGTTCCTCAACGTCCTGGGCGGCCCAACTTGTCGGCACCAGAGGTGCTTTTCCATAGACCAATACGAAAGGGGAAACTCCCGTTGCGGAGTGTTCTGTGTTATTATAAAGAACTCTGCCGCGTCTAAGTGTTCCACCCAGTCTGTTTGGTCTGCCGACACGTAATTCCGCAAGATCTGCTTCACTACGGAATTCACTCTTTCGTTTGGCCGTCGTCGTAGGTCGGAAGGCGGTGCTCATCTTCAGCCTCGTCCCCATCTTCTTCCAAAGTGCCCTCCAAAATTTACTCGTAAACTTTGGATCGCGGTCCGAGACAATATCCTTCGGGACTCCATGATGCTTTAAGACGTGGGCGAAGTAAAGTCGCCCTGTCTCCTGCGCCGTTGCCGTCTCCTTGGTGGGGATGAAATGGCCCATTTTACTGAACCTATCCACCACCACCATGATTGCATCGAATCCTTTTGACAGCGGCATAGCAGTCATGAAATCCATCGAGACGCTTTCCCAAGTCCCCTCTGGAAATCGGCAAGGGTTGTAACAGCCCCGCTTGCTTTTTGTACTCGCTCCGGTTTTGTTGGCATGTGGTGCATGTCTTGACATACTCCTCTGCCTCCTCCCTCAGTTTGGGCCAGAAATACTCTTTCTTCAAGAGTGCCGCAGTGCGCTTGGCTCCGCCGTGGCCCGCAAGCGGGCTATCATGGCATTCTCTCAAGAGGCTATCTCTGATCCCTCCCTTCGGCACGTAGAGACGCTTTTGCTTATACCGGAGCAGTCCATTTTGCAAGTGGAACTGCGATTTAACCCCCATCCTCAAGTCCTGCATCACGGACTTCGCCAGCTCATCCTTCCGGCAAGCCTTCCGGATCTTCCTTTGGAGCGCCGTCTCGCCCTTGTACACCAACAAGCTGCTGCTTTCTACTTAAAGCATCGGCCACCACGTTGTCCGTCCCGGTTTGTACTGGATATCCACGTCGAACACCGCCAAAGTATCTTGCCACCTAAGTTGTTTTGGGGACAACTTGGGCTGCGTGGCAAAATACTTCACCGTGACATTGTCCGTGAACACCTTCACTGGGTTGGAACCAACATAGTGGCGCCAAAGCTCAAGACATGCACCACCGCCTTCATCTCTTTTCGTGCGTCGGCCACCGTCGCTCCACTTCATTCAGTTTCTTACTTTCGTAAGCCACTGGACGTCCATCTTGCATAAGTACACCCCAATCGCGAAGTCCGACGCATCTGTATGAATCTCAAACGGACGATCGAACTCCGGGATTTTCAAGACTGGAGCTTCCGCCATCCGCTGCTTCAATTCAGCAAAAGCTTGGCCACAAAAGGTGTTCCATACCCAGACTTTGGATTTACACAGAAGGTCGACAGCGGCCCCGCGATCTTGGCGAAATTTCTCACATACTTCCGGTAATAGGAGGCGAGTCCTAGGAAGGATCGCACTCCCGGGACCGAAGTCGGAGGCCCAGTCCAAGATCGCCCTCACCTTTCTGTCATCCATTTTGATCCCATCCTGTGTAATCACATGCCCCAGGAACTCCACTTTTGTGACCCCGAATTCGCACTTTGAAGCTTTGGCATACAGCTTCCCTTCCGCAATTTTTGGAACACCCTTTTGAGGTGCTCCAGGTGCTCCTCCTTTGTTTTCGAGTACACCAAGATGTCGTCGATGTACACGATCACAAAGTCATCCAACCACTCCTGGAAAAGGCTGTTCATCAGCGTGCTAAATGTCGCTGGTGCATTGGTGAGCCCAAAAGGCATCACCAAGAACTCATATGAACCATACCTTGTCCTGCACGCGGTCTTCTCCTCATCTCCTTCCGCCACCCGAATTTGATGATAGCCGGAGCGCAAGTCGATCCGGCTGAAATACTTCGCTCCTGCCAACCGATCGAAGAGGTCGTCGATCCTTGGCAAAGGGTACCGGTTTTTGATAGTCACCTTATTCAGAGCCTGTAATCGACACACATCCGCAGCGTCCCATCCTTCTTGTCTGCAAATAGCACCGGGGCTCCGTAAGGTGACTTACTCGGCCGGATGTACCCCTTTGACATTAGATCCTTGAGCTGAGTCTTCAGCTCGACCAACTCTCTGTGGCTCAACCGGTAGGGCGCCTTGGCAGGCGGTTCCGATCCCGGTATCACCTCAATCTTGTGGTCAACTCCTCTTCGCGGTGGCAAGCCGCTTGGTAAATCCTCCGGCATCACATCCTGGTATTTCTCCAAAATCCCCTTGATCCAATCTGGGCTCGGCTCCCATCGCCTTCTCCCTTCACTTCTCTAATGTAAAGCAAAAACTGGGGCTCGTGTGCCTCCTCCACGGCCCACTCCTTGCTGACAGAAGGTTTATTCGCCCTCCCACGGTTTGGGCGTTTCCGACACTCGTAAGACCTCGCCACCATTCCACATGGCAGCGTGACTACTCTCTTGCGGCCATCTATGACCGCTCCGGATTTGCTCAAAAAGGTCATCCCCAAAATGAGATCCACTCCATCGATCTCGCAGATGGTGAAGTTCTCACGTCCCTCCCAACTCCCCAGTTGAAGAGGAACATCAACGCCAACCTGTCGCCAACTGCGGTTCTCCTTTGGCAGAACGCACCTCAATAGAGGCCCCACGTCACTTGTCGGGAGTCCCAGCTTTTGTGCCGTTGCCGGTGTCATGAAGGAGTGCGACGCTCCTGTGTCCACCAACAACGACACGTTAGTTCCGGATATTATCCCATCCACGAACAATAACTGACTCCCTTTACGTAAGGCGCCAGTTTCCTGATACAACTCACAAGAAATTTGCCTACCTTGCAAGTCCTGGCGACCACCGCTTCCACCAAGCGACTGATGGTATCTTCCGACACTCCGTGGTCGCCCGAGTCATGTTCAATTGTCGGGGCTTCGTGCACTTCTTGGCCATGTGCCCGGGCTCCCGCAATTGAAACACACTCCATCAAAGGTCGCCTTCTGTCCGCCATAAGCCGCTCCACCCGCTTTTCCTTTCGAAGCACCGGGTGCCGCCTTGACGTGTGAAGGCCCTCCCTTCGATTTCCACGTGCCATTGTTGCCGCGTGGCCTATCCCACTTCTTTTCCGGTCGGAAGGAGTCACCTTCCGCCGGGTCTTCTTGTGGTTCAGCTCCGTACGGCCTTGTCTTCACCCCTAGGGACATCCGAGAAACATTCAGCCCTCTCAATTGCCTCGTTCAAAGTCTTGGGTGGCTTCTCCTCCAACTTCCGCCTGGCCCATGGGGCCAGTCCCGCCACAAAGTTGAAGACCATTTCTGGTTCTGCCATGTCCGCGACTTCGAGCAACAGCACATTGAAAGCCTGGACATATCCCCGAATGTCATCTGTTTGCTTCAAATTCCTCATCTTGTCCCGGGCAAGCCAGGCGTTGAGGGGCACAAACTGTCTCTTCATCAATTCCTTGAACCCACTCCAGTTCAAGGTTTCCGGGCTTGGACCTCGGTCGTGAAGGCGTTTCTGCCACCATTGTTGAGCATAGCCCCTCAAATAGGTGGGAGCCACTTCCACCCGATCCTCGTCACTCAACTTGGCCGCCCGGAAGTACTGCTCTAGCTCCAAGAGCCAGGTGTTGAGTGCCTTCCGATTTCGGACGCCCTCGAAGGTGCCGGGTTCCTTAGGCTTCACCTTAAACTTTGCCTTAGTGGAAGTGGCATTAGCCGCCTTCAACACGTCTTTCAACGTCCCGCCAAACTGCGCCAACAACCCTTCCCAAAAAGGCTGCCGGCATGGGAGGCATCTGTTGGTTGTCGGAGCTCTCAGGATTCCTCGGGCTCCGACTCCTCGGATTCCTCCCGCTCTTGAGCGGCCTCGTTTTCGGAAACCTGCATCGCTTCCAAACGGCCGCTCGGTGACACGTCGCCCCCATCGGGCTCACCAGGATCATCATCTTTTGGGCCGTTCCGCTTTCGCTTTGGCTTGCCCGACCCCATGATGAGGCCAATCCCAAGGACGATCGCGTACTGAACTCTAAGCTCTGATACCAAGTGTCGCGCACCTCACTTCGGTAAGCTCCCCTTCAAGTCATAGTTACTCGCTTTGATGCGCGCGCCTGACTCCCAACCTGGCCGCCGGCCAACTTGGAGCTTCGGCTGCTCACCGGGACATAACGGTCCCCCCTTCGCTCTCCCACTAAACCCTCCACCTTTGGGCCTAGTGGAATTCCCTTTGGTAGATGGCAGTCCGGAACAGCTCCCCACTCTTTGGTCGCTTTCCGGCTCGCTCGCTTACTCACTAGTTTTTGGTCACCAACGGGCTTGCACCGTTCTCGGGGTACTACTCCCCTTATATATACTTCTGTAGCTGTCCGCGGGGGTTTCACAACCAGCCATGCCATTTTATGGCGAACCACCACGAAAACCCTCGACTCCCGGTGATGAGTCGCGGTGAGTCTTGGCCCACTCACCACGGCCCCTATGGACCGTGATGAGTCCCAAGACTCCCACGACTCCCACCACGAGGTCTCCGCCCCATGGTGAGTCCTATGCCACCCCCACTAAGTCCCGCTAAGCTACCACCACCCCTTGTGGAGCCACCCCCACCGCAACCCGGTGTGCGGGGCTCCACCTAGTGAGCGCCTCCGCCTCCTTGAGTGCCTTGGGCACTCAAGGGTGCTTCAGCCCCCCATACCTATCGCTGCCGCTGCCCCCACCACAGGGGCAGCCCCTCATGTGTCCCGACCCCCTGCCCTCAAGGCAAAGGGCCGTGACAGTAGAAGTTGTGAGGGATGTACCAAGACCTTTTTACTCAGCACACGCTGAACCCACAATCTCATATGCTTATACTGGTAAAGTAAAGGCACTTCATGTGATGATTACAATGGGAGATTACCAATTATTAGGCCAGATTGACACAGGTGCCATGCTCTCAGTAATATCCGCGAGTACTGTAAGGGATCTTGGTCTGATGGGATCTGTCATTACTAGTAAGGATGTAATTACAGAGTAGCCTCTGGTGCTTGAGACTGCAATGGGCAGACTTGAGGACATCAAGGTCAAAGTAGGAGAGCTGACCAATCGTTTGTCCTTTATGGTGGTGGGATACATATCACATGCTGCTGGGATTAGACTTTCTCAAAAAGTTTGGCGCTGTAGTTGACACCGAAGCTGAAACAATTCGTGTGCGCTATGGGCCAGGAAAGGATTTTTCTCACTTCCCTTTGCACACCATAAATTATAATGAGCCTGCAGTTACCAAAACAGCCTGCCATAGAGGGGTCGAGAGCAGAGTGCGGTATGCAGGCAGTACGTCAGCAGGTAATGTCTTAACCCTGACGTCAGATGAGCAGTACCTAGGCTTGTGGGAGAAAGAAAGAAAGCCAGAGGAAGAGTATGAGGACACGGAGGAAGGATCCTCAGGTTCTGACACCTCTAAATCTGTTAAGGATGAGGAGATGGGAGGTTCTGAAGAGAGTGAGGAGGTAGATACAGTACTGAAGGATGTTGAGGAGATAATAGATGATGGACCTGTTCGAAGACCAAGGGATGTCTGAACTCCTTCAGGAAGAGACCCAACGTAGCATTGCTGCCGCTATAATTCAGGAAGCTCACCAGAAGGCTTGGGATGGAGAACTAGGGAACAACAACGTAGAAATAGAGGATGATTTCCATGATTGGAATCAAGTTGTCACACAGGAGGAAAGACAGAGAGTAGCTAACTCTGTAAGCCAGGTGGAGGGAAAGAGTTTAGAACCAGTCAAGAGGAAAATGGAGAGTCGTTGGAGAAGTCTGAAATCCAGACTACACATCAACCCAAAGCTCGCTCCAGAACAAAGAAAAGAGCTGGAGCAAGAACTAAAAGCAAATCAGGAATGTTTTGCTCTTAGCAAGGCTGACTTAGGATATTGCAGTGAGGTGGAACATACAATTGATACTCAAGGCTTTCCCCCTTGCAGAAGTCGTCCCAGCCGCCTATCAGAGTGGCAGGAAAATGAGGTACAAGGACAAATTGAGACTTTGATCTCACAAGGCAAGATGAGAGAGAGTAGTTCAGAATGGTCGTGTCCAGTTACCCTTCCACCTTTTGTGGTGATTTTAGGCCAGTAAACCATTTAACCAGAAGGGACTCTTACCCTATGCCATTAATTCAGGATGTTTTAAACCAATTGGGGAAAGCCAAGTGGTTTTCTGCGCTGGATTTACAATCTGGTTTTTGGCAGATCAAAATGGACGACCGAGACATAAGCAAAACAGCAGTGATCACAAAGAAGGGATTGTATGAATGGCTAGTCATGCCATTCGGGCTAAAAAATGCCACTGCTACCTTTCAGAGAACAATGAATAGGGTGCTCAAAGAAGAAATCAAAGATTGCGCTAAAGTTTTTGTAGATGACGTCAATATCCATAGCAAGGACTGGGGAGATCACGTGGGACATATAAAGAGAGTACTGAGAAAGGTTAGAAAGGCCAATCTTAGGCTCAATCCGGACAAGTGTTACTTTGCCAACTTACAGTTGGTATTCCTTGGGCATGTGATCTCTGAAGAGGGAACGTGGCCTGATCCAGATAAGATAGCTGCTATTGAAAGGTTTCCCTTGCCCAAAAACCACACTGCTCTCAAAAGCTACTTGGGCATGACAGGGTACTATAGGCCCTATGTCAAAGGATATGCTGAGTAGCAGTACCTTGTTCACTCTAACCAAGAAGATGTGAAGTTTCTGGAGTGCAGAGGCACAAAACGCCTTTCTGCCTTACAGGTGAAGTTGGTTGCTCCCATCCTGGCAAGACCAGATTTCTCAAGACCGTTCGTCTTGGATGTTGACTGGTCCATCAAAGGAGTAGGGCGCTGCGGATGTGTCGATTACAGGGCTTTGAATAAGGTGACTATTAAAAACCGGTACCCTTTGCCAAGGATCGACGACCTTTTCGACCGGTTGGCAGGAGCAAAGTATTTCAGCCGGATCGACTTGCGCTCCGGCTATCATCAAATTCGGGTGGCGGAAGGAGATGAGGAGAAGACCGCGTGCAGGACAAGGTATGGTTCATATGAGTTCTTGGTGATGCCTTTTGGGCTCACAATGCACCGCGACTTTAGCACGCTGATGAACAGCCTTTTCAGGAGTGGTTGGATGACTTTGTGATCGTGTACATCGACGACATCTTGGTGTACTCGAAAACAAAGGAGGAACACCTGGAGCACCTCAAAAGGGTGTTCCAAAAGTTGCGGGAAGGGAAGCTGTACACCAAAGCTTCAAAGTGCGAATTCGGGGTCACGAAAGTGGAGTTCTTGGGGCATGTGATTACACAGGATGGGATCAAAATGGATGACAGAAAGGTGAGGGCAATCTTGGACTGGGAGCCTCCGACTTCGGTCCCGGGAGTGCGATCCTTCCTAGGACTCGCCTCCTATTACCGGAAGTATGTGAGAAATTTCGCCAAGATCGCGGGGCCGCTGTCGGACCTTATGTGTAAATCCAAAGTCTGGGTATGGAACACATTTTGTGGCCAAGCTTTTGCTGAATTGAAGCAGCGGATGGCGGAAGCTCCAGTCTTGAAAATCCCGGAGTTCGATCGTCCATTTGAGATTCATACAGATGCGTCGGACTTCGTGATTGGGGTGTACTTATGCAAGATGGACGTCCAGTGGCTTACAAAAGTAAGAAACTGAATGAAGTGGAGCGACGGTGGCCGACGCACGAAAAAGAGATGAAGGCGGTGGTGCACTGTCTTGAGCTTTGGCGCCACTATGTTGGTTCCAACCCAGTGAAGGTGTTCACGGACAATGTCACGGTGAAGTATTTTGCCACGCAGCCCAAGTTGTCCCCAAAACAACTTAGGTGGCAAGATACTTTGGCGGTGTTCGACGTGGATATCCAGTACAAACCGGGACGAGACAACGTGGTGGCCGATGCTTTAAGTAGAAAGCAGCAGCTCTTGTTGGTGTACAAGGCGAGAGGCGCTCCAAAGGAAGATCCGGAAGGCTTACCGGAAGGATGAGCTGGCGAAGTCCGTGATGCAGGACTTGAGGATGGGGGTTAAATCGCAGATCCACTTGCAAAATGGACTGCTCCGGTATAAGCAAAAGCGTCTCTACGTGCCGAAGGGAGGGATCAGAGATAGCCTCTTGAGAGAATGCCATGATAGCCCGCTTGCGGGCCACGGCGGAGCCAAGCGCACTGCGGCACTCTTGAAGAAAGAGTATTTCTGGCCCAAACTGAGGGAGGAGGCAGAGGAGTATGTCAAGACATGCACCACATGCCAACAAAACCGGAGCGAGTACAAAAAGCAAGCGGGCTTACAACCCTTGCCGATTCCAGAGGGGACTTGGGAAAGCGTCTCGATGGATTTCATGACTGCTATGCCGCTGTCAAAAGGATTCGATGCAATCATGGTGGTGGTGGATAGGTTCAGTAAAATGGGCCATTTCATCCCCACCAAGGAGACGGCAACGGCGCAGGAGACATGCGACTTTACTTCGCCCACGTCTTAAAGCATCATGGAGTCCCGAAGGATATTGTCTCGGATCGCGATCCAAAGTTTACGAGTAAATTTTGGAGGACACTTTGGAAGAAGATGGGGACGAGGCTGAAGATGAGCACCGCCTTCCGACCTACGACGGACGGCCAAACGGAAAGAGTGAATTCCGTAGTGAAGCAATTCTTGCGGAATTACGTGTCAGACCAATCAGACTGGATGGAACACTTAGACGCGGCAGAGTTCTGTTATAATAACACAGAACACTCCGCAACGGGAGTTTCCCCTTTCGTATTGGTCTATGAAAAGCACCTCTGGTGCCGACAAGTTGGGCCGCCCAGGACGTTGAGGAACCGGCAGTAGCGGCGGTACTGGAAGAACGCGAGCGTTTGTTGAAGCTCGCAAAGTACAACATTGCCAAAGCTAGGAAACGGTATGAAAGGCAGGCGAATCGGAAGCGGAGGGAAGTGAAGTTTGAGGCAGGCACGGAGGTCTGGTTGAACATCAAGAATTTCCGACTACCTCCGGAAGTGAGTCCAAAGTTCGTACCTCCGTATGCGGGACCTTTCGCATCGGAAGGTTATGAATGAGGATGTGTATGAATTGGAGCTGCCGCAAACAGCAAGGTGCATCAGTATTCCACGTCTCCCTTTTGAAGCCTTACTTCAAAGATGAAGCGCGTCCGAATCGGCATCAAGTGTTGCGTCCGCCACCTGTGCTGTTGGATCATGAAAATGAACCTGAGTACGAGGTGGAGGCAATACTTAAGTCGAGGAGGTTCAAGAACCGAGAAACGGAGTATCTCGTCAAATGGAAGGGCTATCATCATGTGGAGGCATCTTGGGTGCGTGCCTCAGAAATGGGAAACGCATCCGAGGCGGTTGCAGTTTTCGAAGGGCGACCTCAAAAGCGGAAGAAGCGTTGATGGGGACATCAACCTTGGAGCGGGGGGAGGAAATGCATGCTTAGCCCGGTTTAGCTAGCTTAGGAATCCGATTGCAAAAACTTGTATTGTACAAAAATTTGTTATAAAGAAAATGGGTTCCAAATGTTGTGTTTCCTATTTTGTTTGGAATGGTGATGCATGGTGTGGTTGGCTAGTGTGTAGAATGCATGCTAGCTTACAAAAGTGGGAGAGGTAAATTGGGTTAATCGTGTGTTTGCGCAGTGCCGAAATCGGGTGACTCCCATCCAAGGGGCAAGGAAACTTGCACCTTCTTTAGGAGTTCACGTGCTAGTGCGCACCTGGCGCGTACGCATACTATAACTGCGCTACCGAGGGGTTGCTTGTAGTGGGCTAACGGAAGCTACGTGCTTCCGTTCACGTACTATAATCGTGTAGCCTCGGGACGAAGTCGTAGTGCGGCTTCGGCGTGTTCCCGTACCTCAGGCCAGCATTCCAAGGCGGACCCAATTGTAGTGATTGGGGCGCACGGTTGGTTCAAGGTTATCTTCCTAGTCAAAGAGGGTTTGAGGTGAACCCTTGCTCAAGGTGATGCCAAAAGCGGCATCATGAGCGGTCGCAAGCAATGTTGTTGCAGTAAGGCGATTCGATCCTCGGGGTCGTTCCTTGGCCTTGAAGTAGGCCAAGAAGAGTGCACTGGGAGGAGCTTGAGAGGCTCCCCCCTGGCCGGGACTTGGAGGAAGTCGGCCGAACTAGCTAGTGGAGAGTAGAGTCAAGTGTGGGGTTTGGTTCTTTGCCATGGGACGCCATGGTACGGAAACAAACTCCTTGATGTGGGACGCCACAACTTGGATGTTCGTTTCTACAAAATGGACAAGTCGATGAGGACATCGACTCCCTGTTGGTAGGGGTGTGTGTCGCGGCCCTTTGCCTTGAGGGCAGGGGGGGTCGGAACACAAGAGGGGCTGCCCCTGTGGTGGGGGCAGTAGCAGCGATAGGTACGGGGGCTGAAGCACCCTTGAGTGCCCAAGGCACTCAAGGAGGCGGAGGCGCTCACTAGGTGGAGCCCCGCACACCGGGTTGCGGTGGGGGTGGCTCCACAAGGGGTGGTGGTAGCTTAGCGGGACTTAGTGGGGGTGGCCTAGGACTCACCCTGGGGCGGAGACCTCGAGGTGGGAGTCGTGGGGAGTCTTGGGACTCATCACGGTCCATTGGGGCCGCGGTGAGTGGGCCAAGACTCACGCGACTCACCACCGGGAATCGAGGGTCTTCGTGGTGGTTCGCCATAAAATGGCATGGCTGGTTGTGAAACCTCTGCTGACAGCTACAGAAGTATATATAGGGAGTAATAACCCCGAGAACGGTGCAAGCCCGTTGGTGACCAAAAACTAGTGAGTAAGCGAGCGAGCCGGAAAGCGACCAAAGAGTGGGGAGCTGTTCCGGACTGCCAACTACCAAAGGGAATTCCCGCTGGTTCCGAAGCGGTGGAGGGTTCTTTGGGAGAACAAAGGGGGACCGTTATGCCCCGGTGAGCAGCCGAAGCTCCAAGTTGGCCCGGCGGCCAGGTTGGGAGTCAGGCGCGCATCAAAGCGAGTAACTATGACTTGAGGGGGAGCTTACCGAAGGGAGGTGTGCGACACCCCACCCAGCCAATGGCCTCATTCTCCACGTGACTACGTGTCGTGGAATAGTTACATGCCACGCACACAGAAGTTGTGTGGAGAGGAAGTAAGGGAGAATGAGCCTCCCTTGGCTTATATGCCCCCCCCCCCCCCCCCCCCCATTCCTCGGGCCACGCGCAGGGCACATGTCGCGGCCCTTTGCCTTGAGGGAAGGGGGTCGGGACACAAGAGGGGCTGCCCCTATGGTGGGGGCAGTGGCAGCGATAGGTATGGGGGCTGAAGCACCCTTGAGTGCCCAAGGCACTCAAGGAGGCGGAGGCGCTCACTAGGTGGAGCCCCGCACACCGGGTTGCGGTGGGGGTGGCTCCACAAGGGGTGGTGGTAGCTTAGCGGGACTTAGTGGGGGTGGCATAGGACTCACCCTGGGGCGGAGACCTCGTGGTGGGAGTCGTGGGGAGTCTTGGGACTCATCACGGTCCATAGGGGCCGTGGTGGGTGGGCCAAGACTCACCGCGACTCATCACCGGGGGTCGAGGGTGTTCGTGGTGGTTTGCCATAAAATGACATGGTTGTTTGTGAAACCCCCGTGGACAGCTACAGAAGTATATATAGGGAGTAGTAACCCCGAGAACGATGCAAGCCTGATGGTGACCAAAAACTAGTGAGTAAGCGAGCGAGCCGGAAAGCGACCAAAGAGTGGGGAGCTGTTCCGGACTGCCAACTACCAAAGGGAATTCCGCTGGTTCCAAATCGTTGGAGGGTTCTTTGGGAGATCAAAGAGGGACCGTTATGCCCCGGTGAGCAGCCGAAGCTCCAAGTTGGCCCGGTGGCCAGGTTGGGAGTTAGGCGCGCGCATCAAGCGAGTATCTATAACTTGAGGGGGGGTTTACTGAAGTGAGCTGCGCGACACTTGATATCAGGGCTTAGAGTTCAGTACGCGATCGTCCTTGGGATTGGCCTCATCATGGGGTCAGGCAAGCCGAAGCGAAAGCGGAACGGCCCAAAAGATGATGATCCTGGTGAGCCCGATGGGGATGACGTGTCACCGAGGGGGACGACGTGTCACCGAGGCGGCCGTTTGAGGAAGCGATGCATGTTTCAAAAAACGAGGCCGCTCAAGAGCGGGAGGAATCTGAGGAGTCGGAGCCTGAGGAATCCCTGGGAGCTCCGACCGACCAACAGATGCCTCCCATGCCGGCAGCCTTTTGGGAAGGGTTGTTGGCGCAATTTGGCGGGACGTTGAAAGATGAGTTGAAGGCGGCTAATGCCACTTCCACTAAGGCAAAGTTTAAGGTGAAGCCTAAGGAACCCGACACCTTTGAGGGCGTCCGAAATCGGAAGGCACTCAACACCTGGCTCTTGGAGTTGGAGCAGTACTTCCGGGCGGCCAAGTTGAGTGACGAGGATCGGGTGGAAGTGGCTCCCACCTATTTGAGGGGCTATGCTCAACAATGGTGGTAGAAACGCCTTCACGACCGAGGTCCAAGCCCGGAAACCTTGAACTGGAGTGGGTTCAAGGAATTGATGAAGAGGCAGTTTGTGCCCCTCAATGCGTCCTGGCTCGCCTGGGACAAGATGAGGAATTTGAAGCAAACAGATGACATTCGGGGATATGTCCAGGCTTTCAATGTGCTATTGCTCAAAGTCGCGGACATGGCAGAACCAGAAATGGTCTTCAACTTTGTGGCGGGACTGGCCCCATGGGCCAGGCGGAAGTTGGAGGAGAAGCCACCTAAGACTTTGAACGAGGCAATTGAGAGGGCTGAATGTTTCTCGGATGTCCCTAAGGGTGAAAGACAAGGCCATACAGAGCTGAACCACAAGAAGACCCGGCGGGAAGGTGACTCCTTCCGACCGGAAAAGAAGTGGGATAAGCCACGCGGCGACAATGGCATGTGGAAATCGAAGGGAGGGCCTTCACAAGTCAAGGCGGCACCCGGTGCTTCGAAAGGAAAAGCGGGTGGTCCTATGGCGGACAGAAGGCGACCTTTGATGGAGTGTGTTTCAATTGCGGGGAGCCCGGGCACATGGCCAAGAAGTGCACGAAGCCCCGGCAATTGAACATGACTCGGGCGACCACAGAGCTATCGGAAGATACCATCAGTCGCTTGGTGGAAGCGGTGGTCGCCAGGATTTGCAAGGTAGGCAAATTTTCTTGTGAGTTGTATCAGGAAACTGGCGCCTTACATAAAGGGAGTCAGTTACTGTTCGTGGAT